>CM076583.1:266269785-266822285 GCA_034641835.2 Pinus albicaulis
TAAGGTACGATACCATCTCGACATGAAAGCTTGTGTTGTAGTCAAATTTTAGAAGGATCGATGACATCTCTGGGCAATGATTTCTCCCATACTGCTGCCTGAGGATGCCCCTTTTATGGAGAGGGATTACCAAATGTACCGCTTCCTTTTTGGAAAATAGTTGTTGGAGTCAACAAAAAGGATGCCTCAACCGAATGAGGGGGTCACTGATATGAAGGATCAAGATCCTGGATGTGATGGGTTTAACATAGGCATGGTGGCGAGGGGTGGTTGAAGACTGATGATGGAGATTCAATGGCCCAAGTTCGGAGTATAATAAGTAGCTTGGTGGCAATCATAACTATTTTTGATGGGGAAATCCCTGGAGTCAATAGGACTTCCAGGGTGGGTATAAACTGGTTATGAATGTCATGGTGGCTTTTGCATGAGGGTGGTATATTCCGACCAGGGGTGCTCAGGGACTGCTGCTATGGGAGAAGAAATGAATGAGTGGGTGGAGGTTGTACACTTACCGAAAGAATAAAATAATAGGGATTGGTTTGTACAAAACATAGAGACGGGTGCCCCAAAACATGAAAGTGTTTGCTCACTGATGACGTGAGGCAGGTGTTTTACTGAGGGTGGGGGCCCCATTGGTTGGTCTCATGTGTGAGGTTGATGAATCAGATTAAGAGGTAGCGCAGATGGGATTATGTTGATGGAGATATGGTGGGCCAAATGCAAGGCGCGGTAATGTGCTTTTGATCTGCTTGTACAACTTGACCTTCTGGGAAAGGGGTTCTATTTTGTATGGTAAAAATTGACCTTAGGCATGGTGGATGGATGGGCATGAGGTGCTTCCCAGACTAAAGTGGTATGGCCATGGCGTCACTTTTGCTATGATATGTGGTCTAACATGGGTGACGAGGGCCATGGAGGGAAGGCTCTACCGACCAACGAGGATGTTTATCATGTGCAGGGCAAGGTAATGGTAAACACAGTCGGATATGTGGAGCCTATGGTTTATTTATGATGGAGAAATGATGTTAGGATATGCAGATTTTTCTTGGACTCTATCATGCTAGGGGTAGAGTGATACCTTCTCTTGAAATTTCAATGGATGGAGTTGTGGATGGTTTGAAAGCTTTCTTGCAAAAACAACTACCTCAAGTGAAAGCATCTTCTTTATCAAAAATTATTGAAATTTATGAGCTTTAAAGAAGAAGATGAGAGAGGGCATACCTGTCAGCGCTGAAAATATATTTTTTGGGAGTGCGAATGTGTGGCATCACCTCTGTTCATTATGGAGTGTTGATCACAATGCTACATTCGGTTCGGACAACAGACCTTCTAATATCTCGTTATGGTCCTCCAAAGTTTTTTAAAAGGGTGATATATAGGTGAATATGGCCCTAATTCAATTCATTTGTACTTGTTGATTTTTTGAGAGGTTAGAGGCTTCTGCGGAGTAGTTCTTGTCGTTGTAGCCAGCCTGAGCACCAGCGATTAGCGATATCATGCCCAGGTAACCTCCATGACGTCCTGTACTTTAATTTGTTTTTAGTCTGAGGGTGCCGGGGTCCGTACAAAATTGGCTTGTACGGATTCTGAGTAATTTTTACACTAGTTAGCGCAGGCGATCAGGGTAAGAGTGCGCCCTTTGTGCACATTTTTTGGGGTTTTGCATGCTTTAAGTGCTATGTTCCCCTCTTTTGGCAAACCTTCAGCGCGCATGACTGGGGGATAGGCACCCAAAAGGCCAAGGTAAATTTTTTTTAGATTTTTGCCTATTTTGATGTTTTTTCTGTTATTGATGGGTTCCTGTTTGGGTGACAGGTTGTTGTGGAGGGAGTGGAATTGGCCCGAGCTCCATACTCCATTAGCCACAGAAGGTCAGGTGCGTCGATATTTGGCACAATAGGGGCCCTTGAAGTACATGGAGAAAAAGCTTCTTTGGTCACAGGACCAACTGTTGCGTTACTTGATCTGGCATTGGCATAGGAGGCACAACATATTTTTGTTGTGTGGGACTAACCTTGCTATCTGTCCTGAGATGAATGTATACTTTGTGACTGAGCTACTACCTCATGGTGAGGTGTTGCGGTACCCAATCCCTTCTAGGAGGATGGATTTGGAGAGGTTCTGGGCACGCAATTGTGGTGGTGTGCCCCTTACAGAGGGGTGCATCAACATTGTGTCGGTGACAGACTTGGCCGAGCGGTGCACTCTGGCAACTATTTTGAAACTCGTAGGGTAATTGGCTCCACATCGGGCAATGGGCTCGCGAGTTGGAGTCTTGCACTGGCTGAGGTCTGAGTACTTTTTTTATTTTTCCCGCTTCTACTATGACAGAATGGTGACGCAACTTAACAAGGTCTGGAATGGATCAAAGTTATTTGTGTATGCTAGTATTCTATCAGGCATCATGTACGAGAGAGTGGTGCTACTGATACCGGTGGTGGTGGTGCCTCCTGGGGAGCCACGGGAGCCTCGCATGAGGAGGTGGGCTACTTTGATTCCGCAAAGGGGTGGAGGTATGGTGGGGCGTTACTGGAACACCATGACGGAGGCCTGGTTTGAGGTTAGCCCCTAGATGTTTATGTCATTCCCATATGGAGGGATGGACTCCCGGGGGGATATAGAGATGGGTCTCCCTCCTGGCTATGCTTGGGGGCCAGCATATATGTTTTAATGATTTCTGCATTTATTTGAGTATATATGTGTTTATGTGTTTTGATGGTGACCTTGACATAGTTTGGGTTACTCTTACAGATGTTGGCGAGGTGGGTCACCTAGTGGCTCGATTGGTTGGCCACGGTCCTCTTTGGAGACGTCTGGGTGGTCATGGGGGGGCAGGAGGAGATGTTGCATAGCCTCAAGGTGGTGAACCTGGTGGCGATGTTGGCCCTTTGGGAGAGGGCAGTAGCTTGGCTGTTACTGAGGCTGTGACCGAGTGAGCTCATG
This sequence comes from Pinus albicaulis, assembly GCA_034641835.2. Taxonomy (NCBI): domain Eukaryota; kingdom Viridiplantae; phylum Streptophyta; class Pinopsida; order Pinales; family Pinaceae; genus Pinus; species Pinus albicaulis. Next base: position 266,272,729 of record CM076583.1, read on the forward strand.
CCAATGCAAAGGCGGCATGTGTTGATGTGGCAGAGGCTCGCATTCCTAAGTTTACTACTTAGGTGTTGGTTCTGGAGGATGCCTGGGGTCGAGTGGACCGTTTGACCCATGGGATGCCTTCTTGAGGCTTTTTGGATGATCTCGAGGAGGTTTGACTGGAGACACTAATGGTCCAGGAGAGGGACTATCGACCTATTTTATGTCAAGTGGTAGTCTCAGTTTTGATGGCGGCTCCAGTAGTGGTACCGGGAGTGGCTGTCGGTCCAGGTGCCCCTCCTGGGGTAGAACCACCCTAGATTTTACTTGTACATAGGGAAAGCACCCATTATAAGGATGCTACCAGTATTTTTGACGAATTTTTGTGTATCTTTGGGTTGGCCGATGGGTCAGTGACACTATCCTTTTTACTCAGACATATACAACATGATATATATATATATATATATATATATATATGAGAGATATTTTTTGCGGCTCTACATGTTGTGCCCCCTGTTTCTGTTTATGGATGATGTTATACTGATGGATATCTATGTTTTTGGATTTTTATGTATGATGGTTTATTCGAGATGCATTCCAGTTTAGAATATTTTTAGTTATGCGATCATATGTTTGGTTTTGAATCCTTGGTACACGTGTAAATGTAATGTAGTCAAATTGTCTGCTTAATATTTTTGCATGCAAATATTTTCTAAATAGATGTGAATCTCTTGTCTCAAATGTTTGGTTTAACTGCGACACTACTAACTGGGAATCGAGGTAGAAATGCATATGGCTTATGCCCTGATGTAGGGCGTCACACATAAGTTTGATGAAGGTGTCATATTCTACTTGATTGTTTGTTGTTGAACCGATACACACACCGTTGGTGCAGATTGGTTATTGGTCAAGGTGATAGATGACCCAGGTAGCTGCCACTAAAATTTGAGGCCATCTTGATGCTCCATCAGCAAATCTAAAGTAAGGTTCGGGTTGGTAATCCATTGCAACACTCGAGCACGTTTTTTAATAAGTCTTTTGGTTGAAAAATTAAGGTGATTGGGTTTGTGTATGTTGACTCTAGGGTAGGGCCTTCATGGCCTTTATGGGTAGAAATTCTTGAGGTAAAGGCCATTGACGGGGTTGCTGATGCATGTCCTGTCCGGTTCCGTCAAGATGTATGCCCCCCGACGAAGGAAATGCTTTACGATGTAGGGTCCCTTCCATAGGGTTTCGAACTTTCCTAGCCCTAGGGCTTCTTTTGCGACATCATAGCGGAGGACTAGTTCTCCCTTGGTGAATGAGCGAGGGTTGATGTGGCAGTTGAATGATGCTTTTACTTGTTTCTTATGGGCCTCGTTGTGTTGCAGAAACTATCATCGAATTTCGTCGATGAGCTCTAGTTTTACTAGGCACTATTCTAGAGGATAGGTATCATCGAGGAGTTCGATAGCGGCATGAAAATTTGGGATCTTGCGGAAATAAAAGTAAAAGCCTAAGGCACCCTAACCTTTTATGATCGGAATAATATGGGAATTGAGGGATGTGGGGGCTACTGCAATCCTATTCCCAGTATATTATGATACAAATATTAAGTGGTGTATCGTGTCATCAACGTTTGGTGGGGGAAGAAACTTCATGATGGGAGTTTATGTAAGCTTAAGGTTGGGTTCCCCGCTAGGATGGTCAATTTCCTGTGGGTGGAAATTGTGTTTGTTGCATAGATGCCTGAATGCTTCCATTAGCAGGCATGCCTCTGGTTCATGGTTTTGGACAATGAAAATGGTGCATGGTACCACTGTGCCAACGAAGTAGATAGTGTGGGAACCAACACTACTCTTTGTCCTGGATTTGGACGCTTGGAAAGGATCTGTTGTAGAAGAGGAGGTCCTCTGCTTCCATTTCTATGTCGTTGGCTTAGGTGTGTCTAGCTCTGTGGGGGTGCGTAGACTTAACGCTACTCTTTCCGGTCTTAGCTTGGGGATATGCTCACATTTAGTCATATGGTGAGAGTGTGAAAAAATTCGGCAATAGGTACGCATGATCTTCTCTTGGTTAGAGAGAAGTCTCTGAGGGAGCCCAGAGACTGTGCAAAAACTGTTTTCTAGGGACTTCAGTTCTTTACACTAATTGACTCGGTGGTCATTCGTCACATAGTCCGTATGTTATCCTAGGTTGGGCTTGGGTCATGCTTGGTTGGTGTGCTTTCCCAGCTTCCCCATCATGCTGATGTGGCTGTGGGGTTGTTGGACGGGGGTTATGTATTTTCTATATTGTTTGAGTTCATCATCTTTTTTCTTATATATTGTATAAATCATATCGATGAGGGGAAAAACTCATGGGATATAGGTATAATGTTGTCCACAATGATTTCCCTGACATACATGGGAAAATAGCCTAGATACGGGGGTCCCGTCATGCTCGGTTTGCCTTCTGGCAGGGTACCAGCATTGTAATGCTGCTAAATCAGGGAAAATGGAGAGTACATGATTGGATGTTTTACATAATGCACATGTTGGTCTTCTTCGTATACAACGGTTCAGGGTAACTAGGGGTTCCCTAATTAGTCGCTTTTCAGCTGACAAGAATAATATGGATATGCTCATCACATCTTCTTGGGTTGTCGAGCTATTCATGGATTCTAAGTCTGTGCCATCTTCTTGGGAGAGGCAGACTATGGTTGATCGCATACAGGATAGTGCTGCATGGAATCTAGGTATGTAGTGACAATGGCACAATGGGTGGTTGTCACCACATATCTGACATGAATACTAGATGTCCATGTTGTCGCGATATACTATATGAACTGGATATAATCATTGGAACATTTCAAAAGCTGGGAAATCAATGATGAAATGATCAAGCTCATCACAAAGTACGCACCTTTCAATTGGTGGAGGGGGTATGGTGGGGAGCCTTTCAGGTGATCATCTTTCTTCCTGTAGGTATAGGATGATACGAGGTTCATCTCCAGTAGACTGGGCGGGGGGATCCTCCTGATAGGATCGCTTAATGGTGTGCAAGCCATCCCTATATCGTGGGATCTTTGGGAAATAATGGGTATAGTGCCCATAATTGTTGTAGATAGCTCACGCGTGATTGATACGCAATGCTTTGCCTTTATCTTTAGTGGTAGGTTCCTTTTTATGAGAACGTGGCGTCGCGATGTTTGCCTCAGAGCCGAGGATTGGTTTTAATTCATCCATCTTTGGGAATACATCGATAGGGTGTCCTATTACGTCTCATATGGTGCAAATTGGTGATTCCCGTTGTATGGCGGGAGTTTCCAGCTTATTTCCTATCTTCTCGGTTTTCTTAGCAGTAATCATTGGTTTTGCAATGGGAATTTCCTTTGTAGGAATTTTTTCGACCATTTCCTGAACTTGTATGGCCTTCTCAGGACTGAGGGCATTTAAACCTGTGGCAGTGATATGTGTGGCTCCTGTCCCAGTAGGGGAAATGAGATACCAAACTGGTATTGCAAATGAAATGTTTGGTAACACCACTGTTGCCAAAACCTGTTGGGAGACAAAACCAGTTGGGGGGTTGAGGAAAGGGGTTTGGGAAGTAGCGCAGGCTAGAGAGGCAGTCGTGGATGCAGACTCGGTGTCATTACTGCTTTTGTCTGTGTCCTAAATAGCTTCAGTGTTTGATGTGGACATCATGCACACCAGAGCTCTTATGACATCGGGTGATGACTCAGGTATAATGGGGGGATCTCTTAGTTGGAATGATCCTAGGATGGATGACGACTTGAACTGGCTAGGGCCATATTCTTGGTACTGTGAAAGTGTGTCCGAGGATGTATCTACATAGGGTATAATTACATTAGTGTTTGTTCTAGGGTCGTTTCTCGCAATGCGTCAATTGGTCGACAGTAATAATACAGTCCTCATGGGAGAACATCATAATGCGGAAGACAGAGGAGGTTATGGTTGACATGGCATACATATAACTCCAACCAAGGAGTATATTATAGTCCAAGTGAGTGTCCAAGACACTAATTTCTATAAGGAATGTCTTTTCGGCTAAGCAGACCGGGACGTTTTGATAGAGACTAACAGGTGTTAAAGGACGACTAGTGTATTCTCTAAGCGTGATGACTGATGGTTTTAGTTCCAGAGACCCTAACTTCTGCCAAATTTTTTTTGACATGATGGATGTGGATGCACCCTCGTCAATGACACATCGGTGAATGGTGATATTTTGGACTGATACTTTTATCTGAAAGGTGACCATCGAAGGAAGCCTAGGAGTGGCTTTGTCTAAATCAAAATCAATTAGGCATGTATCAGCAGGGTCAATAGCACCTAACATAGAAAGCAAGGCTTTCCGTTGTTTTTGGAATGACTGCAATACTTCCAAAGCTAACATAGCACTGGGAGATTGGGCTAGATCATCCACAATGCTATAATTATGGGCCTCTTTGGAATAGTTTCCTACTCGCCTATTTGGTCCCTTACCCATCTTTGGCACGGGTACTAGCCCCTAACGTGTTGGTGTCTAGTGGGGTATCGTAATTTTGATTCCGTGTTTGAAAAAACATTTCTTCTCTATTCATGTAGATTTCGTGGTTTTTTTTCCCGAGGTCATCAGGATTTCTTTGTTGAGTCCTAACTGTCCCTTGATGGGGGAAAGGTTCTTGCATCACATTTTTCTGCTGGGAAGATCCTCCTCATCCTCGGTTACTCTGCATCTTCCTTAGCTCAGGGAGATTGGGAAATTGGTGAGTGTAATGGACGTACTCACCACAGATCGAAAAAGAGTGGTTTGTTCGAAGAGGTGGATTTTTGCTCTACCATTGGGCCATGTTTGGCTCCTTGTTTTGATTTCGGTTGGAGTTTCCTGTAGCCTTATATCGTGGAGGGTTTTGCTAGTTGTTGCCCCCCTGTCTAGGATTCCCTTTGGGTTTGCTTTTTCCTTTTTTCTTAAGCACTTTACGAGGGTAGTTCTCCTGGTTATATGGTTGGCGTGGTTGTTTTTGGGAAGGCTGCACAAAGTTCACCTGTGCATTGTACTGCATAGGCGGGTCTTGTGTTGGGGATTGAGCATAACGCGGTCCCTAGTTTGCAACTGGTTGTTGGGGGGAGCTCTTCCATAAGCATGTATATCTGTGTACTGGGTCCCTTGAGCCGGAGGATAGGATCCTCCATGGTGATACGACGATGCCCTACTTGTCAAATTTTGCGGAGGCATATGATGACTTTGATAACCAAGTTTTGGTACATTCTGGGTAGAATCATACGTGTAACTAGGGTTTTGACTGATGCTACCTGAGTAACTTTGGGTCAATGACCCAATTAAACCATCTGCATAGTTCGACGTGCCTGGAAATTCTTCGTAAGTTTGTAGGCACAGAGCGTTTCGCAGGATATTTTAAATATACCCTAACTACGTATAAATCAGCTTGAGCTATTGGTCCTTGCTGATGGCGTCCTCTTTGGATATGGGCCTTTGTTGCACCACATCCTTCGAAATCACTACAATGAGAGTTTTCAAGAACAGGTCTAATAGTACCTGATTGTCGAGTTTGACTTTACATAGACTACAATGCCATCGCCATTCATGTAGATGGTCCGAGATATGCACGACGGGGGTTTGCCTAAAGTGTGTCAGTAATTCCATTCCATAATCATGGTGTATGGGTAAATGAAAATATGTTAGGAACATAGTGGCAAGGGTGCTAAAGGTTCTTTGCGTAGCAGAAGGTTGCTCTACATACCATTTCACTTCTACTCATGTCAGAGTGTGTTGAAATAGTCTCAGTCGAATAGTATCATCAATGATAATATTCGAAAAGCACCACAGAGGTGGAAAGTCATTACATGATTTCGTAGGTCTTCCACTTGCTTTCCTTCGAACTTTGGACAGTTAGAAGGGAGCTTTGTGGGCATGGGAGGACATATAGGGTTGTGTGTAATGGCATCATTTTTCAACTTGGTTATATCCGGTAGATTCAACGAAGCTAAAAAATGGTACTGCGAGGTTGTAGCCATTGCAACTTGTGAAATCACAACATTCTGGTTAGGAACAGGGTTTATCTGCAACATACCCTGCTATGTATTTGACTAGCTTCCTGAATGGGTAGCACTCCTTTTCCCTCTAGGGGTTTTGGGAGGAGTGGTATGTGGTGTGGAGTTGGGAGACCGACCAGGGTTCCCAAATAAGGAATCCCCAATAAAGGACGAACCGATAATGGTGGTAGTGTTTCATCTTTGACACTTAAATGGATAAAGACCTGGAACCCCTCCTGGTAATGGGGGGAGGTCCAACAGACGTCTAGATCAATGAGGTTCTGTTGGGTCCATTCTGGTGTAGACTAGTTCTGGCTTTGGAAATATTTGAGAGGATAGAGATTATGATCAAAGAAAAATCTCGATCGCATACATAAAACAAAGTGAAAGTAAAATAAATTTTCCCTTTAAATTAATGCTATGTGATAAGTTAATCAAAAAATGTGGTTTTTTTTTTTTGCATATGATACTAAAATCCTAGAAGACCTAATCTTCCTCACTTACTCAAATGTAACTGGGCCTTGATAATATATCTTGTGAGTGCTGGCACAACGTCCCGTAAGAGCTAGCAATGCCCCCATTCAATCGAAGAAAATCCACTAAGGTAAGGGTAGAGGATCTAGTGCTTGCCTGCACCATCACCTATAGGGAAAGGATGCCCTAATTTTGGCCACTAAGTACCACCATCCAACATGAGCGTTCGAGTCTTGGGCTTCTTGGTAATTCAGCTAACAGTACCGAGTATCAGCTGGGTCAGGTAGCCCCAACTGATACCTGCTCGCACTGTGCCTAAGCCTAACCCCCTCTAAAACAGGTCTTTGTTGTGCTCGAGTTTTCTTTTCGGTGGGCTGATAGGTGGATTTAAAATCTCCCTAAATAGTCAACTTCTATGTTTCAAGATGAAGAATTATCAAGGCGGCTTATTAGATGCCTACCCCCTTGATCCTAACTTAAACTATAAATTCTTTTGTGGCCCTCGTGGGGAGAATTTAGTGAGTTTTTTTAAGTTAGTTTTAGGTCTCTTTTCTTTGCTTAGTGTGTGGATGTGTGTGAACAAAAATTGAACAAGAACATAGTTTGAACGCATGGATATGCGATGATCCTTTTCAAAATACCCTATTCAACTATTTTCTATTGTTCCTTGCTCAAAAGAAAAACAAGTGCAAATATGGGCCGCTTTATATTTTTCCTAGTTAATCTATGTGATCAACTGTAGGGAGATGGTGAGGTGTGAATAGAGAGTGTTCATATTCTTGCCTAGGATCACCGAAGGGTGAAAAGGCAACAGATATTACTTGCTCTTCTATCAACAATTCAATCATTGTCCCGAAATCCTAGTGCAAAAATTGAACTAAACTAATTACTTTTACACTAGAAAAAAGGAACTAGCTAAGCATGCGTGGACTTGGGCCACTTACTTTTGCTAATTATATAGGTGTTTTTGTACCTAAATTTTCAAAACATAAAATAAATTTGGAATGCAAGTTAATTTCCCCCCCTACTTAAACTATGTGTGAACTTTGCAAAAATCAACTTGAAATAAAACTAACACCAATCCTACCAAAAGAAGCTAAGAGTGAGCTTTAGCAAGCTACGGGGTACCTAAACTAGTCTTGTTAGATGTATTATGGGCTGCCAGGCACTTTACAAGCACGAAAAGATATAAATATGGGATAAATTTATCATTTTGTCTTTTGCGCACGAAAGGCTGCAACAGGCGTGATGTCTGCATGTAGGTTATCTCTGAATGCACACCCTGGGTGTGCCTGTCTTAGGGAAAAGCACGCAAATTCCTGTAAAAGTAATTTTTTGGCCCTTTTCTACTTCAGTCTTTCACTTGGGATGAACTAGGGACTAAAGGAGAAAAAGGGGAAATTTCATCCCAACTCCATAGCACAGACGGAGGTCTCTGCAAAAATTCACAACCACATAAACTTGGAAAAAAAAGTTAGTGGAGTTTCCAATCTTGTGTTAGTGTGTTTGGTGCACGAATGTATGAAATCACACCAACTTAAGGGGTGTGGTTTACCCTCTTAAGTTATTGGTCCCAGGCAGAAAAGGTATGGAGTCAAGCAAGTTAATGGAACATGCTAGAACATAAACATAGTAGATAGAGAAATAACATGCATATTCAAACATAAAAATTAAACTAAAACTAAAAAAAATAAGACAAAAGATCTAAATAGAGTCAAACAACTTCAATAATCCAAACGGAGGCATTTATGTCCCCTCTTATTTAGTGTTGGTAGGAAATGAGGATGAAACTTTAACCCACTTTCCAAGGGGCCCCTAGAACTTGGGGTTCTAAGCCCCAATGCAAGGATGTCATTACTTCCAAGCTTTCCTCAGCACAAAGTCTCCCTCTCTCTACTATGGTGGACTGAAGTTGTTTGATGGCCAACAATTGAGTCCCCTCTATCTCTACTCCAGATCACACACTACTGGTATTGCTTGGGGAAATTCTGGCTAGCATAACAATGTGCTCTCAAGTTTTTCATCTCTTGGTGGCCTTTTATAGGAGAATTAAAATCCTCCTTCCCTCTCTTGGTACATTGTGGATGGTGACCCAAGAGAGGGGGATGATTCCATTCTGTGCCACGTTTATTCCATTGTGTTCTCCCTTGATGTCTTGAGGAGGCTTGGGTGGTTTTCCTTAGGTGACTTCAAGTGTGGAATCAATGTCCTAGAGTGTGCTTTTTGTGGTCCCGGAAAGTTACTTCCGCCACTCCCAAGATTGCATGCTTTTCGGGTCAAAAGGAGTGGAAAGGCACTCTTATCGAATGATTTTGCACGTAAAACAATTTATCACTTGTTCAAATTTGATTTTTCCTTAGACCTTAGAGATTTTTAAATACTTTCCAAATTCTCTAATGTCTCTTAGCCCTATAAATCCTTCTTCCTGAGATTAAATAATGTTGTATATGCTTGTACGATTTTCTAGTGTTAACACTCGTGGTAACACTCACAGTGTTTCCAACCATCACCAGTGGTGGGAGATCGGTCAAAAAATATATATCCTTAATTGTTAGCTTGATCTGGTGCCCCTGCACTATAAATATTTCATGATCCATTTCCCAATAGCTGACTACCCAGGCTAGCAAGGGTTCTCCTTTCCTCATCAATGGGCTCTCCACAAATTTAAGGACCCCAAACCTGTCCAATGCGGCATGGACTACATGATCCCCTCGGATCTTAGAACGTAACATATCAAGGTCTCTCTCTCTCTAGTTGTTCCTCAACTCTTCATTACCTGAACAAAATCATCATGTTTTTCATCATACAAAAAGGAAATACATCATAAAAACCATCAACATCCCAATCCTTAGCCAAAATCAGCACTGAAACCCCTTTCTCTGATAGGTTGCACATTTCAGGCCATTTCCTAGGATAGGTCGCATTTTTCTTCCCAATACCTGCTACCCAGTTTGTAGAAAAGACCCGAAAAGGTGTGACTAGTCTGTGAGGAGGAGCAGAGGTTTGTTCCTAGGCTCTGGGTGCCTAATCTAAAACTTTAATCCGCTGAATTGAAAGAGCATGGTTAGGCCTCTTACCTGCAATTGAAGGATCTCGATTTCAACGGTCGGTTTTTCCGCAATGATCATCGTAAGATTTAGGGCCTTTTCTTCTCTCTAAATTCACCACAGCTACACTTGCAAATTTATCAAATTGGAGGAAATTCCCTTATTAAAAGAAAAACCCCATATTTTTCTTTCGACAATTACGACCAAACTGTAGCTCGGTTTGAGAAACTGTCAGCACTATTGGAAAGCTATCATCAAGCCCTCAAATGGGTATCATTTCATTTTTGGTGATTTGACACATCACCTAAAAGCCTTTTTTCCATGAGGGGTCACTTCACTGCTTCTCAAAATCGATTTTCTTCACTTGCGACACTTGTACTTGGGGCACCACTTTTCCTTCATACTTGTTGATGCTCATGTTGATTTTCGTTGTGATTACCCATATTTGTCTCATGTTTTTATGGTCCCCACCGATCCTATTCTATGTTGCAGCATCATAGAGTCGCCCTTGTTTAGAGCATCCGAGTTGGGTCATCATCGCATGCATGGAGTCTGTCCCAAGTCCCTTTTTTCTCCCACCACAATCTCCCATAATTAATCGCTTTGTACCCCTCTCGTGTCATGCATGTTGGACTCTAGTCATACTGTCCCCTATTGTTAGGTCCCTATATTACTAATATAGTTTCTTATTGTTGTTAGTGTAACCCCCTTATTGTTATTGTTGTACCCCTGTAACCCCCATATTTTTATTATTGTGTCCTTCCATTATTATTGTTAGGTCGGCTAGGATTACATTGTGGCCCCATGGACTCATATATATAGAAAGGAGGTTCTGTCATTTGTATCATCCAAGAATTGTTCATTTATGTAATGTATTGGAGGATTCCCCCTCGAAGTGGCTTATTTCTAAGGCATTTATCTCTCTTTTCTTCTATTTTTGGAGTTGGTTTCATAACATTTGGTATCAGAGTTTTGGATTCTAGGGTTTTGCTGCTCCAAACAGGTCATTGTGGCATTTTAGCTATAAATTATTTTATACGAAGGTTCAGAAGCTAAAATTTTTATGGATCGAAGCCGAAATCCTAAGGAATTTTTTGTAAAACTTTCAGATCTTGGTTCACAATATTTTTGGAGATATGATATGGGTAAGTTAGGCTTTTTTTAGGTTCCCGAATTTCACCTAAAACAGGTCATCGTGGAATTTTTACTATAACGTTTTTTCTGTGAAGGTTCAGAAGCCGAAATTTTTACAAAGAGAAGTTCAAATCACGTGGAACCTCTTGTACAAATTTTCGATATTGGTTTTCAATATTTTTAGAGATATGATCTGTGGAAGTTAGAGTTTTTTCAGGTTCCCAAATTTCATCTCAAAGAGGTGACCATTGGAAAATCATCATAACTCTCTCTCTGAGCGTCAGATTGTAATTTTGTAAAACGTGGATGCAAGTACACATACCATAGTTTCCTATGTATCAATTTCAAAGTTGAAGGAGGAAATGATGACATGTGGCACGTCATACAACTTCGCTCTACTGTACTAGTCCATAATTAGGTCATTGTGGGATATTGGGCATAACTTTGCCTTGAAGAATCCAAATCAGGTCAGACCAATGACATTCAAAAGAAGATTCGGAGTGCTACTATAGGGCCAAATTTCAAATATTTAAGATTCGAAATCATAGATCTAAATCAATTTAAATATCGAGATCCTCAAAAGAAAGGAAAACGTGTGTATTTTTTTTCTGAATTGCATAAGTCTTGGTTGAAGAATCACTTTGAATTGATTCCAAGGGCATGTTGTAGAACAGATATCAATATTGGGTTCTAAAATGCCTCCTAAAATGAATTAAACACCTAGTAAGCCTTCAGAAGTCTCTACTATGTCTCATGAAGATGAAGAAATGCAACATGACATATCAAAATTACAAGAGCAAGTACACCAAATTCCGATCTCGCAAAGAGAAACAAAAAATGAATTGGATGTTTTGAATAAAAGCATGGAAGGTAAGATGGATAGTTTGAAGAAAGATGTGGAAGCTACAATGGATGGTTTGAAGAATGGTATGAAAGAAAAAATGGATGGTTTAAAGAATGGTATGGAAGAAAAAATTGAAGGTTTGAAGGAAGACATGGAAGGTTTGTCAAAGTTGATACAAGAAATGATTCCTAATGGTGAAAAGATAGTAGAGGAAACTCATTATGAGAAAAAAATAAATGTTAATCATGATTTCATAAACTCTAATGTTGTATTGAATAACCACCATATTCCAAAGATGGATATGACGAAGTTTGATGGCAAGGATCCTGTAACATGGATACTATAGATGGAGAAATATTTTGATCTAAATAATGTGCAAAACACACAAAAGGTACACATTGCAACTTTACATTTAGAAAAAAATACATTTGTATGGTATCGATGGATTTTCTCTCGTAAAAAAATTGTCACTTGGTCATTTTTTATGGACGAAATGATAACACATTATGAGGATATAAGGAGAAACACCTTTTTTAGCTAATGGATAAATCTCAAACAAAAGGGTTCAGTGGTGGAGCACATTGAGGACTTCCAAAAATTGAATATAAGGGTAATTGATATTCCAGAGGAACATAGGATTGATGTCTACATAGGGACTGTGAAGGATAACATCCAATATGAAGTTTGCGTTTGGGAACTTGATTCATTAGAGAATGCATTCAGGTTGGCAAGAAAAATTGAATGTAAAATTATGGCGAAAATGAAGCCTACCACTCACATCTCTAAAGATGTAAGTGTTGCTACTCCTAGAATTCTACAACCTACAAGGTTGAAAACACAAAAATTGGAAGAAAAAAAGATCAAAAGGGCTTTGCTACAGTTGTGATAGAAAATACACTAAAGGTCATAAGTGTGCTGACAAGAAATTGTCTTACATATATTGTGAAGAGGAGTAATAAAATGAACAAGAAACTTCAAAAGAAGAGGATATACACCACGAACCAACCCTAGAAGGAGAAGAAATGAGTCCGACCATATCATGTAATGCATTGGCAGGAATTAGCACTCTTCAAATTCTCAAGATAGAAGGACATATCAAGAAGAAAAAGGTAATAGTCTTGATTGATTTGGGTAGTACCCATAATTTTATTCATTGTAAGGTAACCAAGAAATTTAATTACTTCCTCTACCCAGCACCAGAATGTCAAGTGATGGTTGCAAATGGAGGAACTATAAATTACTCTGGAAAATGCCATAATATTAAGCTAGACATGGAGGAATATGTATTGAATAGTCCAATGCTTTCCATCCCAATGGGAGGTGTTGATTTTGTACTAGGAGTAGAATGGTTACAATATTTGGGGACAATAGCTTTTACTTTTCCAGAAATTTTCTTGAAATTTATTTTAGAAGGAAGGAAATAGAATTACAGGGTATCACAAGGAATCCAGGAAAGATAATAAGCTCTAATGTCATGACAAAGCTTCTGAAGGAAGAACAACGGGGCGTAATTGCACAATTAAGCTCACTAGGAGTTCCAACGTCAAAATCATATATTTCTCTAGATCTCCAAAAAATCTTGGAAAATAATTCCAAGGTGTTTCAAACTCCCAAATGACTCCCACCTATTCGTGATCATGATCATGCTAATCATTTGATTCCAGGAAGTGTTCCTCCAAACATCAGGCCTTACAGATATCCTTATGTCCAAAAGAGAAAAATTGAACATATGATTGCAGAAATGTTAGAGGCTGGTATAATTCAACCTAGTCAAAGTTTATTCTCTGCTCCAGTAGTATTGGTGCACAAGAAGGATGAATCATGGTGCATGTGTCTATATTATAGGGAGCTCAATAAGCTCATTATTAAAGATAAATTTCCCGTTCCTGTGATTGATGAATTATTGGATCAATTACATGGATCAATTTATTTTACCAAGTTAGATCTTCATTTAGGATATCATCAAATTATAATTAAAACTGAAGATATTCCGAAAATAACATTTCGAACTCATGAGGGTCATTATGAATTTTTGTTCATGCCTTTTGGCCTTACCAATGCACCTTCTACATTTCAAGGGTTGATGAATTCCATTTTCAAACCCTTCCTTAGAAAATTTGTGCTAGTATTTTTTGATGATATACTAATCTATAACTAGTCTTGGAAGGATCATGTTCAACATGTTGACAGGGTGCTCAAACTATTGAAGGAGAAACAATTATATGCAAAAACATCCAAATGTTTCTTTTGAGTACAAGAGGTGGAATATTTTGGTCATATTGTATCTCACAAGGGTGTTAAGGTAGACCCTAACAAAATTAAATATATCAAGGAATGGAAAGTCCCCACAACCATAAAGCAGTTGCACGGATTTCTCAGGTTAATGGGGCATTATCGCAATTTTGTTAAGAATTATGGGAGAATAGAAGCACCTTTAACAACATTATTGAAGAAATATGCATTTTCATGGACTCCTCAAGCAACTAAGGCCTTTGAACATATTAAAGATGCATTGTGCCTAGCACCGATCTTAGCTATGCCAGAATTCACAAAAACCTTTATTATGGAATGTGATGCCTTAGGAAATGGAATTGGTGTTGTTTTAATGCAAGAAGGAAGACCCATTGCTTTTCAAATTCATCCAATCAAAGGAAAGTATTCACAAAAGGCTATTTATGAGAAGGAAATGTTGGCAGTACTACATGCACTAAAGAAATGGAGACCTTACCTAATGGGAAGACACTTCAAGATAAAAAATTATCATGATATTCTTAAACACTTTTTGTAACAAAGAATATCTTCAAAATAGCATCAAAAATGGATCACAAAGATGTTGGGTTATGACTTTGAAATAATCTACACAAAGGGAAGCTAAATGTTTTTGTAGATGCACTCTCAAGAAAGGATGAAGCATTTCTTTGTGCCATTTCTATTATCCAACCAGATTGGATAAATGAAGCAAGGGATGAATGGAAGAAGGATGAAGAAGTGTGGACACTCATTCAAAATTTGCAGCAAGATCCTAGTACATTTGATACATTTAGTTGAAAAAATGATTCCTTCTGGTACAAAGATCGGTTATATATTTGAAAGAATTCCCAACTAAAACAGAAGACTCTTTTGGAATTGCACACTTCTCCATTAGGAGGACACTTGGGATTTTTAAAAACCTACCACAGGGTGAAGAAATAATTTTTTTGGTATGGCCTTAAATCTGATATTAAAAAATTTGTGGGAATGTTTGGTTTGCCAGCAAAATAAAGTTGAGACAATTAAGACTCCTAAGCCTGATGTCTTTATCCACTCAGTTTCAACATTTGGAGGATATTTCAATGGATTTGATCACAGGTTTACATAAGTCCAAAGGAAGGAGTGTCATCATGGTGTTAGTTGATAGACTTACCAATTATTCACACTTTTGTGCATTATCTCATCCATTTAAAGAAAGTACATTTTCTACTGTGTTTATGGAAACAATTCAAAAGCTACATGGGTACTCAACTAGCTCATAGCTCATCTTATCATCCTCAATCCGATGGTCAAACAGAGATAGTGAATAAATGTTTGGAAGGATATATTCGTTGTTTTGTATCTGATAAGCAAGAACAATGGTTCAAGTGGTTACCTCTCACTGAATGGTGGTATAACACTTCCTTCCATACTACAGCAAAAATGACCCCATTTATGGCACTTTATGGATATCATCCACTGTCCATCACATCTTCTTTAAAGGAAAATTGTAGGGTTCAAGCAGTGGAAGATCACATTGAGCATCAAGAAGAAGTTTTCCACCTCTTAAAGGATAACAAAAATTTGGCACAAAATTGAATGAAACAACAAGTAGATCAACATCGCAGCGAGAATTTTTTTATGTAGGAGATTGGGAATTTTTACGGCTACAACCATACAAAAAAATGTCCCTCAAGCAAGCTAAGAAGGATAATAAATTATCGGCAAATTACTATGGTACTTACAAGGTGTTGCAAAAGATTGGTACTATGTCATACAAATTGGAGCTTCCTGCTTCTTCGCGAGTGCATCCAGTTTTCCATGTTTCATGCTTAAAGAAGGTTATAGGGGACAAACTTCTAGTTCAAACAATATTACCAGAACTTGATGAGGAAGGGAAAACCATATTGGAACCTGAAGCAGTCACAGAAACAAGAACTTGACAGCTACGAAATCAATCAATTTCAAAGTATCTCATCAAATGGAAGAACTTACCCACTGAAGATTATACATGGGAGGATGAGAATTCTATACAGAAGCACTCAAAGCTACTCAAGCATTGAGGAAAACACTTTTTTGAAGGAGAGGAGCATGTTATGTCCCTATATTACTAGTATAGTCCCTCACTTTTGTTAGTGTAACCCCTGTATTGTCATTGTTGTACACCTGTAACCCCCATATTGTTATTATTGTGCCCCTACATTATTATTGTTACATTGGCTAGGATTACATTGTGGCCCCATGGACTCCTATATATAGAAAGAAGGTTTTTTCATTTGTATCATCCAAGAATTGTTGATTTATGTAATGTATTGGAGGTTGCCCCCTCGAAGTGGTTTATTTCTAAGGAATTGATCTCTCTTTTCTTCTATTTTTGGAGTTGGTTTCATAACACATATCCCCTCTAGAGTTGAGTCAATAGTTGTCAGGTCATTCATGCCCTTTATTCTCTAACAATGGGAGTCGTCAGCCTGCTACTCAGTAACCCCCCATTCCACCATTATCCTCGGTGTCATTCTATCAGTCGCTCTACTATTATCCCTCGTGCCTTACTTGAGCATCCCTTATTGCCTCACGTATGGAAAACCTTCCTCTATCGACATTAGATTATTCATTCCAGAAGATAGGTCTAGAGGGTGGCGTACCTTGGTTCTAGCTTCAACCCTTGTTCGGTGCCTCGGATAAAAAAAAGGGACCCTTTATTGCCCTTTGACTTGATTTTTTCTTAGTTCTAGCTCCTTACGGCATGATCAAGATCCTTATACTTGATGGCTCAGTGATGCAGTAGATTGTACTAGTGATTTCTGGGTATGTGTGAGATTTTTTAGACCTCATGAGGGGGTGGCCCTTCAGGTAGCCCCCCACATACCCGAATGACCACTTTACTACATCCTTCGATGCAGCTCTACAGATTTGATGTTTCTGGCCTCAACCCTTTGTAGCGCCATTTTAGTTTGCATGTATCATTCAGATTTTCAGAGCCCTTTCCTATTTTACAAGGCATATTTTCTTGTATTTATATCTCATTTACTTAGATATTATTATATAAGTCTTGGCTATTTTTCTAGACACAATATGTATGTTGGATCCATTATGTTTTTATCTAGCCCATGTTTATGCCAGCATGTACTATATATCTCACTCTGATTTTTGATGGGCACACCATTATTCTTGTACTTTGTCATCATGGTGGGTGTAGGTATGCCTCCCCCGCCTCATTCAGAATAGGTATTCACTCATAAAAGAGACTTGTCGCACCTGTAAGTCTCTCCTCCTCAGGGTTTTGTCCTCTCTTAGTTCAGTTTGTCTTATATTTCTCTCTCTAACTCTCCTTCAGTGTTTAGTGATTGTGTTCTTACAATGTACTTTGGTCATACAATTATCTCCTAATGCTTGCACACTGGGGGGAATCTATTACACCAATTTTTGGTCATCTAACCTATTACTATTATATGGACTAAAGTACAAAATGTAAGACCAATTTTACCATAGTAAAATTTCTTTCAGTGTGAAAAATAATTTAATAACCCATAGTTTATTAAGTTATTTATGGTCTAAACAGGAAACCCTATGAGGAATAATTAAATAAATCCTTATTTTTTTAATTTTCCTCTAGGGATAATTAAATAAACCACTATTTAATTAATATTCCTGATCATATTTAACCCAAAACATGAGAATTAATTAGATAAATCATTACATATCTTATTATTCTCTAAGAATAACTATTTAAATTATTATTTAATAATATTCATTGTTAAATTTGACTAAATCATTTATAAATAATTGAATAAAGCATTGTTTATTTAATTATTCCTTAACCTCATCCTTGAAATAATAAATAAATCATTTATTTATTTATTATTTCTAAATAAAGAGATTTAACCAATTGAAAACTCCTTTTCCCTCCACCAAAAATAATAAAATATTCCAAGTAAGTTGGATCTAGATTTGGCTAATAATATTTTAATTATGCACCAATATCTAGACTAACTCAATATTTTGTTATAAATAGAAGGTTTTTCCATTCATTCACTACCTTTTGTTTCCTTGAGATCACCTTTTGATCTATACTTTTGGTCTAACTTTGATCCTCCATCATTGTCATATTTTTCTACTTTTTCTCAGGAGCTCCCTTTGAGTTCTACCTTGTCTGGGTTTTTTACACCAACAAGAGAGAGAGATCTTGGATCTGAAGCGCTGAGGACATACAAGAACCCATCCCATTGAGGGGGACTGGTAATATCTTTCTATGTTCCTTTCCTAGGTGTCATAATACAAAAAATTCTTTATAAATTCTTGTCTTGTATATTGGATGTATGGAGAAAATCTTGTTTATTTTTGTTGTTTAATGTCTTTAACTGCATAGATCTAGATTTTTGTCGCATTTATTTCGATCACCTATTGTAGATCTAGGGAAATTGACAACCACATTTGATGTTAGGGTTGCTTGCTATGAACATCTAAAGTGATCTTTTTTTGTACACTTGCGATTACAATTCACACTAACACTTGACCTCAAAACCATAAACAACCTATAAGAGTGGGGAGAGGGGATGAGGGGTTGGGGGTGGTACATGCAAACCACCAACGAAAACCGATAGACAGATTGCAAACATGTGGATGATGATGTCAGCATGTCGTGGCCCAATGGGAGGAGGACACATGGCAGCCATTTTTGGGGTTTTCTAGTACAATAGTGAGCCATTTTCGGGTTACACATGTCACCACTTATATGGTGCCATGTTGTGGAGATGACATGAGCATGACGTCATCCCTAAAAGATGATCCTAAAAGGCATTGAACAGTGAATGTGAAGTGTAACGAAGTGACTAGGCGTTGGGATGACACAACAAGTGTCAGAGCGAACTCACCTCGTTTAGTAGTTGATTGGGGTTCATTTTCAATAGGTGGACCCCACTGGGACGTGTCATCCCTATGCATTGATCCTATAAGTAATTAAGAGTGTGCATAAGAAAAATGGTTGGTTGACAGGGTCAGGACACAACAAAAATACACAAAAACAACGAAAACTAATGAGAAGGCAGTAGGTTGACCCACTAACATCTCATCCTACAAAGAGTACCCTTGAAGAAATTAAGGGCATAATAAGAGAAGTGCCTAGATAAAAGGTGCTAGTAGCTACCAAGAAAGCGCTAGTATGAGGCCCCATGCGGCGGATACTCAAGGATGCGAAGGAAATTAAGCGAAAGGGGCTAAAATGAAATTTTGGCAGCATGGATGAGTTAAACAACATATTTAATAGTTTGGCCATATATAACACCCACCAAATTTGGAACTACAGTTAAAAATGTCGTTAAACTTCAATAAAGTTCCAAATTGCCAAAATTAGTAGATTTAGTCAATTTTTCTTGCATAAACTGGTGATCAGTTACTGATAACTTGAAAAGAACATCCAGAAGATTCAAATAAATAGGAAAAAATTAGAAATACTATATTCATGCAAGGATTCAAGTGAAAGTAAACTAAAAATAAAAGACGCTAAAAATATCAGTCAATTTTCTTTATAAGAAAAATCAATTGAGGAATAATGTAAATGTGTGGATGTGTTATAGTGTGTGCGAGTTTGATTGATGTTGGTGTGGATGGTGGATTTCTCAACAATTAGAGATTGCTGAAGGTGTTTTGGTGATTTTTTAGTGGTGAAAAAATTAATTTATTTTTTATTTGGCATTAATGGTTCTAGTTTGAAAATGGATGAAAGATGAACCATTGATGTCAAGCAAGTTATAGCTTGTAGATCAGGGGTTGTAACTCCTTCCAATAGGTGCTTGTAAACAATTATGGGTTGTAGGTCCTTCGAATAGGTGTTGGTAAATAGCTATGGGTTGTAGCTCCTTTAAGTGGTAGATGATAAATCAGGGAGTTGTAGTTTCCTGCTGGTTGTAGCCAAATAATTTTGTAACAACAAGTTGTAGATTTCCTGTGAAGCAATTGCAAAAAAGTTTGAAGAATATTTTTGTTTTATTTGTGTTATTTATTTTGGTTCATGTCATTCTCATATGAATTAATTACTGAATCTCTTTATGGTCCCCTAATATTGTTATAAGAGAAAGAATTTTTTTTATTTATTCTACAATACTGATTCACCCCCCTCTCAATATTGTGTTGGTTCCTAACAATTGGTATTAGATAAAGGTTACTTCATATAATTTTAACAACTAGAAGAAATATCAAGGGCCACGGAAAACCGAGAATGGGAATTTACTAATAGGGAACCTATGCTCAATGGAACAAACTACGTGGTTTGGAAAGTAAGGATGAAAACCTACATTCAATCACTTGTGCTAATGTATGGGATATTTTGGAAGAATAATATCAAAATCCTCTAGCAGTTATTACTAAAGATCAAAATATGTAATTCACATGCAATTCTAAACCCATGAATGCCCTTCTTGTGGGCCTACCTTAATCATAACTTGTCAAATGGATAGACTACACATATGCCAAAGATATCTGGGACAAGAAGAGTGGTTTCTATGAAGGTGAAAACAAGGTGAAGAAAGCTATACTTCAAGGTTTTATAATGCAACTCAAGTTTTTTAGGATGGAGCATGATGAAGATATTGCAAAGTACTTATTAAGATTTGATGTCACTGTGAACACTATAAGAGGCCTTGATGAGAAGCTAGATCAATCTATAGTAGTTCAAAAGGTGTCAGATCTCTAGCTCATATATCTAATCCCAAGATTTCATCCATTAAATAGATGACCAATTTAAACACTCTCACTCTAGCCCAACTATTTGGTACACTCACTATGTATGAGATGGGAATTTCAAATGGAAAGCTTATGGCAAAAGAGTCATCCTTAAAATAATTTAAGAAGCCCAAGGAAGATCCTCATGAATCATGTTGTGAATTAGATGAAGAAGAAGCCAATTTTGTGAGGAATCTCAAGATAGGTTCAAGTTACTATAAAGGTATGTTACATTTTAAGTTCTTTAATTGTGGAAAAGTTGGTCACTATGATTCAAAATGTTCTAAAAAGAAGAAGAAGGATTATGATCCAAGAGAAAAAATTATGAAAGTACAAAAACAAAGTAAGAATTCCAAGAAGAAGAGCTTCTATACTCAAGAAGCCATCTCATATGAACATGAAGGCGCCCAATCCTTAGATGAGGACAGAGATGATGAAATTCCAAAGGAATTCATGCTTATGTCCATAGAAAATCTACAATTTGAATCCCTTAATTTTTGTGAATATGAGACAAAAGTTGAACTATAAGAAAAGTTGGTAAGTGCACTTGAAGAGATTTAAAGGTTGAGAAAGAAAAATAAACATCATAAGGATTTAGTCAAAAAATAAAGGGTTGAATTTTTTCAACCATTACTTGTACAAATTAAAGAAGGAAATAATATTCAAGAATATTTAAATCAACAACTACGTGAGAAGAATCAATCTTGTGAAAGGTTAGAGGGTGAAATTGTTTTTATGAAAAAAAATTAAAAAAGGAAAAAGCCTAGTTGAGCTTCAATCAAAAGTTTGGAAAATGGATTGATAACTTAAATGATATTTTGGAAGCACAAAGAGCCTCCAAAGATTAAAGTGGTCTAGGATTTGAGATTGAATACAACACAACAACAAAATTAAAAGGTAAGAAGTCAATCACTTTTGTACTTGTAGAAAAGGAAGGGACCGCACAAAAACAAAAAGACAACACACATCCAAATAGCCAGTCAAAAATTTAATAGCAACTGCAATATAAGAAGAGGAATCTCCCTTGAAAAAATACAAACAATGTTGGAAAGGAAAATTGAAATACACAAAAATAAGCTTGGTCAATTAATAGAGGATATTTTTCCAGGTATGTTGTTATTTTTAGAGGTTATTGTTTTACTTGCACCAATAATGGTCATAAAGAAGAAAATTGAAGAGTGAATTTATCCTAAAGGGATCTGCGATCAAGAAGAAAAAATCAACATATTAGAGAGAGAAATAGGAGACCCAAGTACAACAATTATTTTTCTCCTTGAAAAATCTGATTCAATGTTTTAAATCTCAAAATTTTTGGGCATAGAGAAAATAATTACAAACTCAAGGATAAGAGACGTGAACAAGGTATTGAGAAAATTTGTCAAGAACCCAAGGTCTCGAAAGAAAATGAAAGCGCAAAGAAATGTGATATTTTTTTGTATGCTCAGAATGAAGGAAATCACTAGTATGTGCACATTGGCTATTCTAGGCACATGTCAAGAGATAGAGGTAATTTATTGAAATGGAAACCAATTGAGAAAGGAAATGTAAGCTTTGGTAACAATGTGCCTAGTAAGATCGTTTGTAAAGGAGTTGTCAGTTTGTAAAATGGAGGAGGTAAAGTGAAGAATCTATTATATTTTGATGGATTGAAGAAGAATCTGCTCAATGTGTCTCAAATGTGTGATCAAGGATATGATGTGATTTTTAAGGCTAAAATTTTCAAATCAAGCCTACAAGAATAGGTGAAATAGTGGTTGAATATATGAGAATAGACAATAATTTTTTAGTTCTAAAAGAGAAAATAGAAATGTGTTTCTTATCAAATATTGATGAGATTTGGTTGTTGCATTGGAGACTTGGAAAACTTAATTTTGATCAAATATTCAAACTAAGCAATAATAATGTTGTCAAAGATTTACCAAGGCTATCAAAACGAGAGTACGATTTGCAAATATTGTTAATTGGGTAAGAAAATGCAAATTCTATTCAAGTATAATGATAGCTCATCATCAAAGCCACTTCAACTAGTACATATGGACTTTGTGAACCATTAATAACACAATCCCCCACAAGTAAAATGTATTTCATAATTATAATTGATAATTTCAGCAAGATGGTGTGGGTTTCTTTTCTCAGAGAAAACATGAGGCTTTTGAGAAGTTAAAAGATTTCAAATCTATGGTTGAAAATGAAACTTATTATAAAATCAAGAGCATAAGATATGATAATGGAGGTGAATTTACTTCAAAAGAGTTTGATGAATTTTGTAAGAAGCATGGTATCAAGAGGCAGTTCACAATAACAGAGACTCCACAATGGAATGGTGTGGCAGAAAGAGAAAATATATATGTATAGATGCTAGTTAGAGCCATGATGGATGAAAGGAGAGTTCAAGAGATATTTTGCGTCGAAGCCATTCACACAATGATAGTTATACTCAACAAATCTCATTTCAGACCAAATAGCAACAAAACTACCTATGATATTAAATATGGTAGACTTGCAATAGTCAATCATTTTATAGTTTTTGGTAGCAAGTGTTACATCAAGAGAAGTGATGACGAGCTTGGTAAATTCGATGAAAGGCATGATGAAGGTATTTTTCTTGGTTATTCGCATAATAGAAAAGGCTACAAATGCTATAATATAACATAAAGAGGATTGTTGATTGTATTGATGTCAAAGTGGATGGATATGTTGAACCTAAAGATAATTGGCGAGAAAATATCAACTCTAGTGAACCAATCAACAATAGTGAGGAGGACCATGAGCCACTTTAAGAAGAATATAATGAAGAGCCCTCCAGACCTCAAGCCAAATATGGAAAAACTCTATTACAAGGAAATTAGTAGATTTAATTTTTTTATCTATTTTGAAATTTTAGATCCACTATTTAATTCCAAATTTAATGAAATATGTGTAATGTGAATAAATACGACCCAACTGATCAAATTGTTGGTGAATTACATTTAGGTGTGAAAACAAGAAGGAATTTTCTCAATCCCCCTTTTCTAGCACATTTATCCCTATTGTCCATGGAGGAACTAAAGGATGTTGCAGAAGATAGTCAAGATGAAAATTGGCTAAAAGTTATGCATGAAGAAATGGACCAAATCGAGAAAAATCGGACGTGGGAACTGGTTCCAATACCAAAAAATGAGAATGTCATTTTCACTAAGTGGGTCTTTAAGAATAAGTTGAATGACCATGGTGAAGTGGTGAGAAATAAGGAAAATATTGGTATGTAAAGGTTATGCTCAAATTGAAGATCTTGATTTTGATGAAACTTTTGCTCCTGATGCTATACTAAAGGAAATTAGAATATTTTATTCATTTTGTTATATTAGGAAGTTCAAAATACATCAAATGGATGTCAAGTCTATGCTTCTAAATGGAGAACTACATGAAGAAGTTTATACAGAACAACCAAATGGTTTCCAGCTGAAAAATAAGCCTCGTTATGTTTTAAAGCTTAAGAATGCATTGTATGGTCTCAAGCAAGCCCCTCAATGCCTGCGATTGGTATTCCAAGCTGGACACATACTTGCTCAAGTGTTGATCAAAAAGAGGCGTAGCTAATAGAAATTTATATGTTAAAGGTAATGATAGAAAAATCATAGTGGTGGTGGTTTATGTTGATGATATTATTTTTTCCAATGATTCAGATTTGTTAACATGCCAATTTGGAGTAGATATGAAGGCTAAGTTTGATATGTCTATGCTTGGAGATATTTCTTATTTCCTTGGATTTCATATTGCACAAACTCGTAAAGGAATTTTTATCTCACAAGGAAAATATCTCAAGGAAGTATTTGAATAAATTTTGCATGGATGAATGCTTTTTAGTGAGCACACCAATTGTTATAAGTTGCAGTCTTAGTAAGACTGATGAATCACCAAAAGTGGACCATAGTTTATACAAATCTATAATTGGTAGTCTATTGTATTTGAAAACCTCAAGAACAAAAATTATGGAAGTAGTTGGTATTGTTGGGAGATTTCAAGGAGCCCCCAGTCAAAGCCATCTTTTAGCAACCAAGAGGACTCTCAGATATCTCAGAGCCACAATGGACTATGGGTTGTGGTACCCAAGAGGTATATATTGTTCACTGACTATTTATATTGATGTTGATTAGGAAGGTAATTTAGATGATCGGAAGAGCACTAGTGGTGGTTATTTATTTCTTGGAGAATCCTTAGTTTCATTTTTTAGCAAGAAGCAAGATTCCATATTTTTACCTGCATCTAAAGTATAATATATTGTAGCAACTTCTTGTTGCACTCAACTATTATGGATGGAGCATAATTTGTAGCATGTATAATTTTTTTATGATCATCCTATTCCTATTATGTGTGAAAGAAAACGTTCCATCAACATGTCAAAAAATCCTATTCTCCACTCCACGACAAACCATATTCCAATAAAGTATCATTTTTTAAGAGAGTAAGTTACCAATAATATTTTTAAGCTAGAGTATGTAACTACAAAAAAGCATTTTGCTGATATTTTTAGCAAACTGTTCCCACGAGATCAGTTTGAGTATTTAAGGTAGAGACTAGGATTATTTCCTCTTACCTATCTCCACTAGCTCTTCCTTCAAGAGGAAGAAAGAAAACTCATATATATTCAACATATGAAGATGAAATTTAAACATCCATAATATCAACAAAACTAGGGAATATTTCTAACAAGAGATGGAAGGTTCCAGGGGGAGCATGTTGGTGTCTTTTCCTTTGATGTCAAAGGGGGGAGAAGTATTGGCAATATTAAAAAATAAATAAATAAGTGTATCCAACAAAAAATATTATAAAGGGGGGGAAGTATTGGAAAATTCATGGTTCAGAATAACAACAAAACAACTACAACACATAGAGGGAGCAATCTTCAAAATAGAAACAAGGAAACGTGCATATTTTGTTTGCAATCCCACTTTTTTTTCAATATGTTGTTTTCTTTTATCAAAGGTATTTTCATCAATGCCAAAGGGGGAGAATGTATGAATTATTTTTTCATTGATGGAAAAGATGGAAAATATGCCAAATGTTGGCAAAGGATGGCAAAAGACAAGGTGGATGCAAGTTGAGAAGAGTGTGGTGAAATGTTGCAGAGACTTTGACGTGAATTATTGGATAACAGATGATATCGAATGTAGTTGGAATTTACTTAAATGTGAAGAGCTTTGCAAGAGCTTTCTAGTGGTATGTGGAAGACTGAAATTGGCCTCCTATATTTAAAGATAATGCCAGCTAAATCTTGGGTACTTCGAAAATTCAAATGCAAAGTTGAAATGGGGAAGAGCACCTTTGGAATAGATTGTTTTGGCACATGACCAAACTTGGTAGAAGGGTCGGCAGAGGAAACAATTAAACATCTTGCATTTTCATTGGCGAAACTAGCCCCACGCGTCCCATTAGAGCATTAGAGATAGTTTCAATGGGATAGCATGAAAAATCATTAATGCACAAGAGGGTGTCAGAATGGGTGGATTTCTGATACCGTCGATTATCAGATCAATGGTCGAGGTTCATTCTAGCACACTCCCCACGCAAATCATAAATCACACATAATAGCATGTCAAAAACTAACATGTGACAAGGTGTGACATGGAGTAGAAAACACAGTGGGGGAATTATTATTGGCCGACGGTAGAGCCCACATAACAGTTTAGCCCAACAGTTATGCCCTGGAAGAAACTTGAGCAAATGTGAAGAAGAGGTAAGTGGGGAGGTGTGAGCCAAAGAGGATGTGGCTCGAACAATAGTGGTAGGTGTGTTGATTTGTGGAACTGATAGTTTAAAGTTATATTAGGTACATGATCGGATATACCGCAATTCGTCCCCACCAAGACATTATTAAATTTTCACCAAACCAACCTGCTTTATCGTCAATGTGTAGGAAGGGTGGCACAAAGAAATTTCCACAAACTTCTGATAGCAAGATCAACGGTTGTGGTTGATTCTGCCACCCTTGCCCCCAAAACCACCGGCAACCTTTAAGTGAGGGGGGGGGCACAAACCACAAGTGGAAACTAGTAGATAGGAGGTAGGCAAGTGCATGATAACGTCAACATGACATGACCTGATGGCAGGAGGAAATGTGGTAATAAGTTTTGGGGTTTTTTGGTACCCTACTGGTCCATTTCTAGGTGACATGTGTCACCACTCACATGGCACCATATGGTGGAGATGACGTGAACATGAAATCCCTGAAGGATGATCCCAAAAGGAATTGAGCAATGAATGTGAAGTGTTATAGGGTGACTAGGCATTAGGCTGACACAACAGATATCAAAGCCAACTTAGCCTGAGTGGTAGTTGATTAGGGTGCAGGTGCAATAGGCAGACACCACTGGGACATGTCACCCCTATGGATTGACCCCAGAAGGAATTCAAAGTGCACATAATAAAAATGGGGAGCTGACATGGTTGGGAGACAATAAAAGTACACAGTGGAAACAGCGACCAATGAGAAGGAAGCATGTAGACCCACTAATAGGCCATCCCACATGGAGGACACTGAAGGAATTAAGGCCGTAATAATAGAAGCGTTGTGATAAAAGGTATTGGGAGCCAAGTGCCAATATGAGGCCCGATGAGACGAATGACCAAGGGCATGAAGGAAATTAAGTGCCTGGGGCTAAAAGGAAATTTTGGTGTCATGGACTAGTTAAGCAGCATATTTGGAAGTTTTTCCAGATATAACACTCACCAAATTTTTAATTAAAGTTAAAATTGCAGCTAAACCCTAATAAAGTGCCAAATTTCCAGAATTAGCAGATTTAATTAGTTTTTCTTGCAGAAACAAGAGATGACTGACTAATAACTTGAAGAGAACATCTAGAAGACTCAAATGAATAGGGAAAATATAGATATACTATATTCATGCAAGGAATCAAGTGCAAGTGAACTAAAAATCAAAGAATCTAAAAATGTCAATCAATTTTTTTTTTAAAGTATAATTGATTGAGGAATTTTTTAAGTGTGTGGAAACATTGTGATGTGTGCAAGTTGTATTGATGTTGATGTGGATGGTGTATCTATTAGGAATCAAATATTTTTGAAGGTTTTTTGGTGCGTGTTTGATGATGGGATTTTTTTTTTTTTTTGAGTTGGCGTTCATGGTTCTAGTTTGAAAATGGATGAAATATGAATCATTGATGTCAATCAAGTTTTGGCTTATAGATTAGGGGTCATAGATCCTTCGAATAGGTGTTGGTAAATAATTAGGTGTTGTAGATACTTTAGTTGTATCTAATAGATTAGTGTGTTTTAGCTTCCTGTTGGTGTACCCAGAGAATTTTGTAACAACAATTTGTAGCTTTCCTTGTGAAGCAATTCTAGAAAATTTTGAATAATATTTGTGTGTTGTTTGTGTTGTTTATGTTGGTTCATTTCATGCTAATATGAATTAATTGTTGAAGATTTTTATGGCATCCTAATATTGTTACAAGTGAAATAAATAATTTTAGATATTCTACAATAGTGAGAGGTTTCACCCGCCCTCCTCCCTCTCAATATTGTCTTGGTTCATAACATGTTATACTATGAATATAATCTACATAGTTGGAATGTGTTCTTTATTTACCATAATTTTCTTCCCTTCGTGACTAAGTGTGGAGGAGTTATAGTTTTTATGTTCAATTAAAACAATATTAAATCAATAGAATGAAATTTTTTCCCAATTTAAAGATGGAGAGAACAAGAATCTCCTCTAAAACACAACATATGACACAATGTTTCTATTTAACTGCCTAGAAAACCCCTCCTCATCTATTTCTGACTAAAAAATAAAAAAAATTCCTCATCCTATATCTCATGAACCGCATAGGCAGTACACCTAGTTCATTTACATGAGAGATGATCTCTCTTTAAATCTCTCTAGCATTGTAATATGAATGAAATTATTCAAATAGCCCAGTAGAATGAAATATTTTCATTTACACAATAGATGACATCTTTCTAAATTTCTCAAAAAAAACAGAATTCCAACTCTTGAGAAAGATCAAAACACAAAAAATTATGCGATCTATGCCAAGAACAAAAGACAAATACACAAAAATACGAACCTTGAACCATGTACTGAGTCTTTCGAGTCGTAGGATTTGACAATGGCCACCAATTTACTCAAAGAATATGTTCTCCATTCGCCATCGTAGTAATATTTAAACACCTCTCCTTCAATAAGTTCATCAAAAGTATCGCTTCCCACCATGGAAATTGAAATCCAAACAAAGCCAATACAAAGGTTACTTACCCTTATTTGTGAAAGTGGTTGCAAATATATAATAACATTTAAATTATAGTGCATGACAATGTTCCCGGGTTTATGTGGTGGCACACCACCTATTTGGTTCACTATAAGGTTTATTCAATTAAATATTAAATTAAAATACTACAGATTCACGACTCAAACAAACCTCGTGTTTTTATCTGTAATACCCTCTTGTATTTGTGTCGAATAGCCCTATTTTTCATCATTGGTTCAGAGAAGGACAAGTCCATTCTTGGTTGACTAAATGGAGAGCCTAAATCACAAAGCCAAAACGGAAAGCCAAAATGGACAGTAGAAATTAGGCGACCGAAATTAAAGGGAAAGACGAAATATTTGGAGTTGATCATCTCGGAACCTAATATCGGAAAGGGCTAGAGTAGGTGGCATATCGAAACTTGATATCATAAGGGCAATACTTGAGCAGGTTGATATTGGAGCCTATATATTTCAAAACTTTGGAGATCGAAACCTTGGAACTCTTTATCAATTGAAACATTTTATAAACGTCGAGGTTTCAAGGAGGTGATTTACAAGGGAAATTTCATGCAAAATCAAATAACCTAGGACCCTTTCTCTCTCCTATGATGGGACACATGGCAGCAGGTGCTTGGCCCTGAGGAGCTGACGAGGTAGCTTACGTCGACATGACATGTTAGTATGAAGGACACGTGGCAGTCAGTTTCGGCATTTTTGGGTGGCCTAAAAGTGAAAATTAGTATGACACCTGTAACCAATAAGGAGGCACAATGTGGATATGATGACCTCAATATGACATCATCTCAGAGGTCCAAATTTCAGAGGTTGGAGTTTCTTAACTCTTGTCTATTTTTTCTTTTTGAAAGTTTCGATGAAAGGGATTCTATTTTTATTGGTGTTTGGTCATGGGGACCCAAAGGACCAAGGGCGTAAAGCAGAACTTAGTGGTTGGTGTTGTAAAGATGCCATATGGAAATTATTTTGCAGGTGAGTTTTTCAAAGGATGTAGATCTTATAATTTCGTTGTAAATGCATTTTGAAAAAGTTACGATGTGTGGTGCTTCTGATGTACTATAGCGTTTGATCCTGCAACTGAAAAAGAATGAAGGCAGAGAGAAAATACACCAAGAGATAGGCCCCTGACAGGATCATAAATTCCTTAACACCTAAACACTAAGTTGTTGGTCATGACACCCTGCCTTATGGAGGAAAAAAGGTAAGGGGGCTAAGAAAAAAGCAGCTAAAGGTAATCAAAATATTATTGTACTGTAAAATGTTTTCAATATAGCTACAATATGTTACGGCTTTGATAATGTATCACATAGTGTATGCAGATGGGCGTGTCAGAAATTATTTTCTTCGTTCATTCATCAGCCAATGTAGAGCACCTTCCACACCACCACACTAAATCATGTCTAGCTCCACAAAAGGTACAATCCAAGCAGTTAGAGTGAGAAAGAAACAGGGGAACTGGAAGGTAATCATGGGAGGAATATCATTTCAAGTGCATGGCTATATCATCAACCCATCACGATCACAGATAATGGATCTTGATTCTACCTAAGGAGGTCAGAGGAATAAAAAATGGAGATTATTTTTTGTGTCAATCATGACACCTCCTATTTTTCATGTTTTGAAAATATTTCATTTTCAATAAAAGAATCAATTATTTTTTGTAATCATTAGGACAACTAGGCCATTCACATGCTTAAACAGTTGGTCAATTCAGACAATTGTAATATTCTAAGATATTTTGTAGTTTTTCCTAATTTTGGTTCTCCCTATAAAAATGGAGAAGAAAATAATTAGAAGTGTTGCTAATTATTCTTTTAGAGGTTCTGAATTCTATTTTCAAGGGTTCCAAATATTTTTTTTAGAGGAGGTTCCAAGTTTTGCTTCAATTTTCCTATTTTAGAGACTGTCATTTTTTTGAAAATTTTGCAAGTTTGGGCCTGTGATATGTATTCAATTCTTGAATATTAATGAAGAAAGATCCCTGTGATTCAAATAATTGGAATATGTAGTATATGCTCTTCCTCTTTGTTTCACTTCATGAGTGTTTTTATTTTTAAGAAACTATGTAATTTTAGTTGCTCAATTCACTCTTAGATCATAGATTTTCTCATGTTATTTTGTAGATGGTACTTGTGACATTGTAGATTTATATATGTTATGATATTGTAAAGAGTTCCTGTGATATATTGAGTTGAAAGCCTTCAAATTCGCTCCATAATTTTTTATCTTCATCTCCTTTACCTTTTCATGTTTCTTCTAGGATTATGTGTTTGTTTAGCCCTCTACACTTGGCCCCTTCCTTATATTTTTCCTTTCCATTTTTACTGCAACGAAAAATCAAGCTACATTATCTATGTGTAGGCCACCAGACCTGCAAATTTACTCTTGGGAATGATATACTTTTTATGTGTATGTTGAATCTGCCTTGGAGAAGGATAATTGAACCATATTTAAATCATTTTTCATTTATCTCTTGAGCATCATTTACTCATCTTCAAGAGAGACTAAGATATCCTAGGCACTAACCTCTCCTCAACCCTATCATTATCTCCAGGAGCTACAACATCTTCTGGTGTTTTTTCCGTGGATAAATCATAATATTTTTCTTGGGTATGACACTTGTACAACCCTTGGTTAGGCAAGGAAAAGGGGGTGTGAGTTGAAGATCTCTCACCTTGGTGACTCCACTTTTTAAAGCCTAATTTCACCATTCTGGCTTTCAAAAGGCCTCATACCCTCTTTGAAACTTCTCAATAGAAAAATACTCATGTATTCGATCCTGAAAAAATCATATCCATAAGGGTTTGGAAGGAGGGGACCCCTATTATTCTAGATCATGTGGTCTTATTCCATGAAGTTTCAACTTCTACCTAGCAGAAGGTTGAGATAAACTACTATGAATCCTCTTTCAAAGCCTTGGAATATTTAGAAGAATGTTGCTAATTGTTTAGCTCATTTTCCTCGAGAGTTAAATCAAAAGAATTTTCTATTAGTTCATGATATGAATAAGGTATGTTATTATTGCTATGCTAATTCCTATTTCAAATTTTGTAAACAATGGCTTATATGTGCTTAAGGGCTCAAGTTCTCTTGCAAGTGATTGAGTCTCATGAGTGATTTTTGTTTGTTTTATTTTTATGAACAAATTAACATAAAATAAAAATTGAACAATAGAAAATAAAAGTACAGTACATCACCATACAACACATCAACACAGGGATTTGCTGAAGGAGTTCACCCCTCCTGGGCTATATCTCCTTGGTCCAACTTCCATGGATTAGGCCTCTATATTATGCTCAAATTTGAAAAGTTATGTGTTTACAATGTTTTTATGCTCCTAAAACCTACAAAAATGAGTTTAGAATGGCCAAAAATGGCACTTTGGGCTCTTTTTTCTCCCGATTTGGTCGAAAAATCCAAACGTTATGACCCCTAACAGTTTTTCCACAATTTTCTACATAAATTTCGCTATTTGGAGCTAAATCGGGCTAGTTGGTGCCAAAGTGGCAATTTCGTCGGTTTTGGCGGGCCATCAAAATAATCCGCATTAAATTAATTAAGTGTAGTTAGCACTAATTAAGTGTGTTTAGGCTTTAAACTCGTTCTTAGTGGATAATTCGAATTAGCGTTAAGTAATTAGGATTATCGTTAACAAATCTCGGGCTAAGTGTTAACTTCATGCTTAAGGATAGGCTCCCCTAGTTCTCCACCAAGTTTCTGGAGTCATGGTCATATGCTGGGGGTTGGCCCCCACTGTCCCTTGCTGATGCAACATTTACAAATCAAATACATATGGAAACATAGATAGGTTAACAAGTATGGTATGGCGTAGTGGTGGTGTGTGCTATTGGCGGGGCGGAGGTCCCGTGTTTGACCCTTGCTGGCCCTTCCAATCTTCAAACAAAATTTTATACCACTGTGGAGAGGGCATGTGGTGGCCCTAGGCCAAGCCAAGTGTCTCGTCCACATTGGCCCACTTTCAAGCAATGATAAATTGCCAAATAACCACAAATTCGAACCAATAAACAACTGCCACTTGGAAGTCTCTCATTAGATCGAGGAATTTGACCAAATTTTACCCTGCCCAATCATCATTCCACGTCAGCAGTATGAAATAATGACTGGGATCCATATCATATTTTTCTTTCCAGTTTAGAAAAGTGAACAAAACTCATTTATGGGGATATACAGAGTCCATTTCGTGTGAAATGAATTGTGCTAGATTTAGAATGACAAGGACTACGCGGTAGTTCAGGTTTCGCGTCATTATGAGAACTTTGATTTTTTAGCATAAATATAAGCACCTGATTATTCCTCCCCACCGGAATTGGACCCTAAAATCTCCTTCATTACTAAACATGTGGATGAGGCTACAATTCCCTCGCCCTTCCAGTTTCAATCCATTGGAATTTATCTAATTTCAACAACTTGAGCTTTTCATAAAAGCTAATCTTTTTTCTTGATTCCAGAGATCCTCTCTTGTTGTTGTAGACACTTTCTTGCTGTAATTTCCTAGAATTTGTAGTAAAACAAGTTTTCCTTGAAGAAACAAACTTTTTTCCGCCTTAGTCGTCAATCATAGAAAACTTGAAAACTATCTCACCTCTAACACTGTTGACATGGCAATTTTTAGCTTGTCTTTCCTTGTAGTTGTGTCGACTTTTGACCAAGTGTTTTAACCATTGCCATGTACCATTTTGAGAACAAAAACAATTAGTTGTTGAACCTATTCCTTCTTTGTCAATTTTTTTTCGCACTTTCTCTTGGACCCTTGCACTCTCTTGCACCGACATCTTGTTTCCATCACTGTTCAACACTGATGCAGATTGCTGCAAATATTTCACATCTTGTTTACCTCTTTTCAAAGGAAACATTTTAGAGCCTTGAAACATCTTATTAAAAACATCATAAACTTCAATGAAAGCAACTTGTTTATTTCATGCATCTTTTTGAAAGGTCTCATTCAAAACATCACTATCCTTGAACATTAACAAAGCCAAATTTTGACTTGCATTCACTATTCTCATCATTTCTCCTACATGTATAAGAGGAAAAATCCTCTTCTTCTTATGCTCTCTAACTATGTTCTCAATTCCATTATTGAAAAAGTGGAACTTATTATCATGGCGATGAAATACTAGCCTCCTATCATAAAGATAAGGGCTTCCCAAAACAATACCCGAAATCTCAAGCAGAACTACATCAAGTTCAACTTCATCAAAAAAGTTTGAATTGATTGCAAACCTTCAGATGCACTTCCTTGTTACCTGAAAGTTTGCATTCTTGCACATCCAGCCTAAAGGATAAAATCTTGGATGTGTAACAGTTTCAAGATTGAACCTCTTAACTAAGTCTTTAGAAATCAAATTGGCTTGAGAACCACTATCAAATAGTGTGTCTATTTTGGTATGCTTTGAAACAAATCTAATATGAAAGAGTTCAATTCTTGTATCTTAGTCTTGAGTTACATTAGAAAAAATTGAAGAACTAGTGCTGGCTACGTTCTTACCTTTCAAACCCATGCCGTAATCTTGGTTTCATCTCCTTAATCTGAACCTAAGTCATGTTCAATGATCGCAACTATTTGCTCCTTCTCTATCTTTTTAAGTTTGTTTAGCTTCAACTCTGGATGGAGTTTCCAACAATGGTCTTCATCATGGCCATTTTTCGAAAAATGTTTACATGTGATTTTCTCTTTCTCTATCTTAATAGAACCAATTTTCTTTCCTCTTCCATTAAACTTACCCTTTTCTTTACCTTCATACTCAAGGGAACTATCAGTTTTCTCATCTACACTATGTTTCCCTCTTGCTTCTAGATGTGTGGCTTGAATGCAAACCTCATATAAGTTTTTGGGATTGACAAAAAGAATAGTATGTCTAAGATAGTTGTGCAAACCCCCAATATAATTTAACAAATTTTCTTGACAATATAATTTGACACCCAAAATAAGATCTCTTCTCCTAAATTCATGAGTGTAATCTTGCACACTTTGACATTTCGATTGTCTAAAATTATGCCAGTCCATGATGGCTTTTTGCATGTAAGCTAGAGGATAAAATTTCCTTTCAATGGCAGCAATAAAATTAGACCAAGACATTGAGCTCTTACCATGGTTTTTAATCTCATATTGAGTCCTATCTTCCCACCATACAAGTGTTGCACCCTCCATCCTTAAGGAAGCCAATTGAATCTTTATCTCATCCTCTTGAAGGTTTTGAATTCTACAATAAACCTCCAATTGACAAATCCAATTATCCAGTTTCTCTGCATTCACTTCTCCATTATACATCGATAGCTCAAATTTAACATCAAGTTTAAGTATGTGTATGAACAGGTGGAAGGGTTGTGGTAGTGGAAGATGATGAAGAGGAAGGTGAAGATGGTGGAGTGGATGGTGGTTTCCTACCATCTTCATGTCTTCCTCCTCCTAAAGAACCCTCTCCTCTTGGAAGCCTAGAACATTCTCCTCGTATCCTAAAATTCGTCTCCTCATAGAGGACCTTAACCATCTTAGTCATATCAAAAAATTCCTTTTTGAATTCTCTCTCCTCTTCTGTCATGGTAGGTTCTCCTTCATGAGACATTCCCATTAAATACTCAACTTCAACTTGAGGATGTGCTAGTGTGGAAGAATTTGGCCACCTTTCCCTTCTTTCTCTCAACCCAACTACAGGGCTTTCAACCAACTTACCTTCTCCTCTTTTGATTTTTAACCTTGTAAACATGACACAAACTTGAAAACAATTAGATCCATTGTTACACAACAAAACCTAAATCTCTAATACCAAAAATGATATGAATAAGATATGTTAGTATTGTTGTGCTAATTCCTCTTTCATATTTTGTAAACAATGTCTTATATGTGCTTATGGGTTCAAGTTCACTTGCAAGTGATTGAATCTCATGAGTGATTTTTTTATGTTATTTCTATGAAAAATTAACATAAAAGAAAGATTGAACAACATCAAATAAAGTACAATACATCATCATACAATAGATCAACACAGGGATTTGATGAAGGAGTTCACCCCTCCTGGGCTACATCTCTTTGGTCCATCTTCAATGGCTCAGGCCTCTATATTATGCTAAAATTTTGAAAATGATGTGTTGAAAATGATTTTTTACTCCTGAAACTTGCACCAATGAGTTTAGAATGCCAAAAATGCTACTTTAGGATATTTTTTCTCCTGGTTTGGTCTAAAACTTCAAAATTTATGACCTCTAATAGTTTGTCCATAATTTTCTGCCTAAAGTTAGCTAATTGGTGCTAAATCATGCTAGTTGGCGCCAAAGTGGCAATTCTTCCAGATTCCGAGTGCTGCAAAACTAATCCTCATTAAATTAATTAAGCACAGTTAGTGCTAATTAAGTATGTTTAACCTTTAAAATCGAGCTTAGTGGATAATCTAGATTAGTGTTAAGTAATGATGATTATCGTTTACAAATATTAGATTAAGTGTTAACTCCATGCTTAAGGATGGGATCTGTTGGTTCTCTGCCAAGGTTCTCGAGCCGCAGTCATATGTCGGGAGCTAGCCCCATGGGCTTGGTCCCCACTTTCCCATTTGATGCAACGTTTACAATTCAAATATATATGGAAACCTAGATAGGTTAAGAACTATGGTATGATGTAGCAGTGGCGCATCACACAGGCAGGGTGGAGGTCCCATGTTCAACCCTTGTCGGCCCTTCTGGTTTTCAAAATAGAATTATACCACCATGGAGGAGGCATGTGGCAGCCCTAGGCCAAGCCACATGTCTCCTCCACATTGCCAAAGTGGTTTTTTTTCTTAGCCTTTGAATCAGAGTTTGGTTTTACCCTCAGAGAAATAAATTCCCATACTGTGGACCAAATGCAAATAGATGCCCTATAAGTTGAAGAAAATTTTACCTCCACTGCAAAATGGAAAGGGAAAGTTGAATATGGTAACAGTAGGAGAGTAAAGGATGAGGATAGTTCTTCAGGTCATGTAAACGAAACCTAAGAACAAAATTTAGAAGAGATTAACAAGCTAATAAGAAATTTTTCTAACAAATTTGTAAAACTGGAGTTGGAGTACAAAAACCCTCCTCGAAAAATTCAACCAACTCCTAACAAAAATTTTAACCCCAAATATAGGAGGCCTCCCTTGCAGCTCTTGCAAAGGGAGATATAAGATCAACATAATCATATTTATCCCCCTTTGTATTTAGAATATGATCTTGAGGAGATGGTTGAATAAATTATAGAAGTTCAAGAAAATTAGTTCTTGTCTCTCTCGGATGGAGATAATGAGATAGAAGCACATGAAGGTGAAGAGGATGATTTGGATGCCCCACTTGATCATGATGTGATAGACAATTATTTTAAGAAATTTTCATATTTAATGGAAACCCAGTTACATAGGAAATATGGTCTTAGGTCATCTAGGAAGAGGTCCATGTGACAAGATTAGAATGAAGAAACTCTTCATCCAATTTCCCTCAAGCCAATAGATAAAGGGAAGGAACCACTCAAGCTGATCTCACCAACCAAAAAATAATCCTCCAATCACATTCCAAATGAGTATGGAGCCTCCAAAATAGAACAATTTCCCCCATTGATAAATTCAATCTGCAACGAGAACATAGTAGTCGTTGACTCTATTAAAGTTGATAGGATTTCCTCTACCTTCAATCTTCAAAAAGAGTTGGGTAAAGTCAAGATAGTTGTCCCTTTAACTAAATTATTGAAACAACCCAGTTATAAATCTCAATTATCTCAGCTTATGAGTTCAACCCCTACTACCCCCTACAATATAGTCTTAACCTTCAAGAGGAGTGGCCCGTTTTTGTGTTTGGACCCCATGTAGAGGAGAATGACTCTTCCATTGCCCCATTTTTTGTCACGTTGGTGATTCATGACCTGCTACTACATAATTGTATGCTTGAATTAGGAGCATCTTACAAATTAATTCCATTATCTATGATGGAATAGTTGGTGCTGGAGATAACCAAACCCTACAAATATCTATACTCTTTTTATTCCGAAAGAGTAAAGTTCTTGGGTATGATCAAGGATATAATGGTCAATTTGGCTGAAATCCTAGTAAAAAGTGTAGTAATGGATACTGTAGTTGCTGACATCCCTACAATATTTGGTATCATTTTTTCTATATCATGGGGAATGAAAAATGGGGGTCCATTAAACTTGATTTAACATATGCTACCATCCTTTTGTTTGGTGGGGAGGATCATCGATTGTACATGGAATCTAGATTTTTGAAGAGAGTTACAAAGGCAGATTGCTTAAACAATGCTCTTGTGTATGGTAAAGAGAAGGATTTTCCTTGTCTTCTGTTAGAATAAGATGCTCAAATCATGGGAGACACCCAGATGTAATGTTCATCTAAGCTGAGTAAATAATTATCGGAGCATGAGAAGGTATGGAAAATATATTTTGATGGTGCTTATTATAGGGAATGAAATGGGGCAGGTGTGTTATTGGTATCTCCAAAAGGTAGCTTGATTCCTCTCTCATTCAAGCTATAATTTGAGGACACAAAAACTGTTGTTGAATATGAAGCTTTGTTGTTGGGGTTGTAAGCTACTAAAAATCTTAACGTTGGATGCCTGATTGTGTCTAGGGATTCAGAGCTGGTGGTGAACCTAATAAAAAATCAATGTCAAACCAAGAATCCAAAATTCAATTCCTACAAGAATGAAGTGTGGGATTTTATTGAAAACTTTTTCTTAGCCTTCAATATTCAGACTCTACCTAGAGAGTGAAATAGGATGCCTGACTCTTTGGAAATTGCTGCTATTAATTTCAGACCCCCATAAAATCGCTTGCTCAGATATGAATTCGAGGTCAGGTACAGGTCTTCAGTACCAAAAAATGTGAAGTACTAGCATGTGTTCGAGGATGAATAATATATCAAGAACTTCATGGAGGTTTTTGGGGAATTCTCAATCTCATTGATTTATTAGGAGGATTGAAAGATGACATGTGAAAAATGGGTTGGTTGGGAGGAATGTATTTTTGGTCATATGATATTGCAACTAAAGTGAAATACCATCCCCATAGGGTTGGTCCCATTGGAAATGCTTTTCACTTCAAATGATGTGGTTGCTAAGCCAACTGAACTCAAGCTTGAGGAAGAGATGGAGGATTGTAATATTGGCACAGAAGAAGACCCTAGATTCATCAAGCTAGCTAAAGGAGTTCATAATGAATACAAACAAAGGTACCTTGACCTTTTCAAGGAGTAAATGGATGTTTTTTTTTTTGTCTTATGATGATTTGAAGAATTTCTACACTAGTGTCATACAACACAAAATTCCCCTAAAGATTAGAGTGAAGCCATATAAGCAGAAGCTCAAGCAGATCAATCCTTTGTTACTCCTATCAATTAAAAAGGAGGTGGAGAAACAGCTACATGCTAAGATAATTATTCCTTTTAGGAACTAATATTGGGTAGAAAATTTATTCCCGGTTAGGAAAAAGAATGGGGAGACAAGACAACGTGTTGATTTCAAACATTTAAATAAGCCCTCATTGAAATATAACTATCCTCTACCTAAAATGGATTATATTCTGCAAAAAGTCATAGGATTTGCCCGAATGTCCATGGTGGATTATTTCTATGGATACAACTAAGTCATTGTACACCTTGAGGATCAGAAGAAAAAAAAAATTTACTACACCATGGAGAACATTTATGTATTACAAAATGCATTTTGGCCTCATAATGTTGGAGCTACTTTCAAAATAGATATTGATATAGCATTTTTTAGAGAGAGGGATAAATTTGTAGTAATATATTTGGATTACATAATTGTTTTCTATAAATCAGATGAAGATCATGTTAAACACTTGTAGCTCACTTTTGAAGAATGCAGAAGGTATGGTTTGTCCTTAAAACCCGGGAATTCATAGTTTGTTTGAAGTGAAGGAAAGTTGTTGGGCCACATTGTGTCAAAGGAAGGAGTAAATATTGACCCCAAAAGGGTGGAGGATATTAATAATATTGCATTACCAAGGATTAGAAACTAAATTCATGTTTTCTTGGGAAGAATAAAATTTTTAAGAATATCTATACCAAAAAATGTTGAGATTGTCAAAGAAATAACAGAAATATTGAAGAAGGATAGGGAGGTCAAGTGGACTATAGAAGTCTGGGGGTCTTTCTCTAGAATTAAAAAATATATTGCAAAGGCTCCAGTCTTAGCTAGCCCATGTTATCAAATATCATTCCTCATTTCCTCCTTTGCCTCTCGTAACATGGTGGTAGTTGTTTTATTGCAAAAAAATAATGAAGGACAGGAGCATCAAATTGCATTTTTCAGTCACATTTTGCGAGATACAGAGTTGAAGTATAATATCTTAGAGAATCATGCCTATGCCTTAGTCAAAGTTCTAGAGGCCTTTCAAATTTATGTCCCACAATAAAAAATAATAGCTTATGTTCCTACAATTGTTGTGAAAGATATTATCGTGCGGGGTGATAGTGAAGGTAAGAGAGGCAAGTGGATTTCAAAGATTCAAGAGTATGATATGGATATAAAACCCACCAATTTTATCAAGGGGCGAGGACTAACTAAAATATTTTTTGAGGCTAACTGATGGGCCTTGGGCATAGCTTTGTTAGAAAATAAGGACGACGGAGAGGAATAGGAAAATATTGAGACCTCAAAATAGAAACTTCAGATGAAGTACCTTGTTTCAAATTGGTATAAGTATCTTTTCCATTATTTACTTTTCTTAAATTCCCCTTGAATTTTGACAAATTTAAATACAGAGCGTTGAAGCTAAAAGCTTAGAATTTTGCTGTCCCAAATGGCCAGCTATACTGGAAGGACCCAGTGGGTATTTTTCTTTTATGTTAGGTAGAAAAAGAGATTCCTAAGGTGACTGATGAATTCCATAATTGTGTTCCCGAGGGACATTATAGTTGGAGAGCCACAACCCATAAAATTCTCAAAGTTGGTTTATATTGGCCAAAATGATTCATTGAGGTTCATACATATGTTAGGTCATGTGGAAAATGTAATAGTTTTGTAGAGAAACAAAAATTAGCACGTATTTCCATGATCCCTATTTTTTTGGAGGAACCCTTCTGAAAATGGGGGCTATATTTCATAGGATAAATACATCCATGATCGAGCAGTCAACAAAAATGGATACTTAAAACCAATAATTATTTCAAAAAATGGGTAGAGGCCATCCCAACCAAAAATGTGATCGATGGAGTGCTAATTAAGTTTATGGAAGATAATATACTTTCTTTATTTGGTTGTCCGAGGAAGATTATCACTGACAACACTCAAGTATTTAAGTCAACCAAGTTTCTTAGTTTCAGCCAAAAGTACAACATCATCGTGGTACATTCCACCAACTACTATCCGCAGGGAAATGGAATGGTTGAATCTTCAAATCAAATTGTAGTGAAGATTTTGAAAAATACCATATCATAAAATTAGAAAAACTGGGACTCACAAATGAAATTTTCTCTATTTTCCAACAAATTTACTACTAAGAGGTCAACTAGGAAGTCTCCCTTTCAGTTGTTATATGGAGATTCTACAATTTTCCCCATCTAACTAGCCATTCCATGGCTAAAATTTTACAAGATGTTGAGGTGGAGCCAAATTCTTTGATCAAGAAAATAAATCAATTAGTAGAACTGTAGGAAACCCGAGGGAGGTAACTCATAATCTGGTTAAATATCAAGAAAATATGAAGGCTCTTTTTGACAAAAAGTTAAGGGATAGATCCTTGCAACCATGATATTTAGTACTCAGAGGGGATGTTAGGAGAGAGGACAAAGGAAAACATGTGAATTTTGATCCCTTGTGGTTTGGACCTTTCAAGATATTCAAAGAAAAAGGAAACAACACCTTCTTACTCGAAAACTTAGACGGTGAGTTTCTTGAACTGCTTGTGAATGGGATGTTTCTCAAGCTATATTTTCTTCATTAAAAAGGTTCTTTTTCACCCACTACATATACCGGTGAGCCATTCTACATATCAGTAATGTTTTAAGTTCTTACTGCTTATGTTTTTTTTATTTTTATGCACTTGAATAAAATAACTCCATGCTCAATGGATAAGGCACTAGTCTGCAGGTTCTCAATTCATTGCTTGCAATACATTGTCCCAAATTGGATTCGATGTTGCTATCTGTAATACCCTCTTGTGTTTGTGTCAAGTGGCCCTATTTTTCATCCTTGGTGCAAAGAAGCACAAGTGGATTCTTGGTTGAATAAAGGGAGAGATGAAATCCAAAAGCCAAAAGGGAGAGCCGAAATTTGGAGACTGAAATTAAAATAGGAATCCAAAATCTCGGCAGTTGATCATATCAGAACCTGATATCGATAAGGCTTGGAGAAAGTGGCATATCAGGACCCAATATCAGAAGGGGAATATCATAGCATGCTAATATCATATCCTAGATGTTTTGTAACTTCAGTGATCGAAAAGTCATAACTCTTTATTAATTGAATTCTTTTATAAACGTCGAGGTTTCAAGGAGGCGATTTACAAATAAATTTGCATGCAAAACCCAAGAACCTGCGACCCTTTATCTCTCCTCCAATGCGACATATGGCAACAGATGATTGGCCCTGAGGAGCTAATGAGGCAAATGATGTCAGCATGATGTGGAAGTACGGAGGACACATGGAAATCAATTTCAGAATTTTTAGGTGGCCTAATAGGGAAAATCAGTATGACATGTGTCACCACTAGAGAGGGGCCATCTGGAGACAGCGACCTCATCATGACATCATCTCGCTAATGAGGCAAATGATGTCAGTGTGATGTGGAAGTGAGAAGGACACACGGAAGTTAGTTTTGGAATTTTTCGGTGGCTTAATAGGGAAAATCAGTATGACACGTGTCACCATTGAAGACGGGCCACACAAAGAGGACGACCTCAGCATGACATCATCTGAGAGGTTTTAATTTCAGATGTTGGAATTTCGTAACTCCTGCCTAATTATTTTTTGGGAAAGTTCTGATGAAGGGGGTTCTTATGTTCATTGGTGTTTGTTCATGGGTACTGAAAGGACCAAGGGCATAGAGTAGGCCTTAGCAACTAGAGTTGTAAATATGCCACATGGAAAGTATTCAGAGGTCATTTTTTCGGAGGATGTAGATCTCAAAACTCCGCTATAAATACATTTTTAAAAATTTATGATGTGTGTTGCTTCTGGTGTTATATATAATTTGGTCCTGGAGCTCAGAAAGATCAGAGGCAGAGAGTAAATACACTAAGAGATAGGCCCCTAGAAGGATTCTAAAGGACTTAGTACCTAAATCTTAAGCAGTTGGTCACAACACCTAGTCCTATGGAGGAAAAAAGGAAAGGGGGATAAGCAAAAAGGAGCTAAAGGTAATCAGAATATTATTGTATCGTAACATATTTTATAGAGTTATGATATATTACAAATCTGATAGTGTATCACAAATTGTATGCAAATGGATGTGTCGGAATCTATCGACTTCTCTCATTCATTGGATAGTGCAGAGCACTTTCCATGCCACCACACAAAATCATGGCCAACTGTAAAAAAGGGAAAATCTAAGCAGTTAGAGGGATAAAACGATAGGGGAACTGGGAGGTAACTGTGGGAGGAATATCATGGCATACGCGTGGCCATAACATCAACCCATCACGAACTAAGATAATGGAGCCCGAGTCCACCTGAGGATATCATATGAATCATAAATGGATATTTTTTGTTGTGTCACTCATGGAATCTCATGTTTTTCATTTTTTGTAAATATTTCATTTTCAAGAAAAGAATCAAGACTATTAGGTAATCATTAGAACAACTAGGCCATTCACATGCTTAAACAGCTGGGAAATTTAGATAGATATAACATTCTAAGATATTTTGTAAGTTGTTCTTATTTTATTTCTCCCTATAAAAAGGGGGAATATACTAGAAGGGTTACCAATTCTAGTTTTAGAGGTTTTGAATTTTGCTTTCAAAGGTTCTAAATTTTGTTTTTAGAGGAGGCTCCAAGTTTTGGTTCAATTTTCTTGTTCTAGAGATTGCCATTGTTTTGCAGATTTCACAAGTTTGGGACTTTGATATGTATTCAATTCTTGAAGAATAATGAAGAAAGTTCCTAGTGATTCTAAGCATTGGAACACGTAGTATGTGTTCTTCCTCTGTGTGTCACTTCATTTTTTGTGTTTCTTATTCATAAATTGTGTAATTGTAGCCGCTAGATTCACTCTTAAATCATAGAATTTCTCATGTTATATTGTAGAAAATGGTACCTCTGAGATTGTATATTAATCTATGCTATGATATAATAGAAATTTCCTATGATATATTGAGTTAAGAGCCTTAAAATGTGCTCCATAATTTATGCACTTAATCTTATTTACCTTTTCATGTTTCTTCTGGGATTTACTGCATACGGTTTTGTGTTTGTCCAACCCTCTACACTTGGTCCCTTCCTTATATTTTTCCTTTCCATTTTTACTGCAAAGAAAAATAAAGGTGTATTCTCTATGTGTAGGCCACGAGACCAGAAAATTTACTCTTGTGAATGATATGTTTTTTATGCATATGTTGAATCTATCTCTGAGAAGGATAATTGAACAAGATTTCAATCATTTTTCATTTATATCTTCAGAAGCACTCACTAATCTTCAATAGATACTAATATGTCCTAGGCACTAACCTATCCTCAACCTGGGTGTTGTCTCTAGGAGCTACAACATCTCGCACGTGTTCCACACGTGATTTTTCCATTGCCTTGTGCGGATCAGTTGATTATTCGGGAGTGCGGAGAAAACAAATTTCTTCGCACTCCCACACAAACAACTTCTCCACACTCACTCTCTGCACAAAAGAAAACTTTTAATGTTAGTGAAGTAGAAGTACATATTACCAACATTACCATTAAAACAAGAATGAACAATCTAAAATTTTAATAACATATATACACATTACCAAGATGATCAATAAAACAATAACTAAT
Organism: Pinus albicaulis; assembly: GCA_034641835.2. NCBI lineage: Eukaryota > Viridiplantae > Streptophyta > Pinopsida > Pinales > Pinaceae > Pinus > Pinus albicaulis. The sequence goes on from CM076583.1 coordinate 266,317,397, forward strand.
AGTTTAAAATTACAATAGAGGTGGGTATCTAAATTTATCTGGCCGACACAATTAATATACACAACCTATAGCCTAAATCTCATCTAGTGTGGAAAATTCATATAGGGTTGGAAGAATTATTTCCTTCATGGATAAAAATTGACATTTTAAAATTGCAAGGGTGGTGGGTATTTGTATCTGTTTGGAAAGCGTAACTATTGTACTCACAACAAATAATTTCACCTTCATATGTGGGTGTGGAAAACTTTTCCATGGCTACAAAAAAAAAATCTTCATGGATACCAACTAACATTTTAAAATCATGAAGGTGGTACCTTCCTGCATTTGTTTGACAAGTCCAATTATTGCACACAATATCTCTCTCTCTCTCTCTCTCTCTCTCTCTCTATATATATATATATATATATATTCATTTTGTCCTAATTTTTAAGTTTGTGATATTATGTAGCACAAAATTTGGCATGATAATTAATGTACACAATATATTTTCCTTTCTTATATACAATCATTTGGTCCTAGTTTTTAAGTTTGTGAAATTATGTAGCACAAAAGTTGGTGCAATTGGATAAAATTTAATGATCTTATCCAAAAAATAAAAAAAAGTATTGTTTAACATTAAAGTACATGAATGGCTATATTAATACTGGCCTATTTAGACAAGTCATCGGTCATCCTCATTTAAAATGATTTGTCGATGGAACCTTCCCAACTGTAGCTTTAGTGTATGCATCATTTATATTGTTGATTGTGAGTTTTATTACGCATCTAATTTGTCACTCCCCCAACTCTCTTATTATGTGGAGCATTATTGTATGCATCATTTGTATTGTTGAGTGTGAGTTCCACACGTGTTTAGCACATGATATTTCTTTGCCTTTTGCAGGGAATTTGATTGTGTGGGAGTGCGAAGAAAACACATTTCTTCGCACTCTTACACAATAAAATTCTCTACATTCACTCTCTACACTTAAAAAATAACATTTGACTATATTATTTATATGACATAGAGATAATTATAATCTAGTAGAGAAAATAAAAACCAAGCAAAAATACTTTATTGATTTTATTTAGATATATATTGTTATAATACAATAGAGCAAAGAAAAGAAAAAATAAACAATGGAACAAGGGAAAGAAAAGAATATATGAAGGGCTTGTGTGTAGTGGTCATCCAACATAAATAGTATCCCCACTGGTTCCATGAAAATAAACGTTCACTTGTTGCCATCCTAAGCAGTTATGTTAATGGAAAAGGGAATCCAGATATTGTGGGTTCCATCTTCCTTGGGAGTTGCAGGATTCTTGTTGCAATACTTGGGCTCATCACTTTTTGGTGTCATTGTCGGGGAGGTGTCAAAGTATGCATTTTTTCTTCCATAGATGATTCATTTATTTTACGTTTTGAAAAAACTAAAAAAAAAATGCATTAGGAATCTTTCATTCCAAGAACAGAAAATTACATTTCCTTAGCATTCTGATTCAATTTTTTATATATATAAAAAAAACCAAATACTTCTCCTACAGCGCCACCCCCCCCCACTTGATCATGTGGTGTAGTAAGAGCCACATCACCATCCACTTTTTTGGATAGAAGAAGATGTAGCAAAGAACGTAGAATAAATGGATGGATATGATGACAATGAAGAACACCCTCTTGGATTTCCCATTCAAGATGTTGATGTCAGTGTGCATATGAAGAACATACCTCCATATTTCTTTCCCAACTTCCATGGTATGAGGTCATAGGATCCTGTTGGGAAAAATACTGAGAGGGCGGGGGGGTGAATCAGTATTTAGGCATTACTTCAAAACTTTTTACTTTTCCACTCTCTAAAACCCATACGCTACTTTGCTAAATCCAACTAGCGTATACACGCGGATATCATTCATAAAACTCGCGTATACATAGAGATCTAATTATGCCATTGATTCTTCAATTATATCATTCCATCATTCATTCAATAGATGTTCAATAAACAGTAAACATGTACAGTTAGAACAGAGTAAGTCATCACACATAAGAAACACGCATGAACACCAGGATTTTAGGTGGAAACCCAAGTCGGGAGAAAACCACCGCTGAAGTTGTCTCAGCCTTCAATATTTTATTATAGAGAAAACATCTTACAACATCTGTGCTGGCGTAGCCTCCTACCAGCACGCAGGCACCCACCTGCGCTCGTTTACCAGCCTCTCCTGGAAGGGAGCTATGACCCCCTGCTCTCGTTTACCAGCCTCACCTGGAAGGGAGCACCTACCCCCTGCTCTCGTTTGCCAACCTCTCCTGGAAGGGAGCTACGACCCCCTACTCTCATTTACCAGCCTCTCCTGGAAGGGAGCTACAACCCCCTGACTGAAGGCTACAAACCTCAGCACCTCAATGGACCACGTTTCATCAATTTTCACACTGGATCCAAAGATTCCTTTAGAACACAACTTGCAGGCCACATTTCATCATATTTTTAGACTGGACCCAATCCACACATTTAAGCTCAATCATACATCATCAAAAAATAGCAGTAACACAGCAGAACAGATCAGACATTTCATACTTCATACTTCAACAAACCCTAATCTTCATATGCACTTTCCTTTCACTGATCCTGCGTATATACACGCCTTCGAACATACAAACCCGCGTATACTTGTGTATATATTACAGAGCTAATTTTACTGCCCATACGCGCTTTCTCTTCAACAAACCCGCGTATATACGGGCTTCCTCTGCGGCGAACTAGCGTATAGTTCTTCAGACATTTAGGTCATCGTAATTCTTCAGAACAGATACATCACACAGATTTAACCCTTTACTTCAGACAGATGTTCGCCTCATCTCATATCTAATCATTCCATAAACAGATCTAGAAGATACAAATACATTTCAGATCTAGATTCCCTTCTTCATCATTTTCTTCATTGGTGCATCATACATTCAGATCTATCATTCAACTGTAACCCTTTCCATTTAGATATGCTTCAGAGAGAAGTATTCATTCAAGCTCAGACTTCTTGCACACCTTTGCACAATGAATTTCTTCTCCTTATATAGGTTTACCCTTTATCAATACCATGAGCCAAAACCACATTACTTTCGATGGTATTCCTGGATGGGGTCACATAGGCGAATCATTACTCAATACAATGGGTCAATACCATGGTGGTTACCCCTGGTTTTACATATTTAGAGCGCTTTTTCCCATACGCGACTTGGCACGTTATTTCTCGCGTGCATATGCTACTTTGTCTAGACAAATCTGCGTATGCCTTGAGACATACTCTTTTCATCATGTTCTAGCACATACTGACATTACTTCCATCATTACCTTCTGTACTCATTGTATATACATCAGATTTACATCATTTAACAAGTTCATCAAGACATATTCCATCAGGGACAACTTCATCAAGTAGGTTGTCATCATCTTCATCAAGTGGGTTGCCATCAAGGACAACACTCAGCATCATATTGCCAACAATCTTCCCCTTTGGTCTTAATGGCAACCACGATGGTGTTTGATCACCACAACAGATAGATACATTAAGAATACAATGACACCATGTCACTCTTAACACCATTCTTTCTCTTTATTCAAACACCATGTCACTCTCCCCCTTTGACATCAAGGGCAAAGGGCGGACCAAAACCAACACAAGGTTTTTTCTCCTCTTGTAGAAGGAAGTGTTCTGCAGATCTGATGTACACTGAAGTGACCATGCTCCCCCTGAGTTCATGTTGAACCTACAAACATATTTTTCAATGAAGTACATGACTCTATGACCTTCCTATCACCAATGACTCATACTTACATCAAAGATCCATCCAAGTGGATTTACATATGAGACTCAAATACCCAACCAAGTGGGTTTACACATCTCAACTCAACTACCCAACCAACTGGGTTTACAAATTTGACAAGTGCTTACATGACTGACTATTACAATTTTACATCATGGGTCTCAACAAGACCTTTTTATCAAATTACAAGTATGAATTTTTATGACCAATACCAGAAAGACCTCAAGAGAGAGATCATATTTCAGAATCATCATAATGCCAAAAATTCATTATACTCAGCAAGACTAGTGCTTCCCCTGAAAATGTGCATCCAAACATCCTTTCCATATGTCCAAGACTCCTCCTTAGCTTGTGCAATCTGAATACTTTTAACAGCAGGTCATCAGCAACACTCTCTGCATGATTTGTCCGGATCTCCGAATCATAAGACTTCCATCATATCCAAAATATATTCTTCATCAAATAAGCAATCCAGGCTCATCCATAATCTTCAACATAAGAAACCATGTATCATTTCATTAGCATGAGTATAACCAGAATAATGTTAACAGTACAATCATTAGCAGTCAGACTGATGCTCCCCCTGAACCTCTGCTCCTGATCTTTAGCTGTCATCCGAATTCTCTTATCATCAATGCATACGCGACTGTGTCTGCTGGAACTCACGTGTATACACGGCTTTAGTTCACTGAACCCGCGTATGGAAAGTGAATTATAAAAAAATTCACATTCCTCCATCTCCCCATGAATTTTTCCTTCCTGTACCTGTCTTCTTCATGTTAGATGCTCTGTCAGCAATAATCATAACCAGATTTGCCAAATCAACCATTGGAATCATCATACATCGCTCCCCCTGTGACGATACATTACTAAGCTCCATAATGTAACTCACATCACTTCTGCAGTCATTAAGAGAAGTAAGCTTCAGAAGCTGATGACTGCAGTAGGGTCAATATTCCTTAAACTTTTAAATGGTCTTCCTTCCTTTTCCAGCTTTGCTTGAAGTTTCTTATTGTGTGCTGGAAATTGTTTAATTTCTCAGATCTGTTCATCCTGCATTCTTTTTCTACATGTCCATACTTGTTACAGGCATAACATCTTGCATGACCAGAAAAGTAAGCATATGGATCATAATTTGTTTTTCTATACTTTCTTCTATTGCAATCAGCTGCTTTATGACCATACTTGTTGCATGAAAAACAATATCCCTTAAAGAACCCAGAGTATCTGTTTGTTTGTGACTGAAACAATCTGCTTCTACATTTTGCTGCAACATGCCCATAATTATGACATTTAAAGCATTCAACATTATTGATCAAATGAGGGAATGATTTCTTTTCAGAGTTCATGATTGTCGGTTGACCTTTTGATTTTTTCAATACTTCAGGCTTTGCATTGATATCCTTTGAATCTTTAGCACTTCCTTGTGAACTACATTCTCCTTTAACAGTTTCATGAAAACCAAGACCAATTTTAACAGAAGGAGAGCTTTGATTACTAAGAATATTGTCCAGAATCTTAGTACTATCTTGAAACCTCAAGAGTTTATCCTTTTCTTCTAATTTACCTTTGAGAATGTTTACCTCAACCTCCAAGCCTTGGCATTGCTTCTTCATGCTTTCTTCAACCCTTGTTCCTTCTTCTACATGATCATTTAGATTTAGAATCTCTTCTTTCAACCCATTTTCTTGTTCTTCAAAAGTTTGTAAGAGTTCTTCATTCTTGTTGTTGGATATTTCCGGGTCTTCTTTGAGACAAATGACTTCTGCTGCATTCTTCTTATTTGATTTTTCTAGATATTATTTGAGAGAGATGATTTCAGCTTCAAGTCTTTCATTCTTCTTGTTTCAATCTTCCAGATCTTCTTTGAGGGAGACGATTTCTGCTTCAAGTCTTGCATTCTTCTTGTTTGATTTTTCAAGATCTGCATTTAGATCGTTGACTTCTGCTTCTAGTCTTTTAATTTGATTGGAAGCATAAGCATGACACCTTTGATACTTTTCTGTCTGTCCATTTAGTATTTCTATCTGTTCTTTCATCCTTTTGTACATAGCTTTGCTTTTATTAATTGATATTCATTGATCTTCAATTTTCTTGATAGCTTCCTCTAGATCCAAAACTTTACTTTCACTATCTTCACCATTGCATGCACAGGAAAGTGAATCACAAGAACAACAATCAATATCTGTTTCATCTTCTTCATTTTCTGCTGCACATGTTTTCTGAGATATCTCCTTTTCAGTAGCCTTCTTCTTTTGCTTCCTTCCCATTGTGACGGATCTCCTTCAAGCGATCAAGCTTCTGTAGAAGGACCTGCTCTGATACCAATTGTTGGGAAAATGTAGAGGGGGGGGGGGGGGGGAATCGCATTCGTGCATTACTTCAAATTTTTTTACTGTTCCTAATTTCTGCAACCCATATGTGCATTTGTCAAGCCAACGGGCAGCACAACATGGATATCCTTCATAAAACTCACGTATACACAGAGATCTAATTATGCCATTAATTCTTCACTTATATCATTCCATCATTCATCTAATAGATGTTCAATAAACAAGTAAACATGTACAAGAAGAACAAGAGTAAGTCATCACACATAAGCAACACGCATGAACACCGATTTTAGGTGGAACCCAAGCCCAGAGAAAACCACCGCCGCCGTTGTCTCGCCCTTCAATATTTTATTATAGAGAAAAACGCATAACATATGCGCGGGGCGTGCCTCCGTGGTCGGAAGACACAAAGTACCCACCTGCGCTCGTTTACCGGCCTCTCCTGGAAGGGAGCTACGACCCCCTGCTCTCGTTTACCAGCCTCACCTGGAAGGGAGCACCTACCCCCTGCTCTCGTTTACCAGCCTCTCTTGGAAGGCAGCTACGACCCCCAGCTCTCGTTTACCAGCCTCTCCTGGAAGGGAGCTACAACCTCCTGACTGAAGGCTAAAACCCTCAGCACCTCAATGGACCATGTTTCATCAATTTTCACACTGGATCTAAAGCTTCCTTTAGAACACAACTTGCAGGCCACATTTCATCATATTTTCAGACTGGACCCAATCCACACATTTAAGCTCAATCATACATCATCAACAGATAGCAGTAACACAGTAGAACAGATCAGACATTTCATACTTCATACTTCAACAAACCCTAATCTTCATACGCACTTTCCTTTCATTGATACTGCGTATATACGCGCCTTCGACCATAGAAACCCTTGTATACTTGTGTATATATTACAGAGCTAATTTTACTGCCCATACGCGCTTTCTCTTCAACAAACCCGCGTATATACGTGCTTCCTCTGCAGCAAACTAGCGTATAGTTCTTTAGACATTTAGGTCATTGCAATTCTTCAAAACAGATACATCACACAGATTTAACCCTTTACTTCAGACAGATGTTTGCCTCATCTCAGATCTAATCATTCCATAAACAGATCTAGAGGATACAAATACATTTCAGATCTAGATTCCCTTCTTCATCATTTTCTTCATTGGTGCATCATACATTCAGATCTATCATTCAACTGTAACCCTTTCCATTCAGATATAATTCAGAGAGAAGTATTCATTCAAGCTTAGACTTCTTGCACACCTTTGCACAATGAATTTCTTCTCCTTATATAGGTTTACCTTTTATCAATACCATGAGCCAAAACCACATTACTTTCGATGGTATTCTTGGATGGGGTCACATAGGTGAATCATTACTCAATAAAATGGGTCAATACCATGGTGGTTACCCCTGGTTTTACATATTTAGAGCACCCTTTCCCATATGCGACTTGGCACGTTATTTCCTGCGTGCATACGCTACTTTGTCTAGACAAATCCGCGTATGCCTTGAGACATACTCTTTTCATCATGTTCTAGCACATACTGACATTCCTTCCATCATTACCTTCTGTACTCATTGTATATACAACAGATTTACATCATTTAAGAAGTTCATCAAGACATATTCCACCAGGGACAACTTCATCAAGTAGGTTTCCATCATCTTCATCAAGTGGGTTGCCATCAAGGACAACACTCAGCATCATATTGCCAACAATCTCCCCCTTTGGACTTGATGGCAACTGTGATGGTGTTTGATCACCACAACAGATAGATACATTAAGAATACAATGACACCATGTCACTTTTGACACCATTCTTTCTCTTTATTCAAACACCATGTCACTCTCCCCCTTTGACATCAAGGGCAAAGGGCGGACCAAAACCAACACAGGGTTTTTCCTCCTCTTGTAGAAGGAAGCGTTCTGCAGATCTGATGTTCATTGAAGTGACCATGCTCCCCCTGAGTTCATGCTGAACCTACAAACATATTTTTCAATGAATTACATGACTCTATGACCTTCCTATCACCAATGACTCATACTTACATCAAAGATCCATCCAAGTGGATTTACATATGAGACTCAAATACCCAACCAAGTGGGTTTACACATCTCAACTCAACTACCCAACCAAGTGGGTTTACAAATTTGACTCAGCTACCCAACCAAGTGGGTTTACAAATTTTGACAAGTACTTACATGACTGAATATTAAAATTTTACATCATGGGTCTCAACAAGACCTTTTTATCAAATAACAAGTATGACTTTTTATGACCAATACCAAAAAGACCTTAAGAGAGAGATCATATTTCAGAATCATCATAATGCCAACAATGCATTATACTCAGCAAGACTAGTGCTCCCCCTAAAAATGTGCATCCAAACATCCTTTCCATATGTCCAAGGCTCCTCCTTAGCTTGTGCAATCTGAATACTTTTAACAGCAAGTCATCAGCAACAATCTCTACATGATCTGTCCAGATCTCCGAATCATAAGACTTCCATCATATCCAAAAGATATTCTTCATCAAATAAGGAATCCGGGCTCATCCATAATCTTCAACATAAGAAACCATGTATCATTTCATTAGCATGAGTATAACCAGAATAATGCTAACAGTACAATCATTAGCAGTCAGACTGATGCTCCCCCTGAACCTCCGCTCCTGATCTTCAACTGTCACCCCAATTCTCTTATCATCAATGCATACGCGACTGTGTCTGCTAGAACTCGCATGTATACGTGGCTTTAGTTCACTGAACCCGCGTATGGAAAGTGAATTATAAAAAATTTCACATTCCTCCATCTCCCCCTGAATTTGTCCTTCCTGTACCTATCTTCTTCATGTCATATGCTCTGTCAGCAATAATCATAACCAGATTTGCCAAATCAAAGGAGGGAATGATTTCTTTTCAGAGTTCATGATTGTCGGTTGACGTTTTTCTTTTTTCAATACTTCAGGCTTTGCATTGATATCCTTTGAATCTTTAGCACTTCCTTGTGAACTAGATTCTCCTTTAATAGTTTCATGAAAACCAAGACCAAGTTTAACAGAAGGAGACCTTTGATTACTAAGGATATTGTCCAGAATCTTAGTACTATCTTGAAACCTCAAGAGTTTATCCTTTTCTTCTAATTTACCTTTGAGAATGTTTACCTCAACCTCCAAGCCTTGGAATTGCTTCTTCATGTTTTCTTCAACCCTTCTTCCTTCTTCTACTTGATCATTTAGATTTAGAATCTCTTCTTTCAACCCATTTTCTTGTTCTTCAAAATTTTTTAAGAGTTCTTCATTCTTCTTATTCGATGCTTCGAGATCTGCTTTCAGAGAGATGACTTCTGCTTCAAGTTCTTCATTCTTGTTGTTGGATATTTTCGGGTCTTCTTTGAGAGAGATGACTTCTGCTGCATTCTTCTTATTTGATTTTTCTAGATATTCTTCGAGAGAGATGATTTCAGCTTGAAGTCTTTCATTCTTCTTGTTTGAATCTCCCAGATCTTCTTTGAGGGAGACGATTTTTGCTTCAAGTCTTGCATTCTTCTTGTTTGATTTTTCGAGATCTGCATTTAGATCGTTGACTTCTGCTTCTAGTCTTTTAATTCGATTGGATGCATAAGCATGAAACCTTTGATACTTGTATGTCTGTCCATTCACTATTTCTATCTGTTCTTTCATCCCTTTGTACATAGATTCACTTTTATTAATTAATCTTCGTTGATCTTCAATTTTCTTGATAGCTTCCTCTAGATCCAAAACTTTACTTTCACTATCTTCACCATTGCATGCACACGAAAGTGAATCACAAGAACAACAATCAATACCTGTTTCATCTTCTTCATTTTCTCCTGCACATGTTTTCTGAGATATCTCCTTTTCAGTAGCCTTCTTCTTTTGCTTCCTTCCCATTGTGACGGGTCTCCTTCAAGCGATCAAGCTTCTGTAGAAGGACCTGCTCTGATACCAATTGTTGGGAAAAATACTGAGAGGGGGGGGTGAATCAGTATTTAGGCATTACTTCAAAACGTTTTATTTTTCCACTCTCTAAAACCCATACACTACTTTGTTGAAGCCAACTAGCTTATACACGCGGATATCCTTCATAAAACTCGCGTATACACAGAGATCTAATTATGCCATTACTTCTTCACTTATATCATTCCATCATTAATTCAATAGATATTTAATAAACAGTAAAAATGTACAGTAAGAATAGAGTAAGTCATCACACATAAGCAACACGCATGAACACCAGGATTTTAGGTGGAAACCCAAGTCGGGAGAAAACCACCACTGCCGTTGTCTCAGCCTTCAATATTTTATTATAGAGAAAACATATTACAACATATGTGCTGGCGTAGCCTCCTACCAGCACGCAGGCACCCACCTGCGCTCATTTACCAGCCTCTCCTAGAAGGGAGCTTCGACCCCCTGCTCTCATTTACCAGCCTCACCTAGAAGGGAGCACCTACCCCCTGCTCTCATTTACCAGCCTCTCCTGGAAGGGAGCTACGACCCCCTGCTCTCGTTTACCAGCCTCTCCTGGAAGGGAGCTACAACCCCCTGACTAAAGGCTACAACCCTCAGCACCTCAATGGACCACGTTTCATCAATTTTGACACTGGATCCAAAGCTTCCTTTAGAACACAACTTGCAGGCCACATTTCATCATATTTTCAGACTGGACCCAATCCACACATTTAAGCTCAATCATACATCATCAACAGATAGTAGTAACACAGCAGAACAGATCAGACATTTGATACTTCATACTTCAACAAACCCTAATCTTCATACGCACTTTCCTTTCACTGATCCTGTGTATATACGCGCCTTCGACCATACAAACCCGCGTATACTTGTGTATATATTACAGAGCTAATTTTACTGCCCATACGCGCTTTCTCTTCAACAAGCCCGCGTATATACGTGCTTCCTCTGCGACGAACTAGCGTATAGTTCTTCAGACATTTAGGTCATTGCAATTTTTCAGAATAGATACATCACACAGATTTAACCCTTTACTTCAGACAGATGTTCGCCTCATCTCAGATCTAATCATTCCATAAACATATCTAGAAGATACAAATACATTTCAGATATAGATTCCCTTCTTCATCATTTTCTTCATTGGTGCATCATACATTCAGATATATCATTCAACTGTAACCCTTTACATTTAGATATACTTCAGAGAGAAGTATTCATTCAAGCTCAGACTTCTTGCACACCTTTGCACAATGAATTTATTCTCCTTATATAGGTTTACCCTTTATCAATACCATGAGCCAAAACCACATTACTTTCGATGGTATTCCTGGATGGGGTCACATAGGCGAATCATTACTAAATACAATGGGTCAATACCATGGTGGTTACCCCTGGTTTTACATATTTAGAGCGCTTTTTCCCATATGCGACTTGGCACGTTATTTCCCGCGTGCATACGCTACTTTGTCTAGACAAATCCGCGTATGCCTTGAGACATACTCTTTTCATCATGTTATAGCACATACTGACATTCCTTCCATCATTACCTTCTGTACTCATTGTATATACATCATATTTACATCATTTAACAAGTTCATCAAGACATATTCCATCAGGGACAACTTCATCAAGTAGGTTGCCATCATCTTCATCAAGTGGGTTGCCATCAAGGACAACACTCAGCATCATATTGCCAACAATCTCCCCCTTTAGACTTGATGGCAACCATGATGGTGTTTGATCACCACAACAGATAGATACATTAAGAATACAATGACACCATGTCACTCTTGACACTATTCTTTCTCTTTATTCAAACACGATGTCACTCTCCCCCTTTGACATCAAGGGCAAAGGGCGGACCAAAACCAACACAAGGTTTTTCCTCCTCTTGTAGAAGGAAGTGTTCTACAGATCTGATGTACACTGAAGTGACCATGCTCCCCCTGAGTTCATGTTGAACCTACAAACATATTTTTCAATGAAGTACATGACTCTATGACCTTCCTATCACCAATGAATCATACTTACATCAAAGATCCATCCAAGTGAATTTACATATGAGACTCAAATACCCAACCAAGTGGGTTTACACATCTCAACTCAACTACCCAACCAACTGGGTTTACAAATTTGACAAGTCCTTACATGACTGAATATTACAATTTTACATCATGGGTCTCAACAAGACCTTTTTATCAAATTACAAGTATGAATTTTTATGACCAATACCAGAAAGACCTCAAGAGAGAGATCATATTTCAGAATCATCATAATGCCAACAATGCATTATACTCAGCAAGACTAGTGCCTCCCCTAAAATTGTGCATCCAAACATCCTTTCCATATGTCCAAGACTCCTCCTTAGCTTTTGCAATCTAAATACTTTTAACAGCAAGTCATCAACAACAATCTCTGCATGATCTATTCGGATCTTCGAATCATAAGACTTCCATCATATCCAAAATATATTCTTCATCAAATAAGCAATCTGGGCTCATCCATAATCTTCAACATAAGAAACCATGTATCATTTCATTATCATGATTATAACCAGAATAATGCTAACAGTAAAATCATTAGCAGCCAGACCGATGCTCCCCTTGAACCTATGCTCCTGATCTTCAGTTGTCATCCCAATTCTCTTATCATCAATGCATACGCGACTGTGTCTGCTGGAACTCGTGTGTATACGCGGCTTTAGTTCACTTAACCCGCGTATGGAAAGTGAATTATAAAAAAATTCACATTCCTCCATCTCCCCCTGAATTTTTCCTTCCTGTACCTGTCTTATTCATGTCAGATGCTCTGTCAGCAATAATCATAACCAGATTTGCCAAATCAACCATGAGAATCATCATACATCGCTCCCCCTGTGACGATACAATACTAAGTTCCATAATCTATCTCACATCACTTCTGCAGTCATTAAGAGAAGTAAGCTTCAGAAGCTGATGACTGTAGTAGGGTCAATATTCCCTACGTTTCTAATTGGTCTTCCTTCCTTTTTCAGCTTTGCTTGAAGTTTCTTATTGTGTGCTGGAAATTGTTTAATTTCTCAGATCTATTCATCCTGCATTCTTTTTCTACATGTCCATACTTATTACAGCCATAACATCTTGCATGACCAGAAAAGTAATCATATGGATCATAATGTGTTTTTCTATACTTTATTCTATTGCAATCAGCTGCTTTATGACCATACTTGTTGCATGAAAAAAAATATCCCTTAAAGAACCCAGAGTATCTGTTTGTTTGTGACTGAAACAATCTGCTTCTACATTTTGTTGCAACATGCCCATAATTATGACATTTAAAGCATTCAACATTATTGATCAAAGGAGGGAATGATTTCTTTTCAGAGTTCATGATTGTCGGTTGACCTTTTGCATTTTTCAATACTTCAGGCTTTGCATTGATATCCTTTGAATCTTTAGCACTTCCTTGTGAACTAGATTCTCCTTTAACAGTTTCATGAAAACCAAGACCAAGTTTAACAGAAGGAGACCTTTGATTACTAAAAATATTGTCCAGAATCTTAGTACTATATTGAAACCTCAAGAGTTTATCCTTTTCTTCTAATTTACCTTTGAGAATGTTTACCTCAACCTCCAAGCCTTGGCATTGCTTCTTCATGCTTTCTTCAACCCTTCTTCCTTCTTCTACTTGATCATTTAGATTTAGAATCTCTTCTTTCAACCCATTTTCTTGTTCTTTAAAAGTTTGTAAGAGTTCTTCATTCTTCTTATTCGATGCTTCGAGATCTGCTTTCAGAGAGATGACTTCTGCTTCAAGTTCTTCATTCTTGTTGTTGGATATTTCCGGGTCTTCTTGGAGAGAGATGACTTCTGCTACATTCTTCTTATTTGATTTTTCTAGATATTCTTTGAGAGAGATGATTTCAGCTTCAAGTCTTTCATTCTTCTTGTTTGAATCTTCCAGATATTCTTTGAGGGAGATGATTTCTTCTTCAAGTCTTGCATTCTTCTTGTTTGATTTTCCGAGATCTGCATTTAGATCGTTGACTTCTGCTTCTAGTCTTTTAATTCGATTGGATGCATAAGCATGAAACCTTTGATACTTGTCTGTCTGTCCATTCAGTATTTCTATCTGTTCTTTCATCCCTTTGTACATAGCTTCGATTTTATTAATTGATCTTAGTTGATCTTCAATTTTCTTGATAGCTTCCTCTAGATCCAAAACTTTACATTCACTATCTTCACCATTGCATGCATAAGAAAGTGAATCACAAGAACAACAATCAATACCTATTTCATCTTCGTCATTTTCTGCTGCACATGTTTTCTGATATATCTCCTTTTCAGTAGCCTTCTTCTTTTGCTTCCTTCCCATTGTGACAGATCTCTTTCAAGCGATCAAGCTTCTGTAGAAGGACCTGCTCTGATACCAATTGTTGGGAAAAATACTGAGAGGGGGGGGGGGGGGGTGAATCAGTATTTAGGCATTACTTCAAAACTTTTTACTTTTCCACTCTCTAAAACCCATACGCTACTTTGCTGAAGCCAACTAGCGTTTACACAGGGATATCCTTCATAAAACTTGCGTATACACAGAGATATAATTATGCCATTAATTCTTCACTTATATCATTCCATCATTCATTCAATAGATGTTCAATAAACAGTAAACATGTATAGTAAGAATAGAGTAAGTCATCACACATAAGCAACACGCATGAACACCAGGATTTTAGGTGGAAACCCAAGTCGGGAGAAAACCACTGCTACCGTTGTCTTAGCCTTCAATATTTTATTATAGAGAAAACATATTACAACATATGTGCTGGCGCAGCCTCCTACCAGCATGCAGGCACCCACCTATGCTCGTTTACCAGCCTCTCCTGGAAGGGAGCTACGACCCCCTGCTCTCGTTTACCAGCCTCACCTGGAAGGGAGCACCTACCTCCTGCTCTAGTTTACCAGCCTCTCCTGGAAGGGAGCTACGACCCCCTACTCTCGTTTACCAGCCTCTCCTGGAAGGGAGCTACAACCACCTGACTGAAGGCTACAACCCTCAGCACCTCAATGGACCACGTTTCATCAATTTTCACACTAGATCCAAAGCTTCCTTTAGAACACAACTTGCAGGCCACATTTCATCATATTTTCAGACTGGACCCAATCCACACATTTAGGCTCATTCATACATCATCAACAGATAACAGTAACATAGCAGAACAGATCAGACATTTGATACTTCATCCTTCAACAAACCCTAATCTTCATACGCACTTTCCTTTCACTGATCCTGCGTATATACGCCCCTTCGACCATACAAACCCGCGTATACTTGTGCATATATTACAGAGCTTATTTTACTGCCCATATGCGCTTTCTCTTCAACAAACCCGCGTATATACACGCTTCCTCTGCGGCGAACTAGCGTATAGTTCTTCAGACATTTAGGTCATTGCAATTCTTTAGAACAGATACATCACACAGATTTAACCCTTTACTTCAGACAGATGTTTGCCTCATCTCAGATCTAATCATTCCATAAATAGATCTAGAAGATACAAATACATTTCATATCTAGATTCCATTCTCCATCATTTCCTTCATTGGTGCATCATACATTCAGATCTATCATTCAACTGTAACCCTTTCCATTTAGATATACTTGAGAGAGAAGTATTCATTCAAGCTCAGACTTCTTGCACACCTTTGCACAATGAATTTCTTCTCCTTATATAGGTTTACCCTTTATCAATACCATGAGCCAAAACCACATTACTTTCGATGGTATTCCTGGATGGGGTCACATAGATGAATCATTACTCAATACAATGGGTCAATACCATGGTGGTTACCCCTGGTTTTACATATTTAGAGCGCTTTTTCCCATACGCGACTTGGCACGTTATTTCCTACGTGCATACGCTACTTTGTATAGACAAATCCGCGTATGCATTGAGACATACTCTTTTCATCATGTTCTAGCACATACCGACATTCCTTCCATCATTACCTTCTGTACTCATTGTATATACATCAGATTTACAACATTTAACAAGTTCAGCAAGACATATTCCATCAGGGACAACTTCATCAAGTAGGTTGCCATCATCTTCATCAAGTGGGTTGCCATCAAGGACAACACTCAGCATCATATTGCCAACAATCTCCCCCTTTGGACTTGATGGCAACCACGATGGTGTTTGATCACCACAAAAGATAGATACATTAAGAATACAATGACACCATGTCACTCTTGACACCATTCTTTCTCTTTATTCAAACACCATGTCACTCTCCCCCTTTGACATCAAGGGCAAAGGGCAGACCAAAACCAACACAAGGTTTTTCCCTTCATGTAGACATAAGAGCTCTGCAGATCTGATTTGCACTGAAGCTACCATGCTCCCCCTGAGTTCATGTTGAATCTTCAAACATATTTTTCAATGAAGTACATGATTCTATGAACTTCCTATCACCAAGACTCATACTTACATCAAAGATCCAACCAAGTGGATTTACATATGCGACTCAAATACCCAACCAAGTGGGTTTACACATCTCAACTCAACTACCCAACCAAGTGGGTTTACAAATTTGACTCAGCTACCCAACCAAGTGGGTTTACAAATTTTGAAAAGTCCTTACATGACTGAATATTACAATTTTACATCATGGGTCTCAACAAGAGTTTTTATCAAATTACAAGTATGACTTTTTATGACCAATACCAGAAAGACCTCAAGAGAGAGATCATATTTTAGAATCATCATAATGCCAACAATGCATTATACTCAGCAAGACTAGTGCTCCCCCTAAAAATGTGCATCCAAACATCCTTTCCATATGTCCAAGGCTCCTCCTTAGCTTGTGCAATCTGAATACTTTTAACAGCAAGTCATCAGCAACAATCTCTGCATGATCTTTCCGGATCTCCAAATCATAAGACTTCCATCATATCCAAAAGATATTCTTAAGCAATCTGGGCTCATCCATAATCTTCAACATAAGAAACCATGTATCATTTCATTAGCATGAGTATAACCAGAATAATGCTAACAGTACAATCATTAGCAGTCAGACTGATGCTCCCCCTGAACCTCTGCTCCTGATCTTCAGCTGTCATCCCAATTCTCTTATCATCAATGCATACGTGACTGTGTCTGCTGGAACTTACGTGTATACGCGGCTTTAGTACACTGAACCCGCGTATGGAAAGTGAATTATAAAAAAATTCACATTCCTCCATCTCCCCCTGAATTTGTCCTTCCTGTACCTGTCTTCTTCATGTCAGATGCTCTGTCAGCAATAATCATAACCAGATTTTCCAAATCAACCATGAGAATCATCATACATCGCTCCCCCTATGACGATACATTAATAAGCTCCATAACGTATCTCATGTCACTTCTGCATTAATTAAGAGAAGTAAGCTTCAGAAGCTGATGACTGCAGTAGGGTCAATATTCCCTACGTTTCTGACTGGTCTTCCTTCCTTTTCCATCTTTTCTTGAAGTTTCTTATTGTGTGCTAGAAATTGTTCAATTTCCCAGATCTGTTCATCCTGCATTCTTTTTCCACATGTCCATACTTGTTACAGGAATAACATCTTGCATGACCAGAAAAGTAAGCATATGGATCATAATGTGTTTTTATATACTTTCTTCTATTGCAATCAGCTACTTTATGACCATACTTGTTGCATGAAAAACAATATTCCTTAAAGAACCCAGAGTATCTGTTTGTTTGTGACTGAAACAATCTGCTTCTAAATTTTGCTGCAACATGCCCATAATTAGGACATTTAAAGCATTCAACATTATTGATCAAAGGAGGGAATGATTTCTTTTCAGAGTTCATGATTGTCGGTTGACCTTTTGCTTTTTTCAATACTTCAGGCTTTGCATTGATATCCTTTGAATCTTTAGCACTTCCTTGTGAACTAGATTATCCTTTAACAGTTTCATGAAAACCAAGACCAAGTTTAACAGAAGGAGACCTTTGATTACTAAGAATATTGTCCAAAATCTTATTACTATCTTGAAACCTCAAGAGTTTATCCTTTTCATCTAATTTACCTTTGAGAATGTTTACCTCAACCTCCAAGCCTTGGCATTGCTTCTTCATGCTTTCTTCAACCCTTATTCCTTCTTCTACTTGATCATTTAGATTTAGAATCTCTTATTTCAACCCATTTTCTTGTTCTTCAAAAGTTTGTAAGAGTTCTTCATTCTTCTTATTCGATGCTTCGAGATTTGCTTTCAGAGAGATAACTTCTGCTTCAAGTTCTTCATTCTTGTTGTTGGATATTTCCGGGTCTTCTTTGAGAGAGATGACTTCTGTTGCATTCTTCTTATTTGATTTTTCTAGATATTCTTTGAGAGAGATGATTTCAGCTTCAAGTCTTTCATTCTTCTTGTTTGAATCTTCCATATCTTCTTTGAGGGAAACAATTTCTGCTTCAAGTCTCGCATTCTTCTTGTTTGATTTTTCGAGATCTGCATTTAGATCGTTGACTTCTGCTTCTAGTATTTTAATTCGATTGGATGCATAAGAATGAAACCTTTGATACTTGTCTATCTGTCCATTCAGTATTTCTATCTGTTCTTTCATCCCTTTGTACATAGCTTCGCTTTTATTAATTGATCTTCGTTGATCTTCAATTTTCTTGATAGCTTCCTCTAGATCCAAAACTTTACTTTCACTATCTTCACCATTGCATGCACAAGAAAGTGAATCACAAGAACAACGATCAATACCTGTTTCATATTCTTCATTTTCTGTTGCACATGTTTTCTGAGATATCTCCTTTTCAGTAGCCTTCTTCTTTTGCTTCCTTCCCATTGTGATGGATCTCTTTCAAGCGATCAAGCTTCTGTAGAAGGACCTGCTCTGATACCAATTGTTGGGAAAAATATTGAGAGGGGGGGGGGGTGTGAATTAGTATTTAGGCATTACTTCAAAACTTTTTACTTTTCCACTCTCTAAAACCCATACGCTACTTTGCTGAAGCCAACTAGAGTATACACGTGGATATCCTTCATAAAACTCGCGTATACACAGAGATCTAATTATGCCATTAATTCTTCACTTATATCATTCCATCATTCATTCAATAGATGTTCAATAAACAGTAAACATGTACAGTAAGAACAGAGTAAGTCATCACACATAAGCAACACGCATGAACACCAGGATTTTGCGGTGGAACTCAAGCTCCAGAGAAAACCACCGTCATCGTTCCCGGCCTTCAATATTTTATTATAAAGAAAACATCTTACAACATATGTGCCGGCGCAGCCTCGCACCAGCACGTAGGCACCCACCCGTGCTCGTTTACCAACCTCTCCCGGAAGGGAGCTACGACCCCTCGCGTTCAAGTACGGGGCCCCCACCCCGGAAGGGAGCACCTACCCCTCGCTCGCTAATGCCTCTCCTGGAAGGGAGCTACGACCCCCTACTCTCGTTTACCAGCCTCTCCTGGAAGGGAGCTACAACCCCCTGACTGAAGGCTACAACCCTCAGCACCTCAATGGACCACGTTTCATCAATTTTCACACTAGATCCAAAGATTCTATTAGAACACAACTTGCAGGCCACATTTCTTCATATTTTCAGACTGGACCCAATCCACACATTTAAGCTCAATCATACATCATCAACAGATAGCAGTAACACAGCAGAACAGATCAGACATTTGATACTTCATACTTCAACAAACCCTAATCTTCATACGCACTTTCCTTTCACTGATCCTGCGTATATATGCGCCTTCGACCATAGAAACCCGCGTATACTTGTGTATATATTACAGAGCTAATTTTACTTCCCATACGTGCTTTTTCTTCAACAAACGCGCGTATATACGTGCTTCCGCTGCGACGAACTAGTGTATAGTTCTTCAGACATTTAGGTCATTGCAATTCTTCAAAACAGATACATCACACAGATTTAACCCTTTACTGCAGACATATGTTCACCTCATCTCAGATCTAATCATTCCATAAACAGATCTAGAAGATACAAATACATTTCAGATCTAGATTCCCTTCTTCATCATTTTCTTCATTGGTGCATCATACATTCAGATCTATCATTCAACTGTAACCCTTTCCATTCAGATATACTTCAGAAAGAAGTATTCATTCAAGCTCAGACTTATTGCACACCTTTGCACAATGAATTTCTTCTCCTTATATAGGTTTACCCTTTATCAATACCATGAGCCAAAACCACATTACTTTCGATGGTATTCTTGGATGGGGTCACATAGGTGAATCATTAATCAATACAATGGGTCAATACCATGGTGGTTACCCCTAGTTTTACATATTTAGAGCGCTTTTGCCCATATGCGACTTGGCACGTTATTTCCCACGTGCATATGCTACTTTTTCTATACAAATCCGCGTATGCCTTGAGACATACTCTTTTCATCATGTTCTAGCACATACTGACATTCCTTCCATCATTACCTTCTGTACTCATTGTATATACATCATATTTACATCATTTAACAAGTTCATCAAGACATATTCCATCAGGGACAACTTCATCAAGTAGGTTTCCATCATCTTCATCAAGTGGGTTGCCATCAAGGACAACACTCAGCATCATATTGCCAACAATCTCCCCCTTTGGACTTGATGGCAACCACGATGGTGTTTGATCACCACACCAGATAGATACATTAAGAATACAATGACACCATGTCACTCTTGACACCATTCTTTCTCTTTATTCAAACACCATGTCACTCTCCCCCTTTGACATCAAGGGCAAAGGGCAGACAAAAACCAACACAAGGTTTTTCCTCCTCTTGTGGGAGGAAGTGTTCTACAAATCTGATGTACGCTGAAGTGACCATGCTCCCCCTGAGTTCATGCTGAACCTACAAACATATTTTTCAATGAAGTACATGAATCTATGACCTTCCTATCACCAATGACTCATACTTACATCAAAGATCCATCCAAGTGGATTTACATATGAGACTCAAATACCCAACCAAGTGGGTTTACACATCTCAACTCAACTACCCAACCAACTGGGTTTACAAATTTGACAAGTCCTTACATGACTGAATATTAAAATTTTACATCATGGGTCTCAACAAGACCTTTTTATCAAATTACAAGTATGACTTCTTATGACAAATACCAGAAAGACCTCAACAGTACAATCATTAGTATTCAGACTGATGCCCCCACTGAACCTCTGCTCCTGATCTTCATATGTCATCGCAATTTTCTTATCATCAATGCATACGCGACTGTGTCTGCTGGAACTCGCATGTATACGCGGCTTTAGTTCATTGAACCCGCGTATGGAAAGTGAATTATAAAAAAATTCACATTCCTCCATCTCCCCCTGAATTTGTCCTTCCTGTACCTGTCTTCTTCATGTCAGATGCTCTGTCGGCAATAATCATAACCATATTTTCCAAATCAACCATGAGAATCATCATACATCACTCCCCCTGTGACGATACATTACTAAGCTCCATAATCTATCTCACATCACTTCTGCAGTCGTTAAGAGAAGTAAGCATCAGAAGCTGATGACTGTAGTAGGGTCAATATTCCCTACGTTTCTGACTGGTCTTCCTTCCTTTTCCAGCTTTTCTTGAAGTTTCTTATTGTGTGCTGGAAATTGTTTAATTTCTCAGATCTTTTCATCCTGCATTCTTTTTCTACATGTCCATACTTGTTACAGGCATAACATCTTGCATGACCAGAAAAGTAAGCATATGGATCATAGTGTGTTTTTCTATACTTTCTTCTATTGCAATCAGCTGCTTTATGACCATACTTGTTGCATGAAAAACAATATCCCATAAAGAACCCAGAGTATCTGTTTGTTTGTGACTGAAACAATATGCTTCTACATTTTGCTGCAACATGCCCATAATTATGACATTTAAAGCATTCAACATTATTGATCAAAGGAGGGAATGATTTCTTTTTAGAGTTCATGATTGTCGGTTGACCTTTTGCTTTTTTCAAAACTTCAGGCTTTGCATTGATATCCTTGGAATCTTTAGCACTTCCTTGTGAACTAGATTCTCCTTTAACAGTTTCATGAAAACCAAGACCAAGTTTAACAGAAGGAGACCTTTGATTACTAAGGATATTGTCCAGAATCTTAGTACTATCTTGAAACCTCAAGAGTTTATCCTTTTCTTCTAATTTACCTTTGAGAATGTTTACCTCAACCTCCAAGCCTTGGCATTGCTTCTTCATGCTTTCTTCAACCCTTCTTCCTTCTTCTACTTGATCATTTAGATTTAGAATCTCTTCTTTCAACTCATTTTCTTGTTCTTCAAAAGTTTGTAAGAGTTCTTCATTCTTCTTATTCGATGCTTCGAGATCTGCTTTCAGAGAGATGACTTCTGCTTCAAGTTCTTCATTGTTGTTGTTGGATATTTCCGGGTTTTCTTTGAGAGAGATGACTTCTGCTGCATTTTTCTTATTTGATTTTTCTAGATATTCTTTGAGAGAGATGATTTCAGCTTCAAGTCTTTCATTCTTTTTGTTTGAATCTTCCAGATCTTCTTTGAGGGAGACGATTTCTGCTTCAAGTCTTGTATTCTTCTTGTTTGATTTTTTGAGATCTGCATTTAGATCGTTGACTTCTGCTTCTAGTATTTTAATTCGATTGGATTCATAAGCATGAAAGCTTTGATACCTTTCTGTCTGTCCATTCAGTATTTCTATCTGTTCTTTCATCCCTTTGTACATAGCTTCGCTTTTATTAATTAATCTTCGTTGATCTTCAATTTTCTTGATAGCTTCCTCTAGATCCAAAACTTTACTTTCACTATCTTCACCATTGCATGCATAGGAAAGTGAATCACAAGAAAAACAATCATTACCTGTTTCATCTTCTTCATTTTTTGCTGCACATGTTTTCTGAGATATCTCCTTTTCAGTAGCCTTCTTCTTTTGCTTCCTTCCCATTGTGATGGATCTCCTTCAAGCAATCAAGCTTCTGTAGAAGGACCTGCTCTAATACCAATTGTTGGGAAAAATACTGAGAGGGGGGGGGGGTGAATCGCATTTAGGCATTACTCAAACTTTTTACTTTTCCACTCTCTAAACCCATACGCTACTTTGTTGAAGCCACCAGAGTATACACGCTGACATCTCATAAAAACTCACGTATACATACGTAGATATAATTATACACACTCCTTCACTTATATCATTCCATCATTCATTCAATAGATGTTCAATAAACAAGAACATGTACAGTAAGAATAGAGTAAGTCATCACACATAAGCAACACGCATGAACACCAGGATTTTAGGTGGAAACCCAAGTTGGGAGAAAACCACCGTTTCCGCTGTCTTAGCCTTCAATATTTTATTATAGAGAAAACATCTTACAACATATGTGCTGGCGCAGCCTCCTACCAGCACGTAGGCACCCACCTGCGCTCATTTACTCGCCCTCTCCCCGGAAGGGAGCTACGACCCCCGCTCTCGCTTACCACCTCGGAAGGGAGCACCTACCCCCGCTCTCGCTTTTTACTTCCCTCTCCCTGGAAGGGAGCTACGACCCCCTGCTCTCGTTTACCAGCCTCTCCTGGAAGGGAGCTACAACCCCCTGACTGAAGGCTACAACCCTCAGCACCTCAATGGACCACGTTTCATCAATTTTCACACTGGATCCAAAGCTTCCTTTAGAACACAACTTGCAGGCCACATTTCATCATAATTTCAGACTGGACCCAATCCACACATTTAAGCTCAATCATACATCATCAACAGATAGCAGTAACACAGCAGAACAGATCAGACATTTGATACTTCATACTTCAACAAACCCTAATCTTCATACACACTTTCCTTTCACTGATCCTGCGTATATAGGCGCCTTCGACCATAGAAACCCGCATATACTTGTGTATATATTACAGAGCTAATTTTACTGCCCATACGCGCTTTCTCTTCAACAAACCCACATATATACACACTTCCTCTGCGGAAAACTAGCATATAGTTCTTCAGATGTTTAGTTCATTGCAATTCTTCATAACAGATACATCACACAGATTTAACCCTTTACTTCAGACAGATGTTCGCCTCATCTCAGATCTAATCATTCCATAAACAGATCTAGAAGATACAAATACATTTTAGTTCTAGATTCCCTTCTTCATAATTTTCTTCATTGGTTCATCATACATTCAGATCTATCATTCAACGGTAACCCTTTCCATTCAGATATACTTCAGAGAGAAGTATTCATTCAAGCTCAGACTTCTTGCACACCTTTGCACAATGAATTTCTTCTCCTTATATAGGTTTACCCTTTATCACCACCATGAGCCAAAACCACATTACTTTCGATGGTATTCCTGGATGGGATCACATAGGTGAATCATTACTCAATACAATGGGTCAATACCATGGTGGTTACCCCTGGTTTTACATATTTAGAGCGCTTTTTCCCATACGCGACTTGGCATTATTTCCCGCGTGCATACGCTACTTTGTCTATACAAATCCGCATATGCCTTGAGACATACTCTTTTCATCATTTTCTAGCACATACTGACATTCCTTCCATCATTACCTTCTGTACTCATTGTATATACATCAAATTTACATCATTTAACAAGTTCATCAAGAGATATTCCATCAGGGACAACTTCATCAAGTAGGTTTCCATCATCCTCATCAAGTGGGTTGCCATCAAGGACAACACTCAGCATCATACTGCCAACAGATCCAAAAACCTTTCTCTTTGAATTTGAAATCCTTTGTAGATATTACGGTTACTTATTAAACACTAAAATATTGAGATTGTTTTCCGACAACATTGAAGGATAGATGTCTTAAATGGTTCATGAGCTTAGGTACTAATTCGATAATATCATGGAGTGATATGTAAAAGATATTTCTATAAAAAGATAAATATCATGATATTAAAGAAGAAATATTTAGAATGAATCAAAAATAATATGAGAGCCTTTAGGATCTAATAGATAGATTTATGTATAATTTTAAGAGGGAAAAGTTGTATCATTTAGGATTTGACACACTAAAACCCTCTTACTTAGAAAAATTAGTGATGAGTGGATTGATCTCCTTTATCTCTTGATGTATACCAATTATCATTTGAAGAAATTTGTGAAACATGAAAACACATATCAAGAGGAAGGTCAAGAGTAAGTAAATCAAGATTGGTAACTCAAGTTGGACTTGAAAATTTGCTTGGTAACTTTAAAATAGAAATTCTTAGAAATCTAAGTGAACAGGTAGAAATGTTAAGAATGCAAGATGAGGAAAAGAAAGATTCTGGTATTTTTGTTGTCCATGCAGAATCACATGTTATTAAATATTTCCCATCATTATTGAGATTGAAATAAGTTTACCAAGAGTACAATGAAGTAATCCAATTGCCAAAGAAGCTATGTTATGAGCTCCAGGAATACTATGTTAGCCTAATCAACCTAGTATGATGCAAGAGACTAATTCACAATTTCAAGGTTATGCACATCCATCTCAAAGTAATTGGAACACACACTTTCCTTGGAAACCTTGTTCATATCAACCCCAAAACCAATATTGGCAACAAGGTTGGTAAGAACCTTATGGGATAAATCCATAATATCATCAATACTTTCCTTAGTATCCTCCATACCCAACTCCATGCTATCCCTACCATCCACCTCCACCACAACCACAATCCCAACCACATCCATCTCATAGATCCACTCCCACTCAACTACCTGTATCTCCATTTCCAAACCCACACAAGGAAGTATCTCATCACAATTACAATGTTTACGTACAACACTTCCAAGTATCCCTTCTTGATCTAAATGGTGTTCATCTTAGATCAGGAAAGGTATTGCAAAAAATATATTCTATTGATGTTGTTGAAGGAAAACATCCAGAAGAACAAGATGCAAATGAGGAGACCAAAGGATCATGGGTTGCACTTAATGGAGAGAAGACATCAGTTATAGATTGAGGAAGTTCCATCATGTTCACCATCATATCCTCTATGTGTTCAAGAGAATAATCAGCAAAAAGAAGAATATCTTAATTTCATGGAAGAAGAAGACATACAAGATGATCCAAACCAGAAAGTGGACTAGGGGCATCACAACTATTTTTATGTAATATTCCCAATTATGCCAGGCTAATGGGAATATTAATTTTTGTTTCATTTTTCTATTGTATGAATAAATGTGTAAAGGAGGACAATAAAAACTGCTAAAACAACAAATAAATCAATGCCACATGTGAATAAGGCTAAATATGGTCTAACTAAATGAGCAACCTTAGGTGTGAAAGGGGATGAATGTTTTGATTGGGTCAACCATGACCAAATAAAAAATGTTGTGTTGGAGGAGTGGCCATCAAGGAGGCACAATGCAGTTTTAGTTGGAGGTGGCTCATGTGAAAAGAGCTATTTCATTGAGATGGTTTAGGGTTTTGCAAGCTCTCAAAGTTATAAAAGGAAGAGGAGGAAAATATGAGAAGGTTGTTGATGGTTATGTTATTTCTGAAGAATTTTTCTGTTTAGACATTTCTTATTCTCTTGGTTGTTTAGTAGAGAATAGTGTTGTTTAAAACTGGGTTTTCCTGATCGGGAATCCCACCTCTTTCCTTGAGTAGCTCTTGGAGGATTTTTGCATTTCTTGTCCACTATCAGGCATTTGGCCAGGCTCTTCTTCCAACTACAATGTAGATCATGTTGAGGGTTTGGTTGCCTTTGTAAGCTGCAGCAAGTGGAGGCTAGATATACTCAGATCTAGGCCATTCTAGTGCCTCTTTTCAGTGGGAAAGGCTTCTATCCCATTGGCAAGAGAGTATTGAATGATTGGAGCACTAATTTCAGATCTTGGCTTGAGGCAAAACATGTTCTAGAGCTTACAACGTAGTTTTCATTCCAGTACTGCATTATTTGCAAGGGTATAGTTGCAGGGTGTTTTGGCACACTTTTGGAGGAGATATTTCTAGTGTTGGGGATCTACCCTTCACTATGGAGATCAATGGATTTTAGATCTATTCCATGTCATTTCAGATCTGATCTGAATAGTGTTGTATTTGCTTCAGAATTTCTGAATATTCATGTAGATCTGCAGCATAAGATCTCAGATCTACTCCATGTACTTCACTTTTTGCTTAAAAACCCAAGGGGAATTTTAAGAGGAGCCTATCTACTGTATAGATCTGATATAGATCTAATTTTTTTGTACACATATCTGCTCTAATTTTCTGATGTAAATGCCATTTTTGAGCCTCCATATTTTCCTCCTACTCTTACTTAGTTGAACTACGTTATTTTCTGTAGTATTGTTTAATATTGTTGCATATTCCCCATTTTGGGATATTACAGTGGTATCAGAGCAATCATCTTGGCATAGCCTGTACAAAGCCAATATTTCTTCAAAAGAAGAAGAGCCTCTTACTGACAGAGAGAAGAGGTATCTAAAAAGAAGACAGAAGAAATTTGATTACACAAATGATGATAGAGACAAGGGTAAAGCCCTTGAACTTGGAAGTGATGAAGAAGGAAAGGACTTTGCAAAGATCCTTTTCAGAGCCATGCAAGATCTTGCTAGAGAGATAAAAGAGATGAGATTGGACAGAATCAAAAAATCTCCTAAGATATTTCATCTTGGAGAAATCTCTGGAATGTCTCACCACTAGAATGATCAACCACTGCATCAGCCACAAATTTCCTAACGCTCTACCATGCCTACCTTTTTGGCTATGGGAAATGAAGGGTTTCAAGAGAAAGCATCCCTTGAAGACTATTTTGAAGAATATGAGTCTCAAAATAAGAGATTCAAATATCACTTGATTTTTCAAGAGTTTTGTCACCTCAAGGACAAAAGAAGACCAAGGCATCAGCATAGAGATGGTGGATTCATTCAAAATCATGATCAACATAACTCTATGGGTAGATTCTTCTTACCCAAATTTGATGGGTCATCCAAGCGTTCTGCCAAAGCATAGGTATAAAAACTTGACATCTACTTTCGGCTGAACAAGGTCGTAGGGATGGAAGCTATCAAGATTGCAGCGCTGCACTTTGAAGGTGAAGCACATGACTGGTGGTTCCATGGCTTGTCTACATTGGATCATGCCAATGTGACTGCTTATTCAGTGTTCACTAGAAGGATGGTGGAAAGGTTTGACAGAAGATATCCATAGGCACCATTCATGAGCCTTGTAAAGTTGAAACAATCAGGTAATACAGAGTCTTACATTTCTAAATTTTTAAGATTATTTGTTATGGTTCCTGATTTTTCTGCAGCAAGAAGGGTGTACATGTTCATAGATGGTTTAGATGAACCTCTTCATGGGTTGGTAAAGTCTACCAAGCCCACTACTCTGCATGATTCCATTAAGAGGGCTAGAGACCTTCAAGATGCCTTTCCAAAAGAAAATGCAAGTTTTTAGAATAAGCCCTCTTTTCCTTCCAAGGGAAAGGAAGAAAAATTTACTCCCTCAAAGGAGAGCACATTCAAGAAGCCTCTTGATATTGATGTCCGGAAAGAATTGAGGAAGAAGAAGCTTTGCTTCACTTTCCAAGAAACATGGGCACCTAGACATAGATGTGCTACTGGGAAGGCACATTACATAGAGGTCTTCTCAGATCTTGAAGAAGAAGAATAAGAAGAATAAGGACATGAGAGGGGTCATAGCACTGGAATTGCAGGAGATGAATCACCATCACATGGAGATGAGAATGGGACAATGGCTCCAATAAGAGGGGCTCTTGCATCACTAAGAGTGGTACCCAAATTTCATGACATTACCACACATGAAAAAGAGTTAAATTTTCACAGTGGAAGCAGTGACATGAGGATCCGATATATTATGCATATGAGGATGGTCCATGAGACATCACTATCTAGTGGCAAACCACCTGGAAGGCCACCTGATTCAGATTTGATGGGGAAGACCTCACAACATGCTGCTCCAAGCTTAGATCCAGGAGGGATTGGAGCACTTGAAGACAAAGCTACAACGCTGGGAGACTTGGGTAAGCTCAAGAAGGAGGGAGATATTCTTCCCTTATCATCATCACCCACTCTCATTTCTAGATCTGCGCTATGGAAGGAGAAGAATGGAAGAAATGGCCTTCCAACATACACATTTGGCATGGAAGATATCAAGGAAGAGATTAGGAACATGACAGCCATTTATGTTGATACATTATCAGCGTTGTCATTGTTGGGCAGTCTAGATCCATATTGGAAATCCCAACTGTTGGTGGATTATTCCAAGGATCTTAACACTTGTATGATACTTGATGGCCAACTTCATGAAGAGGGCTATATACTCCATGAAGGACTCATCTATCATCATGGTATGATCTTCTTATCTTGATCTTAAGGATAAGTTGCTACAAAGGGCCTACAAAGAGTTTTGTTTCAGCCACATGTATTCCATGAAGATCTACAACATCATCATGAGGAGATTTGATTGGGAAGGCTTGAAAGAAGAACTCCATCATAATTTTCAAGAATGCATGAGCTATGTGGAGTTGGGGCAGCAACATGACCCTATGAGATATTTATTTCAGCCATCTCTTCCTTCTTTTGAAAGAGGAGAAAGATCCATGCATGACACCATTTGTATGAGGAGCATTGTTGGTGAAGAATCTGATAATGTAAAGCATGTTTTAATTTCTGATTGTACATAATCTTTCACCATGTTTATGTAGGCCATGACTCCAAGGAGGAGTAATGTATCATGTAAATCTCATGGAAAACATTGGGCCACTAAAATTTCTGAATTTGGCCACTCCCTTGATGTGCAAAGGGAGATTTTCTATCATGATGGGTGATTTCCAAAGGCACCAAAAATATCTCACACTTTCAGCCATAGTGAGATGACATGGGAAGCAAGTAATTGGTGGAGAAACCACTTACCATACCTTGATCTGTTGTAAGCAGGAGATGCACTGCGCTGGTACCATATGTGGGACTATGACTCACCTCCACATGCTCAAATTTTTGTTTGTATGTATGTAGTTTTGCTTCCATATATTGATGATGTACTTGTACTTTTTATGGGTATGTATGGAGGGAGGATGGGAGGCATGTAAGTACCACATGGGATGGAGACTCTTCATGTACCTTATGTTACATGTTTCAGGGAAAGTATTGGTTCATCCATGTTTGTTTCAATTGAGTTATTGACTCCTTGTGGGATGGATTATGTACATCTCATGATGACTTTGGAGGAACAATTCATGGAGGGTTGGATGGGTGAACACTTAGCTTATGGAGGAATATTAATTCATGATGTTGTCACTAATGGAGGAGGAGAAGTGCTACAACACTCACCTTATCAGTTGCTTGAGGACCAGCAACATTTTGGAGGGGAGTACTGTAATATTCCCAATTAACCCAAGCTAATGGGAATATTCATTTTTGTTTCATTTTTCTATTGTATGAATAAATGTGTAAAGGAGGACAATAAAAACTCCTAAAACATCAAATAAATCAACGCCACATGTGAAAAAGGCTAAATATGGGCTAACTAAATGAGCACCTTTAAGTGTGAAAGGGGATGAATGTTTTGATTGGGTCAACCATGACCAAGTCAACAATGTTGTCTTGGAGGAGTGGCCATCAATGAGGCACAACGTAGTTTTATTTGGAGGTGGTTCATGTGAAAAGAGCTATTTCATTTAGATGGTTTAGGGTTTTTCAAGCTCTCAAACTTATAAAAGGAAGAGGAGGACAACATGAGAGGGTTGTTGATGGTTATGCTAGTTCTGAAGAATTTTTCTGCTTAGACATTTCTTATTCTCTTAGCTATTTAGGAGAGAATAGTGTTGTTTAGAATTGGGTGTTCCTGATTGGGAATCCCACCTCTTTCCTTGAGTAGATCTTGGAGGAGTTTTTCATTTCTTGTCCACTATCAGAAATTTGGCGAACCTCTTCTTCCAACTACAATGCAAATCCTGCTGAGGGTTTGTTTGTCTTTTTAAGATGCAACAAGTTGAGGCTAGATCCACTCAGATCTAGGCCATTCTAGTGCCTCTTTTCAATGGGAAAGGCTTCTATCCCATTGGCAAGAGAGTATTGGATGATTGGAGCACTGATTTCAGATATTTTCTTGAGGCGAAACAATTTCTAGAGCCTACAATGCGGTTTTCATTCCAGTAGTGCGTTATTTGTAATGGTACAGTTGCAAGGTGTTTTGGCACACTTTTGGAGGAGAGATTTCTAGTGTTGGGGATCTGCCCTTCACTATGGAGATCCATGGATTTCAGATCTATTCCATATAATTTCATATTTGATCTGAATACTGTTGTATTTTCTTCAGAATTTCTAAATATTCCCACAGATCTGCTGAGTAAGATCTCAGATCTACTCCATGTACTTCACTTTCTGCTTAAAACCACAAGGGGCATTTGAAGAGGAGCCTATATAGTGTACATATCTGATATAGATCTAAATTTTTGTACACAGATCTGCTTTAGATCTGAAGTGTAATCCACTGCGGTTTCAGCCAATAAAAATAATTCTGTCAAGCTTATTCAGTCATAATATATGGTTGCAACACCTCATTTTTAAGGATTTCTTCATGTATAAGTCTTCTATTTATGTTTTACATCTTATGGGCCACTATGTAAATCTGATTTGATGATGTGAATGGCATTTTTGAGCGTCCATATTGGCCTCCTACTCTTACTTAGCTGAAATGCATTATTTTCTGTAGCATTGTTTAATATTGTTGCATGTTTCCCATTTTGGGATATTACATTTGAAATATGCTTCTAGAAAAACATTAAGTTGCAACAACACACTCTTCTTCAACAATTCTTGATCTCATCTCAGTCAAAGTAGTTGGTCTCTCACATTCATGTACATTTCAAAGAATATATTTTGAGCCTACACATGAGTTTATCTATCATTTTGATGTGCACATGGCTCAAGAAAAGTATTCCTATACTTCATTTTTGTTTTTCAAGTAGAGTAGGATAGAAAAAAGAAATAAAAAATGAAAAATAAAAATAAGACAAAAATAATAAAATCTCAGGTTAAAAACTTCTTTGAAGTGCCTGAAATTGGCTCATTGATTAAAAACATCCATGAGGCAATCAATGCGTGGGAAAAAAAGTAAAAAATCCTAGGTGAAAACTGCCTTTGAGGTGCCTATGTAGACCTACTAGTTGAAAACCTCATTTAGAAAACTAGTAGGGCCTAGAAGAAAAAAATGAAAAAAATGAAAAAAATTATTTGCTCCATGTATCTCTTTGTTATGAATGAAAGTGCTATCCAACCTTTGCAAGCAACAAAAATAAGTTTGCACCAAAATAAAAAATTGGTCAAAAACCTAATTAAAGGAAGTCAAAATTGGGTGTTCTCCTCCTTTGACCAGATGCTCCAATAAGACCAAGGCCATGTCACTCCATCACCATCATCCATTTCTAGTATCCACCCATTATTTCCAAGAATTTCCCATTCAATTTCTTCGTTGCCCTAAAATGCTACAAGAGTGTTATTTTTTGCTACAGGAGGCAGAAATACATAGGGCATAGTTTTTTTTTACCATATCTCAAAAACCATGCATCCATTAGCCAATTTATTTCATGTGGAGATGCATACGGATTATGGTAACATGCTCAAGAAATTTCAGAAAATTCTAGTGCACGTGTTTTGATAAATTGGCCTCCATCACTTTCATCCATTTTAATTTTATCGAGATTTGTGCATCCACTCGCCAAGATGTTTTATGGGAAGGTGCATAAGGGTGATGGAAACATGCTCAAAATTTTTTTGGTCAATCGAGTCTATCGTTTGAGATATATGAATAAAACAATTCTGCTATAGGATATTGTCCTTAAATTCTACCTGAGCAACCTGAAATGCTACAAGCAGAGCTCAAAAGGTTACAGGAGGAAAATTTGATTGGAGGAATGATCTAATGGATCAAGAAAATGATAAAAATTAAAATTTCTTTGATTGGATCGAAATCAACGCTAAAGCATAGATCTCACCTTTCTGAATCCAATGCAACTCGTTTCACTGAAATCCGACATCGGATGCTCCCAATATCGCGTTTTGATCGAATTGGGAAACAACTAAAAATTTGAACAATGGGTTTGCAAGATGCCCAGTCAGCTGTCTGTATGTTGAATGGGCCATGACTAGGCAAGTTGACTAGGTCCTCGATTAGCCATTGGCGATCGATACTTGGCATCATTTTAATTGGTTGGAATTCATGCTTTTCTATTGGTTCATTAGTTTAGGAAAAGCCACATGGGCCAATCCTTGGTTGCCACATGCCCTCCTAATGGCCAATCAAAATTATCTTCGAGGCCAAGTAGTCCTCGTGGGAATTGGACGCATGACCAGCTACATGCCAACCAAACCTTCCACCATCTCTGCTACATTACTTCTTAATTACTATGGTATAAAGGTTATATTTAAGGTTTAATGGTGCCTAATTCGGAGGTGGGGACCTAGGTTAACCCTAGACCCCAGTCCACCAAACAAGGTCAGGGGTTAACCTCAACCCCAAAATATTATGTTAAATGAAAATATCCAACATCCAAAAACCATATTTATAAAATTGGCAGGCAATTGATCTCACCATCCAAAACCTTATGATAAACCTTATGCGAAGTCTAAAGAAAAGGTTATGGTTTGGAACTCGGCGATTAAGTCCAATGGTGATCACATATGCCAACATTTTTTGGCATGGTTGGGCTCTGCTGAGTTTAAGGTTTGAACCTCAACGATTAGGTTGGGCAGTAAACATTGGAGGTCATTGTCTAGCCTGAGCCATAGCATCTGCAGTGGTTAATGCCATAGTCAAGCCGACAGGAGGGGAGTGGAACCTGCCTAGGGCAAGGTTCCCACTAACCCCAGACAACAGACTCAACCATGGCACTCAAGCCAGGTCAACAACCCGAGTTACACCACTGACACGAATTTGTTCAAACTCTGAAATAAACAGCCAAGAGAGTGCCACTTGGCACATTTTTAGGCAGATAATGGTCGAGCGAGCGCATTTAACTATTCAAAAAATTGCACCTTGTGTGGCGGGAAGAAACAAATTTGTCACTCCACGTGGTTGCAAAAAGAGGAAATTGTAGAACCAATTGCAAGGAAGTGTGAATTGTAGGACAATTATAAAAAAAAAATTCATTAGAGCATAACTCAGCAATGTTTTGACCTTTTTTACTATAGAAAGGCTAGGGTTTTTTTACTGTTCTAGAGCCACTGGAGACTTTGCTTTTGAATTCTAAGCATTGTAACTTGATTTAAACACACATTTTGGAGCATAATGAAAGAGGCCCAACATTGGAAGTTGAACCAGGAGATGTAGCCGAGGAGGGGTGAACTCCTTCATCATTTGTTGTCTTGTGTATACTGTTATGGTATTGATGTCTTCTTTATTTTCTGAAAAATAGAGTTTTAAAGCATGTTAATGTGTTAATAAATTTAACATAATTGACTAAAAAAACCTAATCATTTCACTTGGAAATTGTACCATAAAATCTCAAGCTGTCATATACAGATCAATTTGGTATCAAAGCTTTGGTTCTTAGTTTCTTTGAGGGTTTAATTTTTTTGCAAGTGTTTCTTATGCTTACAAGGTTGAAGCTCAAAATAGGAGAAGGAACTTTTGTGGTTGCAATTCCTCAAGTTAGTTCAAGGAAAAGGAGAGAACATTTTCCACAATATCCACCACAAATTTTACCTCAATTTACACCAGAAGCATCACCATTCATGGCACATGAAGGAGATCCCAAAAATATGTCAGAGGATGAGAAGGCTTTAAGAAAAAAATTCTTTGAAATGACTCAAATGGTGAAAGTTCTCTATGAAGAGAGAAACACAAGGTTGCAAGGTGAGAGCTCCAATCCTCCAAAGGGAGATAAGCCTCCAAGAGGAG
This sequence comes from Pinus albicaulis, assembly GCA_034641835.2. Taxonomy (NCBI): domain Eukaryota; kingdom Viridiplantae; phylum Streptophyta; class Pinopsida; order Pinales; family Pinaceae; genus Pinus; species Pinus albicaulis. Next base: position 266,352,392 of record CM076583.1, read on the forward strand.
ATGGAGGAGATGGGAACAAGCCTAAAAAATGGAATGGAGGGAATGGTGACAAACCACCTTTTACTCTACCATTCTCTTCACCTCCATCCTCACCACCATCTTCACCATCATCATCTTCTACATCAACCCCTTCAAAAACACCTCCACATTCTCCAAAGGGACATGGTAAAACTCCATTGTTAAAACTTAACATAAAGTTTGAATTTCCTAGGTATAATGGATATGTAAATGTTGAGAGATTAGATAATTGGGTTCGTCAACTTGAAGTTAATTGTAGGATACAAAATATCAACGATAATGAGACCAATATTTTGCTTTCTTAATTAAGGTTGGAAAGTGCAACACTTCTTTGGTGGGAAGCCAAAACTGAAGAGGACAACAAGAAACATGGTAAGGGTTTATCTTATTGGAATTATTTTTACATTGCATTGATAAGACAATTGTATCCATTAGCATACATGCAAAAAGCTATCGTGGATTGGTACAACTTTAGTCAATGAAAGGGTCAAAGTGTGAAAATTTATAACAAGAGTTTAGAATGAGAGAATTTGTATTGGGTGTAGATTTGACATCTGAAGATACTTTGTTGAAATACATTGGAGGTTTGCATAGATATTTGAGACATACAATTGTCATGTTTAAACCTACAATTTAGATGAGGTTTGTGTATAGGAAACACATCTAGAAGCAACAGGGAAAAATGTTACACAGGAGGCAAACAGAAAGTTTTTTGAAGGTGGAGATAAAGGAAAGGGTAAATTCAAAGGAAAAGGGAAGAATAATTCTTCCATCAAGAAAGAGGGAGAAAAATTAACATGCAAGCAATTTTCAACGGACGGTCATGATGAAGATCATTGTTGGAAACTTCATCTTGAGATGAGACCCAAAAATTTAAACAAAAAAGGAAAGAAAAAGACAGTTGCAACTACACAACATGATTTAGGATCTAATTCGAGAGATGAAACAAAGGTCACAACTATGGGATTTAAAGGTAAGGAATTCATTGCTAGAACCAGTTATTCAAATAGTCACAATGAAACTCAAAGCGAAAAAAAAAAGAATAGAGCTTGTCCATATTAGATTCATCACAAAAGATAACTAGATTAACACTCTATTTGATAGTGGCTCACAATAAAATCTCATTTTTGAAAACATTGTCAAAAAGTTGAATTTTGAAACCATTTGACATCCTAAACCATATCGTTTAGGTTGCGTGTGTGACAATGTAAAGTTGCAAGTAACTAGAAAATTCAAACTGAAATTTTCCATTACTGCAAACTTCATTGATGATGTAGAGCTTGATGTAGTGCCATTAGAAATATGTGGTATTGTTTTTGGAAGCCCATATCCTTATTACACGGTAGCTATATTTCATCGCCATGGAAACAAATATCACTTGTTCAAAGATGGCATTGAGTACATTGTTAGAGCACATCGCAAGAAACTAAACCTTTCACTTGTGAATGCCAGACAAATGAAGAGATGTGTTAACTCTAGCAAGAATTTTGTACTTCTAATGATCAAACCCAAGAATTATGTTGATAATGAAGCCTTTCAAGGTTGTGATTCAAAATTGAAATTTGATTTGGTTGAGGTTTTTAACCAGTATGATGAGATGTTTCAGGAGCCTAAGGGATTGCCTCCTAAAAGAGGAATGCAACATGAAATCCAATTGCAGCGACATTGTCCTCTTCCTAACATTGGCATGTAATATCTTTTCAAGAGGACACAAAGAAAGAAGCAGCAAGAAGTACAACTTGGCACTATCGCATCATCATGTAGTCCATGTCATCAATGCCATGTCATGTCCTATCACAATTCATCATATGCCACATCATTAATGTGTATTTTGTAATTACCTATTCAAAATTTATTATAAATTGGAAGTATAAAGCACACATTCATAATATGAAGAGTCATGTAAAGTCGAAAATTCATAAGAAGTCAAATAGTCATGAGGGTATTCAAAGAGTCACAAGGAAGGTGAAGCATGACCTCTTGGTTATATGTACACCCTCATTGTATGATGAAGGTACTTTTCAGCTTGGATTCTCTCGCAAGGCATTAGAGAGACAAGATAGTACTTTTGAGGAGTAAGGAGTGGATCCAACTCTCCACTTTTGGAGCTAGTGGTATTCATTATATACATGTGTCTTGGAACTTTTACTTAATAACATAACCCTTCATGGCCAACATGTTCTTTATGCATGGATTATGAATATTTGTAAGAATATTCTGCGGTTATTTGTATTTCATGTTTTATTTCATCTATGTTAAAGTAGTTGAACTAATTTAGTTATTTTAGTACTTATCATATTGAGAATGTGTTGTAATGGTTTTTATTTTTTTCCCATCCTTGTGGACTATTCCACATGATACTAGACACATATTTCTTGTTGATTGGTTTTAATTACCATTGCATCTTATGTGGACTATTCTGTTGGATGTTAGACTGATACATCTTGGTTGTGTGTGTTTCTACTAGGGTGGTACTATTACCTCTCTCTTAGAGGCTCACTTATTTCTCTCCCTCTACAATAGAAGAACCTTGAAACACCTACAACCGAACACTCACCAAATACACTTTCTTTCTTTTCTAAGGAACCAAGAATTCCTCTCTTTTGCATATAGTTAGAGCCTTTATAAGAATACATGGCAACTAGACCAATATTTCAAATTGGGCTCCTATTACAAAGAGTGTGAGGTATAATTGGGACTTCACATAGGGCAGACCCATTCATTAACAGATTTCCAGCAACATCAACATCAAGGTAGCTAAAAGTCCATGGGTGTCAAAGAGGTGCCTGGTGAGATCTAAAACATGGATGTGATAATCCAATGGACTAAAACCTAAAACATTGAACTTTGGAGGGATTTGATAATGGGTAAAACCCTTCTCATATACAAACTACAAAGTATTATCAAGGCACCCTCAATGAATTTGTTGTGATCTGGGATGATTTTTGCTACAAATGCAGTGAATATTGACTCAATCTCATAATTACAAGGTTAAAAAAATTCATTTGAAACTTTCAATCATTCCTTTTTCATTTTTGGTGCACTAAATGAATCTAAATTGTTTCAAAACATAATTTCCATCCTGAGACCTATAACCCCCAAGCTTGGGTGCACAACATATGACCCTAGTGATCCAAGAAAGCTCCCAACAGATGGTGAAAACACGTAAAATATTACGACAACAAATATGGATTGAATGATGATGCCAAAATCAGACTGAATGATGATGTAAATTAGTATTAGCATATGTAAACAACGAGTGATTCCACCAAGGAAAGTTATGGTTCTGACCAGCCAAAATAACATTAAACACCTAACTGAACCATGAAACACTGCCCTGATTAAAAATGCATTGAGCTAGAAATAACACCACATACTTTGTGGTAATTAATCATAACAATTATGTGAGATGTGTGTTCAATATTGTGTCGAAAATGATGAATCTAAAAAGTTTCACCACTAGAAACATCACCATATAAACACCTATCGACATAATTAAAAGGAAATAAATTAATTATGCTTAAAAATTATTAAAATTCAATAAATAAAAGTCAAAGTTAACAAAAAACCCTGTTCACTGATTTTTTTATAGCCCACCAAAATTTAAAGGGGCGACTAAATTATATTTTTTATTAAACCATGTGCAACAGAGAAAGTGGATTGTGGATCCCCGCACTAATCCAGGTGGCTCCAGAGTTAGAAGTGGCCTTGAAATACCTCAAAATCAAAGTCATAGGACTAAAGTGAAGCTAGGACTAGATCGTAGTGCTCGTCATCCTGATTCCAATGACATGAATGACACTCAAATCCGAATTTTTATGCTCATGATATAGCTAGTAAAATTTCTTGTCAAACTATGCTTAGTGGAAGTCACTAACTAGGAAACAATTTGGAAATGTCTTGGCACACATACTCCGACGGTCGGAAAGGGAAATTTTTTTTCCTCTTTAATTTTCCCAATGACCCTTAAAAACCAGTCGAATTTTTTTGGCCAATTCTTTTTATTACAACATAAAAAAATTAAAAAAAGGCGGCTTAGATTATCGACGGTCAAATATGGCCAACTGAGCCTAACCACATTATATTATAAAAATAAACCAACGAGGGTTGGCGGGTTGCCACCCCTGCCAACCACATATCATATATACTATATATATATAGATATAGTGGATTCAACAAGGATCAAACCTGCCTGGCCCGATGGGAAAACCTATCAATCAGGCGGCTATAAATGGTTTTATAAAAACCACCCACTTAAACAATGCCAAACACCCACCTTTAATGCCAAAACCACCCACCAAATTGCGTAAATTCCAAAAAAATATGGGGCGGCAGGTTTTGACCCTAGCCTACCCACCAACAAAATCCTTAATTAATCATTCGCCAACCAAGTGCCCAATGGGAGAAACTTGGTATAACCACCCAAAAAATGTATATGAAACTGAAAAAATGCATTCGCCCTAGGCAGGAGAGCGAAGCGGGGTCCATGGCGGAACTAGGAGGGTGGAACCCTGAATAGGGTTATCTTTTGATGCTGAGAATATTTTGTTGGGGTCCAAAAGTGCCAGTGTCGAAACAAGGTCAAATTTATAATCATTTTTTATTATTTTTCACCAGGAATTCAACCGTGAAACCCATTTCTCTAGGCGAGGACTCCATTTTGAGGCAATCCCTGGAAGTACAGGTATAAGGTGTCAATTTATAAATTTATTTTATTTTAATTCTATTGACATTTAATGAAAGAGGCCTCTCCACATTTATCGAGGCATGAAGACGTAGGCTGCACTGGGTGAACTCCATAATAAAATCATCTTGTGTCTCTGATCTCATGTTTCTTTTGATTTCCACTTCTTTTCATGTGTTTAATTTACTTGGTTACGTGTTATTTTATATGAAATTTTTTGTGAATCCATGAAGTAAAATATTTGGATCAAGTTTGGTGTCAGACCAGGTTTTCTTGATGCAAGTTGCGTGGGTGAATGCTAACCAAGAACAAGCTCCAAAGAGGAGAAGAAAAAATCAAATAATTTGACCTTAAATTAGGGCGTGCACCATGGAGATGGAACATGGCAATTGAGGATGCACGAGCGGAAGAAGAGTGAAATGATCATAAGTTCTTCTTCACCATGGCAGAGAAAGTCGATAAGTTCTTTGCTAAATATGAGAATACAATCAAGCATTTGAAGAAATAGCTCGATGATCATGCCTCGGTACACCATGGAGGTGGAGGAGAAGAGGCTCCTCCCTCTCCATCCACCATTGATATTTCTTCTTATTCCTCTTCTCATCATTCTAATAGGCACCAAAAAAATACATCTAAGAAGCCATTTTTAAGCTAGATGTAAAGTTTGATTTTCCCATATATAATGGAGAATGTAATGAAGAGAAACTAAATAAATGGATTAGACAAATCAATTTTTATTGTCGGATGTAGTAGATTGAGGAGGATGAGGCCAAGATCCAATTAGCATCTCTTTGACTGAGTGGCACTACTCTTGTTTGGTGGGAGATCAAGATGCAAAAAGTAAACAAAAACTTTGGTAATCTCCTTTCTTCTTGGTCCAATTTTGTTTATGCATTAAAAGATCAATTTTATCCTTTGGGTTATCAACAAAAGGCTATAATGGAATGGAAATATTTAAGACAATTAAAGGGTCAACATGTACAAATATTCATAGAAGATTTTAGGAAGCAACTGTTGACTTTGAGAATTTCACTTGATTGCCTAGAAACTATAACAAAGTATATTGGTGTTTTACATAGTTACATCAGACATTCTTTGTTGTTATTTAATCCTACTGCTATTGATGCAGCTAGTGTGAAGGCCATTCACCTTAAAAGTAGGAGAAAGAATAATAAAGAATAGAAACCAAAGAAATCGGCTTTCAAACCTCATAATGCAAAGTTCAAAGGAAAAAGAAATTGAAAGTAAAAGCAGACAGCTAGAACCAAGAAGGAGGAAGGAGCTAATCTGTCTTGCACACATTGCAAGAAGGAAGGCCATGATGATGAACATTGTTGAAAGTTGCATCTGGAGTTGAAACCAAAGAGAATTAGTGGAAAGAACAAGTAAAAGATGGTGGCAACCATACAACGTACCTTATTTTCGATTCTGGGGATGACATACAGATAAAAACAATGGACATACAAGGTACTCTTTCTCTTCATGCTAATTAAAATTTTGAATTTCATGCAAGTACAAGTTCTTAAAACGAGTCTCTTTTTAATGAACGAAAGAGAACTAAATTGTTCCACATTAGATTCGTAATGAAACATACTAAAGTGGAAACCGTGCTTGATGGTCACAAGTAAATTTGATTTCATAATCCTTGGTTAAGAAATTAGGATTATGGAAAAAGTTCATATGAAACCCCACCCTCTTGATTGGGTGTGTGATAAAGCCAAATTACATGTAACCAAACAACGTAGGGCTATATTTGTGATTGCATCCAAACTGGTAGATGTGGTTGACATTGATTTTGTACCTTTGGATATCTATGGCATGTTATTTTGGAGTCAAAATTTGTGTGACAAGAAAGAAATTTTCTATCTGCATGAAAACAAGTATCATCTCACGAAAAATGTGGTGGAATGAATTGTTAGAGCTCATTGTGCCAAAATTAGTGCCAATCTTGTAAGTCTAGGTCAGATGAAGAGGGTTGTAAATTCCAGCAAAGGGTGCATGCTCATGGTTGTGAGAGAAAATTATGCAAAGACATCTTAAGCTTTTTAAGGTTGTGAAATTGTTTCTAACTATAATGGGATTTTTCATGAACCAATTGGGTTGCCTCCAAAGTGTGAGATCCAACATGAGATTCACTTGCATTAGGATGCTCCTTTACCCAAAATTGGTATGTACAGGTTGTCAACCATTGAGATGAATGAGATAAAGAAATAGATGCAAGAATTCCTGAACCAAGTGATCAGAAGACCATGTTCTTCTCCATGCATTTCACCTATTTTGTTCATGCCAAATAAGGATGGCACATGGAGGATGTTCATGGACAATAGAGCACTGAAAAAAATAACGGTGAAGGATCAGCACCCTCTACCTCACATTGATTATTTATGAGATCAATTGAAAAATGTTGTCTATTTCACAAAACTGGGCTTGCACAATGGCTATCATCGAGTCAGGATTTTAGAACATGATACATAGAAGACTGCATTCAAGACAAAATAGGGGTTGTTTGAATGCCATGTGATTCCATTTGGACTATCCAATGCTTTGGCCACATTCATGAGGGTGATGAATGTTATTTTCAAACCTTTTCTTGATGATTTTGTACTTGTGTATCTTGATGACATTTTTGTCTTCAGTATGAAATGGAAATATCATGCGAGTCATGTTAAAAAGGTGCTTCATTTTTTTCTAAAAGAAAATTTGGATGTCAAAATTTCTAATTGTGAATTTGGTAATACCTCTTTGGTTTACTTGGGTCACATTTTTGGAGGTGGAAAATTAAAAATATATCCTTCTAAGGTTGATGTGATTGTAAAGTAGTCTAAACCCACCAACATTACAGAGGTTCATATATTTTTGGGCGCAGTGCAATACTGGAGAAGGTTCATTTGCAACTTCTCCATCATTGCATCCCCCTTACATGCACTGACAAGTGTGAATCAAACCTTTCAACAAGGAGGAAAGTAGAAAAATGTCTTTCACACACTGAAAGAGAAGATCAATATCACACCATTTTTGGCCTTACCTGACCTCCAACAGGTTTTTGAGATTGAGATATATGTCAGTGGGTACGCCATGGGAGTAGTGTTGATGCAGCAAAGGAAACCTGTATGTTACCATTCAAATAAATTCTCCCAAGTTGTTATGAACTATCCCACATATGACAAGGAGTTTTATTCCTTGGTTCAAAGCGTGAAGAAGTGGAAGCACTATTTGATTGGCAAGGATACCATCATTCACACAAATCACCAGCCCTTAAAGTAGCTCCAGTCAAAAAACAAGCTACAACAAGCATGCCATTTCCGATGAATGGGATTCCTCTAGCATTTTCACTTGGTAATAAAATACAAGAAGGTCACTAGCAACAAAGTGGAAGATATGCTTTCTCTCCCTCTTAATTATGCATCTATAGTTTTTCAAAATAATTCTTTTCCTTTTGAAAATTATGTTCAACAATATGTTGATGATGAATATTTTAAATAGGTTTATGCAAAGCTGACTCATGGTTCATAGGTAGAAAATTACCATTTGCAGGGAAAATTGTTATACCATCTTGGAAAACTTTGTATTCCCACCAATGAAAGGAAACATGTAATCAGAGAGGCTCATACCTCTCTTGTGTTGGGTCATTTTGGTGTAGGAAAAACGTTGTGTCATTTACATAGGTTTTATTATTGGCCTCACATGAAAAATATTTTGACTCAATATGTAAAACTATTTGTGTTTTGTTTAGTTTGCAACCCCTCTAATAGAAAATTTGGGCTCTACACGCCACTCCATGTTCTTAATTGTCCATGGGAAAGTGTGCCAATGGATTTTGTTAGTGGTTTTCCCTTGTCTAGGAGAGGTCATGACTATTTTTATTTCATTTTGGATCAGTTTAGAAAAATGTGTGTCTTAATGCCTTTTAAGAAGAATCCCACTGCAGAGAAAATTGCTCATCTATTCTTTCAATTTGTATGGGTTCATTTTGGGCTTCCCACATCCATTATGTATGATTGAGAATCTCTCTTTCTTGGAGAGTTTTGGATGATTTTGTGGAGAATGATGGACACCAAGCTGAAGAGGAGCCCAGTATTTCATCCGAAGACTGACAAAAAACAGAGTTTGTCAACTACACAATGATACATTTACTTTGAGGCTATTGTGGCGAGCATCCCAAGTTGTGGGATGAGAAAATTCCTTATTTAAAACATGCATACAACTGGGCAGTGCATTCATCCACTCAAAGCTCACCATTTGGGACATCCTTTGGATATTTTTGAAAGGATCCCTTAGACATGGTGTTTGCAAGAGATGAAGATTCTAGTGGGAAATATGATAAGGAAAATGCATGAAATTTCATGCAGCAAATTCAGATGATTCACCAGGTAGTGCAGGAACAGTTGGAGAAAAGTCAAGCTCGATACAAAGTTCAACGTGAAAAGCATTGGGTTGATCACAAATTCCATGTTGGAGATAGTATGTGGCTCCACATCATCAAAGACAGGATGAAAGGGGAAGGAAATAAATTGAGACCAATCCAGTATGGCCCATTCACCATATTAGAAAATATTGGAGATGATGACTTTCGTCTCAATTTTCCAGCATACATGCAGATGTACTCCATGGTCAACTTTGAAAACTTGAAGCTTTATGATCCTCCTTTGATCATGGACATCGATGAGGTCAGATAGGTTCCTACAGTGGATGAATTTTCACCCAAATGCTTGGAAAAACTACCTAAGGATATCATTCTTGACAGGAAGACTAGGAGTTCATGACAAGGAGATGTGGAGTACCTTCATATTGTTTTCAGGGAATGCATCCAAGTAAGGACCGATGGATTGAAAAGGGGAAAGTGAGGGAGAAATTCCCTCAATTTCCAATGATTGATAAATATTTTCGTAGCCCAAAATCTCATTAGTGGCGAGGAATGATCTAAGTGGCTCCAGAAATAGAAGTGGCCTTGAAATAGTTCCAAAATAAAAACCATCATATTGAAGTGAAAATAGGAGGAGGTCATAGTTCTCATCGTCCTGATTCCAATGACATGAACAACACTCAAATCCAAGTTTGTATGCTCACGATATAGATGGATAAAGTTCTGGTCAAACTACGCCTAGTGGCACTCACTAACGAGGAAACAATTTGGAAAAGTCTCGATGCACAGAATCCGACAGTCAAAACGAGCGAATTTGTTGCCTAATTAATTTTCCTAGTGACCATTAAAAATCAGTCAAAATGTTTTGGCCAATTTATTTTATTACAACAAAAAAAATTAAAAAAAGGGAGCCAATTGACCGGTGGTCAAATCTGACCAACTAATCCCAACCGCATTATATTATAAAAATAAACCAACGAGGATTGGTGGGCCACCACCCCCGCGAACCACACACACACACACAAACACACACACACACACACACACACACACAGATATATATATATATATATATATATATATATATATATATATATATATATATATATATATATATATATATATATATATATATAGCGAAGCCAATGGTGATTGAACCCGCCCGGACCGGTGGTCGGCCCACCAATTGAGCGGCTCCAAATGGTGTTCTAACAATTTTCCACTTAATAAAATGGCAGCCACACACCTTTAATGCCATAGCCACTCGCCAAATTGCATAAACAAAAAAGAATGGGGTGACAGGTTTTGAACCTAGCCCGCCCCAACCAACAAACTCCTTAATTAATCATTCACCAACCAAGTGCCCAATGGGCTGAAACTTGGTATATACGCACAAAAAAATTATATGAAACTGAAAAAATTCATTTGTTTGGGGCAAGATAGTGGAGCAGGGCCTGTATTGTTGAGAAATATAGGGCATATCTATTCAGTGATTTTTCTTCAATTAGTAAACGTTTGTGAGTGCATTTTACTTATTTAGATTATAATATTATTTTACTTAGGTTATTAGTTTTATTCTTCATCAAAAAACTACCAATGCATAAACCATAAAGAGACAAGAGACACAGAATATAAGCTATCATCCAAGCCAAAAACCTCTCACTCTTTGAGAGGAAAACCTAAACAAATTATTCTTATAGAGATTCCAATTGATGAATACCAAGACCATGACCCTTGACCTATTTGACACTCCAAGACCAAGACATAAGTTCTCTTGATAGTCAATATTTTGCTCCTTTTCTCTTCTCAACTCGTCTTCCCTTTCAACCTTCTTGCACTGAGACATTATCAACATCGAGATCTCATTTATGTGGTTTCACCCGGTCCTTCTTACTATGCTGAAAACAAAACCTTATTGTGGAGACAACGATCTCTTCTTATTATGGTGGCACTGAAACAAAGATAGCACCAAGACTATGGTAGCATTGTTAACACCGAGACAGTGGTATGTTGGCATTGAAATTGTGGTAGCATGTCACTATGGTAGCACCGAGACCCTTTCACTGTTGGTAGCACCTAACCTTCTCATATGAAATAGCACTGAACCATAATGTGATATATCACCGAAACGTTGTCTATAATCTCCACTGTAATCCACATTGTAATTTGTACTGTAATCCACACTACAATCTCTGCAATTAGTCCAAGATATTCTATGGTGTAGTAAAACAAAGACCCTACACACACACACACATATATTTGTTTCCCTCAATAAATAACTTGACATGACTTCATTGAATGGTTGTGTCTCCATATATGTCTACATCAGTTCACTTATGGAAGACAACTTGAAGAGGGATGACTTGTGCTTGTCTTGGAGGGCTACTTGACAATCCTATTAACTCATACATAACTGTAATATGCCCTGGAATGGTCCTTCATACATGACATAGAATCAAATTGATTTTATGACCAATCCTAAGGACTCATAATGGGATTCATACTAAAATAAAATTCCTTTCTCATGAAACCCATGAGACAAGTATAATAATAATTGTACTTTTTGTATTTTCATAAATTACATAAAATCATAATTACACATGTCATTATGAATACTAAACCTAGTTACTTTTCAAAACTCCCTCTTAACTAGGGAGGTATTCATAATGGTACTTGGTCATTCCCAATTTCAATAATTTCTCATAAGAAGATTCATATTGGTAACCCATATGTATAGCATCATATCAACCAACATTCTCACATATCAGGGCCTTCACTAACAGCTCTATCTCTCCACGATATATGAGCACAATGTTGGTGAGACTAATGATGTAGAGACACCCTCATCATTGCCTCTCTCAAAAAAAACCCCAACCAATTTCTCAGAGTGTGTTTCGCCGGGACTATTATTATCTTGGATTCGTAGTAGTCAAAGAATATTAGTCCTTTAGGACTACTCTTATCTTGGATTCCCTAATGCATCCTCAAAGAGCATCAGATGCCAAATGTTTACCCAATCCTTAATTTTTTCTTCCCAAGTGAATACAAGAATGATGTGTCTATATCTCCCTCTTAATTAGGGAGGACATATCTATTCCAATAAAGTAATGTACTCATTCTTACATAAGGAATGTACCTAAGCTCCCTATTGGATTAGGAATTTCTAAGTTTCTTCCAAGTTATAAACTTTTTTACAGGATCACTCTTAGTTAGGGACCTACAACAAATCCTCACGTGGAGATGATGGGACAACTATCTTCTTAAAGATCCTCACGATGTCATGAACTTTTTTTTATGTATGAGCCTTCATGTTTGGGACTTCTACATACGCCACCTAACATCCATCACTTTCATCCATTAGTCAACCATGTCATCATCAGAAAGTGATCTATTAATCCATATAGGTACTTCCTTCATGCCACATTCCTTTCTTCATGCCATGTCTACTTAAGGATCTTTAAATCATACTACATGTGCATCAGTGGTGGAAGACATCCATAGATATTCCCTTGGAAGCTTTGCATAAACCCATCCAGATATATAAAAAAATAAAGGAATGAACATTAAAAACAACATCACCTTTATGATGGTATTTCATCATGAAATCTTCTATTTTTCATCATCATCCTGCATACATATCGACTCATATATATATAATGGTATTTCATCATGAAATATTCTAGTTTTAATCATCATCTGGCATACATATCAACTCATATATATATATATATATTGTCAAGCGTTTCCTTTTCAAACTTCGTTAGAGTCTTCATATCTTCCATGGAGATATACAAGTCAAATTTTATTTGTCTTTCAGATGTTTCCTTTACCATGGTTTCATATTCAATGATATCTTCCTTCATTTCTTCACACATTACATTCCTAGGAGCTTCTAATTAGAGTTCCCCAACTGTATTCAACCACCCCATACTTCATATGAGGAGATTTTATGTTGATTTTCATCTAGTGAATATGTGAGCCATGCATTCCTACATTCCTTTGAGGGAGGAGGTCCTTAATTTTGATCAAACTCTCAAGATAGAGTAACGATCCATGTTACATGCAACCATATGACATGACTTCCACAATATCAAATGTAAGAATACATATCTCATTTTTCCTCTAGGTCTTTCAGATATCCTACAACAGCTTCCTTGATTGAAAGAGATCCAATCCCTTGAACCAATTTATTTTTATATCATACCATCATCGCTTGATTTCGAAATATTGGAATTCTTCATGAAACGCTTTCTTTTCCTCATGATCCATGAACCTTTAAATTAATATTCCATCGGAGAATATTGAGGATCTAAATTATCCCCATAATAAAATGTTTCCTTTTGACAGATGTACGATGAAACTTGTAATAGATGACCTTGTCACTTATGTTTTCAATGAGATTCCTTAGAGCTCTATCCTTGACTTCCATAGATTCTAACCATCTTTCATTCTTTTCTAAGATGATGTCCCAATATCTTGATTCCAATGCTTCTAGGATGCCTTGATGAGTCCCATTTAGTGAATCATGATAGAAATATCTTACAACAAAAGACTTAGGAACTTGAAAAGAACTTAGGTGAGGAAGAATGTCTCAATAGTGTAGATATCTTACTTCGTCCTTCTTGTATTTCTTCTCTTTGATGTCCTCCACTTATTTGGTGATATGAGCTTCTTCTCTTCTTCTTTTTTTATTTTCCTTCCTAATATTAGGACAGTCTCTTTTTTATTTTCCATATTATTGACATCCATAACATTGGATTTTAGCCATGTCTTTTTCCTTTTTCTGAGGACCGAACTTTCCAAATTGTCCTTTTCTTCTTGTCATTGCAACATAAGCTTGATTTTTCTCACCTTCTCCCACATTAGATTTGGCCTTTAGTCTATATTCTTTATTCTTGCATGGTGACCATAGATCATGGAATGTAGTACCTTATTTATTCCCATAAATACTTGAAGTAAAGTTACCCCACTCCTCGAGTAGTGCATTTAATACCATTGTAGTCATTTCAATATTAGACATGACTTCTCCTAGTTCTTGTAGTTGATCTTGGATCTCAAATATCCTCATAATTTATGAGGCTATTCCATCTTCCCTAGCCATTTTTAGCTTGTATTGTTCTTTCCTTAATAAGATGAATTCTCGAGTATTACTTATGGAATACAACTCTACTAGTTTGTCATATATTTCTTTTAAAGTTTTAAGTTCATATACATATGGGATGAGGGGATACTTCATGTATTCCATGAGAATCCTTTGAGCCCTAACTTCTCCTTTCATATACTTGGCAGATTCCTCTCCTGGTTTTTTTATAGATCATTTGATATGATTCATCACCTCATTTTCAATGAGATTTAGATCTATCCTTTTCTTCCATGAAATATACTTTGAAGCCCTAATGAATGTGTTCTCTCCTTGAAAAAATACATTTTGACATATTCAGATAAGGTCATATACTTACCTGATAGGATGCTCCTTTCTCCTTGTTTCCTCCTTGATGTTGATGATGATATAAAGAATAGAAAACTTATCTTTGTTGAAGATATTTTTTTTAAATAATGATCCTTGATCTCACAGAGAGGGAGATCCATTTTGATGGTGCAGTCTTGTTGATGAAGATCGGTGATGACTTCTTGGTGATGTATTGTTTGAATGAGAGAGAGTCTTGATGACACCACATTTTGATGTAGCTTCCTTTGGATTAATAGTCTTAAAAACACTTTAACTTGATTTGTAGATATCTTCAATTTGAGTTGATGTAGGGTTTTGGACTTCTTGTCTTGATGATGATCCCAATACTTCTTTTTAAACGTCTTTGATCTATGATTATTATGCTTCCTTTGACTTCAGGATGATCTTCACTTTGATGCCTTTCTTAAGATTTTGTCCTTGAGTGACCGTTAATAAGATGCCCTTTCTTGAATTAATCACCTTAGCTTTGATACCATGTTGATAATTCTAGGGCATAGCTATTAAGTGATTTCTCTTCAATTAGTAACTTCTTGTGAGTACTTCTTACTTCCTTATATTAAGATCTTATTTTACTTAGGTTATTAGTGTTCTTATTCATCAAAAAATTACCAATGCATAAACATAAAGAGACAAGAAACACAGAATATAGGTTATCATCCAGGGCCAAAACCTTTCATTTTTTGAGAGGAAAACCAAAACATATTATTCTTATAGAGATTCCAATTGAAAAATACCAAGAAAATGGACCTTGACCTATTTTCCACTCCAATACCAAGACACAAGTTCTCTTGACAATAAATATGTTTCTCCTTCTCGAATCCTCTTCCACTTCAACCTTCTTAGAACCAAGACATTATCACCATAGAGATCTCATTTATGTGATGGCACTGAGTCCTTCTTACTGTGATGATGACGAGACCTTCTCATTGTAGTTATATCGATTTCTTCTTACTATGATCACAAAAAAACCTTACCATGGAGACAATAATCTCTTCTTACCGTGGTGGCACTAAAACAAATATTTCACCAAGACTGTAGTAGCACTGTTAGCACCGCGAATGTGGTATGTTGGCACCAAAACTGTGGTAGCATGTCATTGTGGTAGCACCAAGACCTTCTCACTATTGATATCACCAAAAATTCTCATCTGAAATAGCATTGAACCATACTATGATATATCACTGAAACTTTGCCTATAATCTCCATTGTAATCTACATTGTAATCTGCACTATAAGCTCTGTAATTAGTCTGGGATTTTTTATGGTGTAGTAATGCGAATACCCTATAGACATATATAGTTTTTTCCCTCAATACATAAGCTAACATGACTTTGTTGAAGGGTTGTGTCTCCATATATGCCAACATGTGTTCACTTATGGAAGCCGAATTGAAGAGGGATGACTTGTGCTTATCTTGGAGGGCTACTTGAAAATCCTATTGACTCATACATAAGTTTGATATGCCCAAGAAAGGTTCTTCATACCTGACATAGATGCAAATTTATTTAATGACCAATCCTGAGGACTCATAATGGGAGTCATACTAAAATAAAATTCCTTGCTCATGAAACTCATGAGACAAGCATAATAATAACTTTATTTTTCTTATTTTCATCAATTACATAAAATAATAATTACACATATCATTATGAAGACCGAACCTAGTTAATTTTCAACACGTGGCAGAACCAGGAGTGGTCTAGGAGGGCGGAACCCTGAAAAGGAGTATATTTTGATGCGAAGAAGATTCTGTTGGGGTTGAGAAGTGCCAGTGTCAAAACAACGTCAAATTTATAGTCATTTTTCATGATTTTTCACTAGGAATCCAACCATGCATCCTATTTTTGTTTCTCCAGCAGAGGTATCCATTTTCAGGCCATCACCAGAAGTGGAGGTATAAGGTGTCAATTTGTAAACTACTTGTATTTTATTTCTGCTGCCATTTAATGAAAGAGGCCTCCCCACATTGAGTAGGGCTCGAAGACGTAGCCCAAACTGGGTGAAATCCGTAATAAAATCTTCTTATGTCTCATATCTCATGTTTTATTTTGATTTCTGATTATTTTCATGTGTTTGAGTTAGTTGGTTACATGCTCTTTTATATGAAATTTTGTACACATCCATGAAGTAAAATATCCGATCACCCACCCCATTTGTTTTGAAAATCATGGATTCGGTGGGAGATTTCAATTCATGAGAGGATTCCACGTAATAATCAGTAAAACTAGGTGGTAAAAATTGAGCACGCTGCCACACCCCCCCCCCCCCCCCCCCCCAAATAATTTTAGACATAGATTTATACATTGGGATTGGGAATAGTATTAGATTTAAAATTTATATTTTAATAAATAGTAATAATGATTAGTTTAATAAATTTAAATTTTGTAATAAGTAATAGAGTTATAGTTTTACTATTAAATACAATCAAATGCACAGAGTTAAAATAAATGAAAAATAAAATTAATAAAACAATGATTCAAATTAATAAATAAACCTATTAAATAAAATCTGGATCCACCTATAATGTGTTTGAATCTTATAATAATAATAATAATAATTGGTTTAATAAATTTAAAATTTGTAATAAATGATAAAGCCATAGTTTTACTATTTAATTAAATAAAATGCAGAGAGTTGAAATTTAAAAAAAAAAACAAAAACAAAATTAACAAAATGATGATTCAAATTAATCCATAAACCTATTAAATAAAATTTGGATCCACACATAATGTATTTGACTCTTAAACTCCAGCAATGGACTTGAGTTTATCATCTAAAGAAGGAGGAATATCAACAGTCAATCTTATCCATATTTTGAGGGAGAGGATTTTCAAACAACTCCAAATTTGCTACAGTTATTGAGAGATTATTTTTAGTTTCAATATATTGTTATACTTTTATCCTTGAAAGCTTGTAATAGCTTCATAAGTTGTAACACCTATATATTCTTTTATTTCAATTGTAAAAGGATTGGATTTTGAGGCCAAAGCCCTCAATTTTTGTAAAGCTTGAATATTTCAAAAATTTATGAAAGGGTTCACGCTTTAGTTAGTGAAAAACATTGTTTACTATGTCAGTGCTTACCTACGATTAAATATCTCTTTCTTCCTATGTTTTAGGTTGTATAGGACATTGGGTAGTGCTATGTTGAGTATCAACCTCCCTAACAACATATCACAGAGTTATGTTATTTATTGAGTGGATCAAGGTGACAGTGAGTCATTGTTGATCCCTTTAAATCAATAGATTGTTTCCTATATCCAAACTCTTAAATGTATTATTGCTTGTTGTAGAGATCCTCCTACATGCTCAAGTTCTTGATTAGATAATTAGATACTTAGTGAGCATATTTAATTATTTATCATCTCATCCATTCCTCCATCAAAATATTTCAAGTTATGTTATTTTTTCATTGCTTAACGTTGGCACTTTGATAAGGCCTCTGCAAGAGAGCGATTTATTTGTTAAGTAGTGATTGGAAACCTGAAGCAACCACCTTAAACAAAAACGTCTAGCTCTAGCCATTGTGCTTCATAGGTTTTTGTCAAGTGACAGTGAATGGAAAAAAGCCTCGTAATATTGAGGGAAACCCCTTTGGCTCGAGGGCCAGCTTGAACCTAAAGTTGGTTGAGTTTGTTTCTCGGTGCAGTTTTCTAGCCAAGAACTAAATTTGAGAAACATATACAACATTTGGCATCATTGTCGGAGACTGAAATAACAAAGATATGTTTCCCTAGAGAAAAATCAAGACTATATATTCTTTGTTGGTGAACAAGGAATGGACATTTGATATTAGTTGCATTTATTTCACCTAGTGGCTCCACTTTGTTTATTTGGTGATTCCATTCGGTTCTAGATTCCACTGGTTCAAAATGAGAAGTGCATCTCTTGCTATGATAATGGTATGCAACTGAATATTTTTCTTCTTTGTGGAAATGATAAGAAGTTTTAGACGTTTAAAGAGGATGCACTCCTCAAAATTCACTTGTAAGTGTTAGTTTCCTATGGAATTTGATTTTCATATTGTAAATATTTTTTGAAATTTTAAGTTGCATGTTTAGATTCAACAAGATGATGATCCTAGTGAAAATTAAGCACCTGCACTAGGTGGGACCCGCAAGCTATTTTCAAGTGTATGTATATTTTTAGAATGGTGAGAAAATTCTATTTATAGCAGGAGTCTATTTATAGATGGTTGAGAAAATTCTATTTATAGCTGAGTTTCTATTTTTAGATGCATGGGAAAAGTCTATTTATAGATCACATGTCTACAAATAGAATGCATGTCAATTATTATTATCTCTTAGTAATAATTGGATAATAAATAATAATCTATTCTCTTGAAGCACTTGATTTCAGTTAACTGATGTGGCAAGCCAGTTAGATGAAGGAATTTCGAGTTCTAAGGTTGGTTGGTGGGACATGCAAGTCGACTTAGTTGTAACTGAGTGATTCGAAGTTGTAACAGAGTTGTTTGTGTAGTTATGTGAGTTGTAAAGTAGTTTAACTCAGTTAAGTGAGTTAAACTCAGTTGTGCTAGTTGTAACTAGTTGTAACTAAAGATACACTAGTGAGAGATCAATGAATTAAATATTAAATTAATTCACATGGAGTGATGTCACATGCAACTGAAGATTTACTACTGTTAATGACCTGAATGTCATATCCAGTGGAGACCCAGTTGAGAGATAGGTGAAAGGGACAGTTTGACTATCAGTTGTGACATTAGTGTGTGCACTCATGCAACCACACACACATTGGAGATTCCAATGAGGATTGAAAAAATTTAAGGCAAGGCAGGATCTCATTCATTCAGGGTTGTGATCAGCAGGGATTGCGCAGTGGAGGCAGGCTGTCAGGAGGCAGAAAATTGGCGCGTGTATTTGCCAATTTTTTTATGATAGTGTGAGACGATTGTATATTGTACTGAGAGCTCTTGGATTAGAGCTTTGTATGAGATTGTTTCATGATCCATGATATATACATAATATATGATAGTGGGTTTTTTAGCTTTATGATTTCTCGGTAAAAACATCTACGTTATGTGTGATTGATCTTTCTTCACGTGTTTGCAATTGGTGATTAAATTTCCACAAATATTTTAGTAGACGAATTATGTATTTAACAATGGCATATAATTTTTATATCAGGAGAATCCAGGAAATACATAATTGTATTTAAATTTCTACATGGTATCGAAGAAAAGAAGATTTCAATTTTGAAGCAGTAGTTGAGTTTGTTGGTAGAAACAATTTGAATTTGCTGCAATAATTTCTTGGTGAGATAGTTGAGTAAACATCGAAATGGATTTCAATGGCTTGCAGCAAGAGTATGCACTGAAGGGAAGCCTGAACTACATTTCATGGAAGGACATGATGGAGGCGGTGCTTGAAGATAATGGCTTGAAGGAGTTCATCGATAGTGATGTTCCTAAGCCCACATCGATGGATGTTGCATTACTTTACGCGTGGCAAAAGAAAGTAGAGAAGATGAGAATTATTTTGTTGGAAGGTGTACAAGACCATATTGTCTCAAGCATTCATGGGAAAGCCACTCCATTTGCTATGTGGAAGGCTTTGACAGACCTTTTCCAAAGCAGCATCGACCATAGGAAATTGGTGCTGAAGGATAAACTCAGAAATATCAAGATGGAGAAGGGCGACAGTATTCCTAAGTATCTCACAAAGTTTGTCCAATGCTGAGTTGAACTGGGGAGTGTGGGAATCATGGTTGTTGATGATGATTTGGTGAGCTTGGCTCTCTTGAGACTTCCTAGGAGTTGGCACAGTTATCAATATTATGTCAAAGGACATGAAAAACTGTCGAATTGGGAACAACTGTCGTCGGATCTACTGCGGGAGGAGTTCGGGAAAAACACCAGAGATGGCTCTTCATAAAAGAATGATGATGAAGAGGATTGTGCTTTGGTTGCCATGGCAAGGGAAGGGAAGGGGAAGAAATTCCATTCAAAATCCAAGTCTAAAGGCAAGAAGCTGGATTTGTCTAAGGTGAAGTGTTTTCACGATCACGAACATGGGCATCTCGCCACTAACTACCCACAGAAAAAGAAGAAAAATAATGTTTTTGGAGCTACAGCTGGTGAATTCCTTGCCTCGCAATTTGAACTTGATTTCTCTTTGATTGCATGCTTGGTTTCAGGTGCAATGGGATCGGTGTGATATCTTTGTAGTGGTGCTTCCTTCCACATGACGGGAGATAATGAGATTTTCAGTGACTTGGAGGAGAAAGATCTCCAAATGCATATAGATATGGGTGACGATGGACGATACAGTGAGAATGTAATTGGTACCATTACCTTTGAGATGGATTCAGGTAAAAAATTTCAATTGAAAGATGTTATGCATGTTCCAAGTCTAAAGAAAAACTTGGTCTGAGTCGCGATGTTGGAGGAAAAAGGCTATGACGTTTTTTTCAGCGATGTAAAAGCTTTCTTGCAACATAAAACAATGGGTCAAGCTAAGAGGATAAGGATTCAAGTCAAGAATCTATACAAGTTGGAGGTAGAAGGTTGTGCTGCAATGATGGGCAAGGCGGAAAAAGTGGTGAGCCGAGATGAGGGCGAATTATGGCACAGGAAATTGGGCCATCTTCATCATGGAGCTTTGAAAGTCATGCAACAAATGTCTACTGGACTTCCAATGGGAACACTTGCTCAGTTAGATTAGTGCAAGGGTTGCACCATGGTGAAGTATGCAAAGTCCACCTTTCATGAAAAGGAGAACCGTGCTTCGGTGATCCTGGAGAGAGTTCACACAGACGTGTGTGGATCATTCTCAGTTTCTTCAACAGCAAAACACAGGTATTTTGTTATTTTTGTTGATGAATTTTCTTGTAAATGTTGGATCTTCTTCATGCAGAATAAGAATCAAACATTCTCAAAGTTCTGTGAGTTTAAGGCATTGGTTGAGAAAGAGTCGGGGAAGCAAGTGAAGTGTTTGTGGAGCTATAATGGTGGAGCATACATCTCAAATGAATTCAAAGACTTCTGTAGAAAAGAAGGAATTTGAAGGGAACTCATGGAGCCTCATAACCCATAGCAAAATGGGGTTGCGGAGAGGAAAAATAGAATGATCATGGGTGTTGCACGAGCTATGCTACATGATCAGGGCCTACCAATGCATTTGTGGGTGGAAGCATACAACACTATGATTTATGTGCAAAATTGTTGTCCTCATAGAGTACTTGGCATGAGTACACGTGAAGAAGCTTTTACTGGTAAGAAAATGGATGTTTCTCACTTTAATATTTTTGGCTCATCTGTTTTTGTGCATGTGACCAAGAACGCCAGGAAGAACCTAAAGCCAACTGCTAAAGTTGGGATATTTGTGGGGTACACAGAAACAATCCATAATTATCGTGTGTATTTTCCAAACAGTTGAATGACTGTGGTGCGACATGATATAAAATTCAATGAGGAGAAAGCGATGAAGTTGTCTCTTGAGAGGGAGCTATAAATAAATGCAGAGGAGCAACTTTTGGTTTCCAAATATGAGTCCATATATGTGGATCATCCATAAGAGGAGGTTCATGGAGTGGAGGAGTCCACTCACGCAAATCCAAACATCAGAACTGGCAGAAGGCATACCACAAAAGCTGAGAGGCTGAAACTTAACGCGAAACAGAATGTAAGAGTCCCTACTTCATAATGCAAACAAAGACAGTCTCCTAACCAATTCATAGGATACATGGCTCTCATGAGTAAATGTATTGTGACTGAGCCACCTTCATTTTATGTAGTAGTGCAGAATCCCACATGGGTAGATGCAATGGTGGAGGAGTATGACTCCATTGTCAGAAACAGTGCTTGGGAAATTGTTCCAAGGCTGATTGATAAATTAGTGGTAGGTTCAAGATGGACCTACAAGGTAAAGCAAGCTGATGAAGGGAGTGTTGAGAAATACAAGGCCATATTTGTGGCTCGGGGCTTCTCATAGATCAAGGGGATTGATTATGAAGAAACCTTTACACCTATTGCATGGTATTCTTCCATAAGGACCATCCTTTCTCTCTCAGAGCAGATGGGTGGCACATTCATCAAATGGATGTGAAGACTGTGTTCCTTAATGGGATCATTGAGGAAGAAGTGTACATTGAACAACCTGAAGGATTTTATATCTTCAAAAGTGAGTCACATGTGTGTAGACTCAAAAGAGCATTGTATGGGCTGAATAAAGCACCCTGTGCTTGGTACACTCGGATCGATGGCTATTTCACCGGACTTGGCTTCACCAAGAGTGGGGTAGATGAAAAAATATACCATATTATGGTGAAGGGTAAGCTTTTAATCATTTTTCTTTATGTTGATGATTTAATACTAACTGGTGATGAGAGCTTGATACACTCATGCAGAAGCCAACATGGGTAGATGAAATGGTGGAGGAGTATGACTCCATTGTCAGAAACAGTGCTTGGGAAATTGTTCCAAGGCCGATTGATAAATCAATGGTAGGTTCAAGATGGATCTACAAGGTAAAGCAAGTTGTTGATGGGAGTGTTGAGAAATATAAGGCTAGATTTGTGGCTCGAAGCTTCTCATAGATCGAGGGGATTAATTATGAAGAAACCTTTACACCTTTCGCATGGTATTCTTCCATAAGGACCATCCTTTCTCTCTCGGTGCAGATGGGTGGCACATTCATCAAATGGATGTGAAGACTGAGTCCCTTAATGGGATCATTTAGGAAGAAGTGTATATTGAACAACCTGAAGGATTTGAGATCTTCAGTAGCGATTTGCATGTGTGCAAACTCAAAAGAGAATTGTATGGGCTGAAGAAAGCACCCCGTGCCAGGTACACTTAGATTGACATCTATTTCACCGGAATTGGCTTCACCAAGAGTGAGGCAGATTCAAACCTATACCAGATTATGGTGAAGGGTAAGCTTTTAATCATTTTTCTTTATGTTGATGATTTAATAATTATTGGTGATGAGAACCTGATACATTCATGCAAGTATGACCTTGCAAAGGAGTTCGAGATGAAGGATATGGGCCTCCTTCATTATTTCATTGGATTTTAAATATGGCGGCGAGAAGGTGAACATTTTGTGTCTCAAGGAAAGTATGCAAGAGAGATACTAGGTAAGTTTCACATGGAGGGCTTAAAACCCATGGATACTCCTCTTCCAGGAAACTAGAGGAAAGAGGGTGCTACATCTGGAGAGGTAGTGGATGCTACTATCTGTCAACAGTTAGTGGGTTCACTAATGTATTTAGTAAATACAAGAATGGACATATGCTATGCGGTGAACCAACTTAGTTAAGTGATGGTTAAGCCTACCAATATCTTTTTGAAGGTGGGAAAGCATGTCCTGAGATACCTCATGGGAACATATGAGTATGGATTATGGTATAGACAGATAGATCAGGTGAAGTTGCATGGCTTCACGGATCCATATTGGGCAGGCAGTCTAACGTATAGAAAGAGCACATCAGGAGGGGTCTTTAGTATTGGATCTACAGTTGTTTCTTAGTATAGTAGGAAACAAAGATCCATGGCACTCAGTTCAGCGGAAGCAGAATACATGGTAGTAATTCAAGCTGCATGTGAGGCTATCTAGATGAGAAAGATCCTAGTTGGTTTGTTTGGTTCTCAGTTAGATCCTATAGTTATTCATTGTGATAGTCAGAGTTTCATTAGAGTCTCGATTAATATTGTGTTTCATGATAGATCTAATCATATAGATATCTAATATCATCATATCAGAGATTGTGTGCAGCGGAAGATCATGTTGCTTCAGTACATTCCTACGAAGGATCAGGATGCAGATATTCTGATGAAGGCGCTCACCAGGAGAAAATTTGAATACCATAGAGACAGGATCAGGATGAAGGATAATCCCTTTCTTGTTGAGAGGGAGTGTTGAGATTCAACAAGATGATGATCCTAGTGAGAATTAAGCACCTACACTAGATGGGGCCCATGGGCTATTTTTAGGTGTATGTCTATTTTTAGAATGATGTGAAAATTCTATTTATAGAGGGATTCTATTTATAGATGGTGGAGAAAATTCTATTTATAGATGAGTTTCTATTTATAGATGCATTGGCGAAGTCTATTTATAGATCACATGTCTAAAAATAGAATGCATGTCGATTATTATTATCTCTTAATAATAATTGGACAATAAATAATAATCTATTCTCTTGAAGCACTTGATTTCAGCTAATTGAAGTGTCAAACTAGTTAGCTAAAGGAATTCTAAGTTCTAAGGTTGGTAATTGGTGGTACATGCAAGTGGACTTAGTTGTGACTGAGTGATTCGAAGTTGTAACAAAGTTGGATGTGTAGTTATGTGAGTTGTAAAGTAGTTTAACTCAGTTAAGTGAGTTAAACTCAGTTGTGCTAGTTGTAACTAGTTATATCTAAAGATGCACTAGTGAGAGGTCAGTGAATTAAATATTAAATTAATTCACATGGAGTGATGTCACATGCAACTGAAGATTTACTACTGTTAACTACATGCATGTCATATCTAATGGAGATCCAGTTGAGAGATAGGTGAAAGGGACAATTTGAATATTAGTTGTGACATTAGTGGGTGCACTCATGCAACCACACACACATTGGAGATTCCAATGAGGATTGAAAAAAGTCAAGGAAAATCAGGATCTCATTCATTCATGGTTGTGATCATCAGGGATTGCGCGGTGGAGGCAGGATGTCAGGAGGCAGTAAATTGGCGCATATATTTTCCAATTTTTGTATGATAGTGTTAGACGATTGTATATTGTACTGAGAGCTCTTTGATTATAGTTTTGTATGATATTTTTTCATGATACATGATATATGCATAATATATGATAGTGGTGTTTTTAGCTTTATGATTTCTCAGTAAAAAAATCTGTGTTATGTCTGATTGATCTTTCTTCAAGTTTTTTCAATTGGCGATTAAATTTCCACAAAGATTTTAGTAGAAGGATTCTGTATTTAATAGTGCCATATAGTTTTTAGATTAGGAGAATCCAGGCAATACATAGTTGTATTAAAATTTCTACATTGCATACAAGGTGGTATATCAGTGAATCCAATTCTCACTTGGTTACATTGGAAGTCAGACACTATACTTAATAGGAAAAAAATTCAACTCAATTAGGTGGAGGTGTGTGGGATTGGATAAATCTATTTTTATTTTTCAGTGTGTAGTAGTTAGTTTCATTATGAGAAATTCTCAATTTTCAAATTTCAGTGTGTGGTCAATCTCACAATTTATTCTAGTTCATAGTTGTAGGATATTGAAAAGAACACACTTAATTGTTGTAGACTATTGAATCCATAGCACAATGGATAAGACATTTTTCTTCATTTTCAGTTTTATTTCAGATCATAGCAGGTTTTATATTTTAGGTTGCAACTTACAGCTAAAAATTAGAATTGAATTGAATTTTCATCACTCCATACCTAATTGATACAAGGCACCCGGTCTACAAGTTCTCTGCATCCCACGAGGGGAGGCACTCCCCATTTCTAGCCTATGTTGTAACATATTATTTTCCTTCTAATCCATTTTCTACATTAAGTCTCAATTCACATTTAAAATAAAATTTAAAAGAGAAAAATAAAAATAAAAATAAATCACTAAATATATGTGTTGGGAAATTCAATTTCTTACATTTCTTTCATTAAATTATCAACCAAGGATACTCGTAATCTCATGATGATGCCAATTAAAAATATGCAGGAGTAGGAAAATGACTCTAAGCTAAGCAAACTTGGTTGTTGTAGGAAATAAAACATTAAGATCCCTTACAACAATTCCTTACATAATGTTTCACAAGACCTATCAACAATCAAATTTATCAAGTATTCCTAATGAAAACAGTAAAGCATATAAACCTATAGAAATCATTATGATGAGTTACATGACTTAGTTTTTGTAGGCAAGAAAACATTAGGCACCCTTATAGGAGGTATATTTGTAATGTTCCATGGTAATTATCAATAATATAGATCATAACCCAACATATAAATCTAACCAATATCCACAACTATTTATAATTAAATACAATGCTTCCTTGATCCATTTGGAGTGAGCTCAATTCTCCTAAGAGAAAAGTGACAAACTATTCCATAAATTCATACATTGCATTAAATAAATTTACATCTAAAATTATATAATAGAAATTTATGTAAAAGTAAACTTAATTATATTCCATCATAAGTTGGATACATGCTCTGAGAGACCCCCCACTTTGAATGGAGGAGGAAATCCTATTTGTACATAAACTTGAGATAACTAACAAGGAATTGAGATCCACAAATATCTCCTAGATCAAATAATGTCTCATGTAGTTACAACCATGTGCTAACACTTAGCAAGTAACATCTCTACAAATCCTCTCAAAAATATCTAATATATTTGATAAGAAATCTTATCAAAACTTCAATGATTCTTCTCCATGAGGTATGTTTGAAGGAAATCTCCCAAATCTTCATAAAATCTTCAAGGGGTTGAAGAATAAATTCGAATTTAAGGCTTGGTGTTCAAATATGACTTTTTTGGAGTCTTCAAATAACCTACAAACATCATGAAAGTCATCCCACTTTCATATATAAGTTAAAACATGATATTTTTCAATATTTAATCATAAATTCACTCAAAAACACTAAAAGTGATGCATTGTAAAATAAGAAGTTGTTGTAGCTGCTACAAAACCACCCAAAATTTTGGGTATATTTTTAAAATTTCAGGTCCCCCTCTGCTCGCTTTGTCGTTAAGGTCTTTCACCGAACCTGCAGCCAATGACATCCTAGCGACCTATCCCCAACCCCTCATGAGTTGTCTCACCCTCATGATCAGGCGCTGTTGTTGCAATCACGCCATGTGCAAATGATCACCATACATACATTCGACAGGAAACTTGTGTGTATTTACATTAAGAGCGCTTGCATCATGGATTGTCCAGGCACTTTGTTTTAGCATTTTGCCGAGCTCATAGTCTAATATTTATCATTTTGGGGGCACCGTTCTCTAAAATGTAACTGTAAACTAGTTGGTGTATAATGCTACATACAGGTCGATTCCACGGGTGATATACTCATAAATGTCATCACCACACCGATGAGAAGGATAAGAGCAGTACGAGTTGAAACATGAGAAGTGGAGGACATATATCGCATGTACGCAAGAAATAAGACTGTGCCAGTCAAGGGAACTTGCAGTCACAATGGGACTTGGGAACACATTGCAGGCTATAAGTTTATTAGCTTACTTGAAAGATCAATGGAAATGCTCGTGGCCCTTTTGTTGCAAACAGTTCAAGCTGCTAAGATATATTGTGCCTGCTTTCATGCTTTGGCATGCAAAAGCATTACTTGTCAATAATGGAACTCTTGCATTGCCACCACTTCCTGGGGTTATAGTAATGGCTCCATTGGTCCTACTTCAAAACAAAATTTATGTATCTATATTGCATCAAAAGTGTCCCAACTTCAAACAAGTGGTTCAGGCACTCAGCATCAATCTTTACAAAATATTGTGGTACAACTGCGAAAGACATGTAACCATTCTTATCTTTTCAATGGTGTGGAGCCAAAGTCATTTGAGGAAGGACAGGAATCCATGAGTTGACAAGCAAGCATTACAGCGTGCTCATCGCGTTGGTCAGATGCATCATGTTTTGGCAATAAGAATTAAAGAAAGTCGAGGAGGTGATTATGCAAAGGGCCCACAGAAAATTGCAGCTTGGTCACAATGTGATTGGCCATGATGATGTCGATCCAAAAGCACATAGATCGGATAGTATAGCAGGTGGAAATCTGAGGTCCATAATAATGTATGGCCTGCACGAAGATGACCCATCATGACAACATAGAAGGAAGCTCTTGGTTATAAGTCTTTACCTGCTCAAGATACTTCTGATAATGGAGAGGTACATTTTGGCTTTGGAGATTGTATAAATCCTATAAAAGGCCATTCTTCTGAACTCACAATGATTTTGAGTTGTGTTGACAACTCTAACAAATTGAGGAAGGGAAGCATGTTTGTTAAACCTAATCTACATGGCAGGCGCACTTTCGATGGACCAAGGTGACATTTCGAAACATTAAGCTGGGGCGCAAACACATATGGTTCCCAGCCACATAAGATTGGAGGGGTGAAGTTATATAAAAAACTATACGAAAGACATTATGATTGGGCTCAAAATACCTTTAGGCCGAATTTTTTCAAACTATGTTAAAAAGGTTTTGAGCAAAATATATATAGGGTGATCCAAATGTCGTGGTGCGATATACGGTATGCTACAACCTTGTTTCAAAGGGTGCCAAAACAACATGTTTTCCAACCATATAAGATTAAAGGAGAGATCATATAAACATTACGAATGAGCACAAAGGTTTCAACGGTCAACTTTTCAACCTTGGTAAAATGGAGCAGATATATCATATAGTGACCCAAACTTATATTTAAAGCATGGGGCAGAGTTTATTCTTTAGAGAAGATATAAAATATTTGGTCAAAAGGCGTTTTTAAACATGGAGTCCAACATTGCATGGCACAGACATGCATGGACATGTTGCATGGAGTCCAATGTTCGATGGCGGGTTTTGTTTGACAACAACTATATACATACAACGGTTAATTAAAACACGGTCAAAGCTATATAAAACACACTACAATTGAGCTCGAATATGGCTATGGTGGAGTTTTGACCTATGTTAAACGTCTTGGGTGAACATATAATGTTCAGGTTTTATTTTTAAAATGTGGAACGGGCGCAAAGGTTCGATGGCAGAGGTTTGGAGCGGATATATTTTATGGTCCAAAGTCATGGCAACAAATATTATAATACGTTGATTAGTCAAACTGCATGGATGAAATTTTCGACGCGTCTCTCTCCAAGTCTGCATGGCAACTGTCATAAGCAGACCGTGCGTTTCTGGTAAGTGTATTAGGATATAGTGCTGAAATAGAATCCGAACAATTAATGCTGACTTCTGTAGCCTCGATGGAAATATTCCAGGAGAGAATCACTCTTTAGATCTGCTGCGCTGGTCACATTTAGAAAATCGTTATCGCCACATATTCCCTGGGAGCGGATTTTTGATATTGCTACTACTGACCATGTCAAGCTATCTTCACAGAGCTCAATCTTCGATGATTCCCAAGGCGCTTGCTGTTACTATGTCCAAAGGCACTGAAACTGGATCTCGCATTCCACATAGATTGATTCGATACTGTTTGCAGTGCATTCAATTGCAGACCCGTGAGAAAAATAACCGAAGCAAAGGCTTTCAATACTAGATGTCCTATACAACTAGCTTACCTAACATTAGAGGCTGAATGGTGGAAACTATGTACAGAGGACTGTTTTATGGTGGTCCTGGAGGAAGATCTGCACTGCACGATGCGTTGTTGCCTGGAAGAGGTAGCACGCCATCGAAGCTTCGAAGAACCCATTTGATAGTTAGTGCTAAATCACAAATGACATTGTCATTGGGATCTTTGGGAAGTAGAGATGGCTTCCTACCTCATCACTGATCTAGAATCGGAAGCAAGGCTGCTATCAGTTTGTCGCTTGGTCCCTTTAGCAAATGGGAGCATCATAAAAATAGAAGTAATCGTGCAGGTGGAAGTCGGTCTACAGGGTTATCAATGGATGTTATATAATAGCTAGCCCAGGGATGGGATCTTAATATGGTGGCTCTGGAGCCGCGCAAAGGAAATCTTTTAGTTGGGCTAGCTATGATTTAATGGTCCTAACTGACCAGCCCTCATTGTATAAGACTGTTATAAGCCTTGCCTAGATTGTCGTACCTGACCAGTTCTCCTCAGTCAAGATACATGAGATTCTCCAATGGAAGATGACGAGTACTTCTCCTCTAATGGATGGGAAAATCGATGAGCATGAAAACCTACGGCGAACACTGAGAACGTAAATGAAGAAGCTCGTGCCTATCAAGTAATTTAATCCAAGACTTGAAGAGAACCTTGTGCGTGGGGAAGATGATAATCCTGACAGAGAAAGGGCACAGAGAAAGCTTACCCTAGCCATTCTCTCCGACGATTCTGTAGTTGAACACACAGGGTTCTAAGTTATTATTTTAATTCTTACAATTGATTAAAATTCCCTTAGCATTATTATTATTCCATCATGAAGATAAGTGACCTGTGTTATTTTATTGCAGGAGGAACCACTCTGTTTGCACATAAGAGCCAAGGTTTTCCCCAGCAAACAAGGGGACATTTTAAAAACAAGTAGATGCTGGCAAAAATCAAAATAACTCACTGATCTGCCCAAGGTCCCAGGTCGCATATCTGCCTAGGTCATTAGGTCGCAAATCCCAAGAGGTCGCAGGTCGCAGATCTGACGAGGTCGCAGGTCGCATGACTGCCGAGGTCGCGAGGTCGCAAATCCCAGGAGGTCGCAGGTCGCAGATCTGACGAGGTCGCAGGTTGCATGTCTACCGAGGTTGCGAGGTCACAAATCCTAGCAGGTCGCAGGGTCGCATTTCTGATTTTTCCTGAAAGTTGCGACCCCGCGACCTAGCGACCTAGTCGCAAGGTCGCAAGATCGCATTTTCATCTTTTTTCACGATCCACGACCCCGCGACCCTGCGACCCAGTCACAAGGTCGTAAGGTCACACCTTGGCCATTTTCTTACAACCTATGATCCCGTGACCCAGTCAGGTCGCAGGTCGCAGAAAATACTGGGTCGCAAGAAAGCCCAACGGTCAAGAAGATGAAAAGTCAAGGAAGCCCAAAGGGCAGGTTTTGTATTATAAATAATATTTCGGGAGCTTGTAAAAGGGACTTTTTCTTTTGGAGACTCAAGAGATATATAGCATTGTATTAAAAGATAACACTCTTGTGCATATGAATACAGATACCTGTTAAAACTCCCTATGGATATGATGTGTTTTGTTTTGCGAACACTATGTGTATTTCTTATACAGTTTCAAATA
The DNA here is from genome assembly GCA_034641835.2 of Pinus albicaulis. NCBI lineage: Eukaryota > Viridiplantae > Streptophyta > Pinopsida > Pinales > Pinaceae > Pinus > Pinus albicaulis. The sequence continues at coordinate 266,383,855 of CM076583.1, forward strand.
TCTTTTGATTAATGAAGTTGCACTCTTAATGGCATCATTTATGCATCATGGCTATCTGTGCTTGTGTTAATGATGTTCAGTTTTTCATTGCTCTTTTAATGGATGTTAATGACCTTGTTTATTAGCATTTCGTTTTATCTTTCAGGAAGTAAAGGGGTAACTCGCCATAAAGAACTATTTCTTTTGTGGTCAGAATACCTCACAAGCATAACCCCAAAGATGTGTTTCTAACGACACCTCCTTCAGCGTATATGCTTTATTTATTGTCTTGCTACGCATATTTCTATATGCGTGTTTAATGCATCAATCATGTATTTTCTATCATGTGAATAAGTGTGTGTCCGCAGGTTCAATCAGGTTCTTTTGAGACCGAAGGGGAAGGTGACTTAAGCGGTAGCCAAACCCACACCCCAGATGGGATCCCTATTCCAAACGGTTCAAGGTCTAATTGGGACTTTCTACCGGGGAGATCCCCTACTGTTGGCCGGACACATTTTCCCGTCAACAGAATTGGCGCTAGAAGGAGGGCCAGATGACAAGCTGATCCCTAAAAGCCTGCAGTTAATCTCATATCTGTAATGGCTCGTTCCCAAATCATTCTCTTGAGATGTTTGTCGAAGTTTTACGAGCCTCGATACTCCAACGCCGATGAACTTATGTATCACTTGTCCCAGTTAAAATTTGATGGTGAAAATGGGGTGTCCATAACCCAACACCTTTTAGATTTCTATGACTTTGGTGAGTGCTACGAAATTGAAAATGAAGGCTTGATATGTTTTCTTTTCTTCCTCACCCTCGAAGGTCGCGCTAAGAAATGGTGCCGCACATTTGCGGAAGCTTCGATCCATTCACTTGAACAACTCGCCAGTGAATTACAACAAGATTTTCACAGATATGATCTTCATAACGTTGTATTAAAGTTAAATGACATCAGAATGGAACCTCAGGAATATTTAGATGAGTTCTCTATCAGATTCGTTCATTATTGTTTTGAGTTCCCTGAAAGGGATGCCAATTGGAAATGTTTAAGTGAAAAGTTCAAGTATGCGATTCTCATTTCCCTTGAACAATTTCAGTTAGATCCTAGTGTTACCTATGATGACCCGCAAGTTACCGGCTGTTCAAATTTTGTCCCTAATGCTTCGTTGTCCATCTCCCTGAGTCCAGCCCACATTCAGGCCTCCAAGGAGAGTGTTTCTATTTGTGATATTCTCACCCCTCCCCCTGAGTTGTCGGGGAGCGGAGTTGTGACCTCGAAAGTCCTGAGCAAGGATAGACACTGGCAAGAGGATAAAGCCTACTTCACTACCCTTGAATCTTTCATGCACCATGTTGAATCAGAGTTTGAAAACCACAGTGGCTCATTATCTCTCTCGGTTCATGAAACCTACCTCGAGCCCACTCGTTGTTTCCCTAGACACAGTCCTAAATCTGATTCACATATGGATTATGAATGGAATCCTATCCCGGATGCAGTCGTTTCCCTTACAAGGCCTGCCATATCATTGTTTTCTCTAAATGACACAGATGCACATGTTGAAAAGCCTCATATGGTTAACACCCCTGCGACTGAGCCTGTTCGTTCATTATTCCCTGGTTTGTTTCTCGATCCCGCCACACCAGTAATTTCTTCGAGACATTCAAAATTTCCTTATAGTGGTATCGACGACAATCATAAGCACGCAGATGGTGTTTCACAATCATAGTTCAAAATCGATGAATCTTTTAGATCTGATCTTTCTCACTCGGAACCTTTAGACAGACATAGGAGTGATTTCCGGTCTGAGCAACCTCAATATGTCCTCTTTAATGATCCATCCCAGTTGGTAACTCCCGGGGAGCCTAACTTGCCTAGTACCCAACTTATCTGAAAGCATATTCAATCATACCGATCACTCCTTATCTGAAAGCATATTCAATCATACCGACGAGGACGGTCACTCGCATCTCTTTGCCGACCATATAGAGACACCAGAATTCGATGATTCGCTTCGGGAAGATTCAAGTACCCATCAGAAAATCGAAGCGCTTTAGCTTCTGCCAACTGTCTCTAAAATGGCAATCCCCAAGTACCATGCTCCTTCCAGCATAAACATGTCGATTTCACTCCACCCTGGCAAATCTAGAGAATCCGATACCTTGGGTCATCAATCTATCAGTGTGCAAACATTTGATCGACTTGATACAAAGCCCACTAACATTTTTCAACTCACCACAATCCATGATCACATCTAGTCACTTGATAATCTCGCTCAACTTTCAAAGTTGGGAAACCTACCGCTCGAAGGTCTGGAGTTTTTTCAAGACAGTGAGGAATTACGGCCTCCACCGAAAGAGGATTCGGATCCCCATATCCTTGACAGGTTCTAGGAGCAACTCCAAACTAGGGCTTTCAAAATTAGGGTTTTTGCTCTCGGATTTGCAAGTATCTATAATTTGCCTGACACATGCTTATTGTTTCCATTGCATAAAACTGATGACCCTCACTACCATAATGAGCATGCTGGTTTGTTCGACCAACCCTATCCGGTGAATGTGCTTGCAAATAGGAACTGGCTCACCCAGCGCCCGTTAGACCTAGGTTTGTGCATCAATAGATGGGTGTCATTTATAAATGTTGAGTTTCAAGAACATAGTGCTGTGTATCAGGATGAGAGCAGTATTCAGCTTACGCAATCTACTATGGTGTGCTATTTGGTATGTATCCATGATCTTCTTGTCGTCACACATGCTCTTCAGGTAAGTTTTGTTGTTGTTGCACGATTTAGTATGCTGGCTCTGATCGCAAACATTGTCGTTCTTACATGTCAGGAACTAATGCGGTGGCTGCACTGGAAAGATGATTTCACATAACCAGACCACATCATTGATTAAGGTAGGGTTTTAGGTGTAGGCTAGCTAGGACCTGTTAATGAAAAATTTGTTAGTTCAAAGTTGTTGATTAGGTTTACTTGCCAAATTTTTACTTTATGATTTAAAAGCATGTTTGCTATTTTTGTTTATGATTAATATTTTAGGCATCATCATGTTACAAGAGTTTTTCTTTCATTTCCTTTTCATTTGTTTGTTGCTGCATAAATAATCACTGCTTGTATTTGCACATACTACTGGTTGATCGCTCTCGCACATGGCATTGCATTGCATCTTGAGCCTCATCTATTACATTGCATCGTACGCTCTCTTTCTCACATCATTTTTGTCATATCTCATGCCACTTCATGAGCCCTCATTGAAACCCTACTACCTTGTGGTCTTGTTTTACCCCGATTGTTGAAACAGTAAACCCATCGTTTTGCGTGAGGTTGCGGTGGCTATCTCAAGAGGCAGCTTTCTCTTAGTACCAGTCGTCGAAGTCGTATTCTCAAAAGATTCCTATAAGTCTAAGCTTATTTAACCAGGGAGATACGAGCCAGTTGTTGGTGGGAGACCTGATGTGTTTGAGTGGCCCCAATACCCGTAGGCCCAAGCCTTGTGCCCAACATAGTCTTTGGCATTTTAATGATCTGTTTTGCACACCTCGCTTATTGTGGCAGGTGGGATGTGAATGTTTGGCCCAAGGGTAAACATAAAATAGGATATCTCTTAGTTTCTTTAAAACAAGAAACAAACTCTCTTGCTCGTAAAATAAGTCGGGATCCCTCATCCGTCAATGAAAAATAAGTGCCACGAGCACATGATAATAAGTGCTACAAGCACATGAAACAAATAAGGGTAAAGGATCGAGAAAGGCTTCCTGCGCAGAGAGGTAAGGCAATGACTCCGCCGGTGTACTGACCAGGCTCGCTGGCAGCAGAGCAACGTTTGTGATTTCTTGAAGTGACTCCGCTGGTGTACTGACCAGGCTCGCTGGCAGCAGAGCAACATTTGTGATTTCTTGAAGTGACTCCGCCAGGGTACTGTCCAGGCCTGCTGGTAGTGGAGCAACACCAGAAACTTACTTTAAAAAATCCTGAAAATAATAAACCCACTGCCTTGCTCTTCACATCATCAACAAGCTACTGGCAGCTGTGAACTTTCTCTTTGATGTGTTTCTGATTAGCGGGACTTAGTTGAGGCACAAGGATTAGGCATATCTGTAAAGGGCCAAAGTAATACAAAGGGTACCTGCGGAACTTGTTCAATATTCCCTTGCATCACTATCCAGACTCAGACTTTTGTTGTGATACTGACAGAGATGCTGGATTCTACCAGTGGTTCGCCATCTTTTGTAGCCGCTACAACACCACCCAAAATTTTCGGTATATTTTTAAAATTTCGGGTCCCCCTCTGCTCACATTGTCGTTAAGTTCTTTCACCGAACCTACAGCCAGTGAAATCCTAGCGACCTATCCCCAACCCCTCATGAGTTGTCTCACCCTCATGATCAGGCGCTGTTGTTGCAATCACGCCATGTGCGAAGGATCTCCATACATACATTCGACAGGAAACTTGTGTGTATTTACATTAAGAGCGCTTGCATCATGGATTGTCCAGGCACTTTGTTTTAGCATTTTTCCGAGCTCATAGTCTAATATTTATCATTTTGGGGGCACCGTTCTCTAAAACGTAACTATAAACTAATTGGTGTATAATGCTACATACAGGTCGATCCCACGGGTGATATACTCATAAATGTCGTCACCACACCGATGAGAAGGATAAGAGCAGTTCAAGTTGAAACATGAGAAGTGTAGGACATCTATCGCATGTACGTAGGAAATAAGACTGCGCCAGTCAAGGGAACTTGCAGTCACAATGGGACTTGGGAACACATTGCAGGCTATAAGTTTATTGGCTTACTTGAAAGATCAATGGAAATTCCCGTGGCCCTTTTGTTGCAAACAGTTCAAGTTGCTAAGATATATTGTGCCTGATTTCATGCTTTGGCATGCAAAAGCATTACTTGTCAAGAATGGAACTCTTGCATTGCCACCACTGCCTAGGGTTATAGTACTGGCTCCATTGGTCCTACTTCAAAACAAAATTTATGTATCTATATTGCATCAAGAGTGTCCCAACTTCAAACAAGTGGTTCAGGCACTCAGCATCAATCTTAACAAAATATTGTGGTACAAATTCGAAAGACATGTAACCATTCTTATCTTTTCAATGGTGTGGAGCCAGAGTCATTTGAATAAGGACTGGAATCCACGAGTTGACAAGCAAGCATTACAGCGTGCTCATCGCGTTGGTCAGATGCATCATGTTTTGGCAATAATAATTAAACAAAGTCGAGGAGGTGATTATGCAAAGGGCCCACAGAAAATTGCAGCTTGGTCACAATGTTATTGGCCATGATCATGTCGATCCAAAAGCACATAGATCAGATAGTATAACAGGTGGCAATCTGAGGTCCATAATAATGTACGGCCTGCACGAAGTTGACCCATCATGACAACATAGAAGGAAGCTCTTGGTTATAAGTCTTTAGCTGCTCAGGATACATCTGATAATGGCGAGGTACATTTTGTCTTTGGAGATTGTACAAATCCTATAAAAGGCCATTCTTCTGAACTAACAATGATTTTGAGTTGTGTTGACAACTCTCACAAATTGAGGAAGGGTAGCATGTTTTTTAAACCTAATCTACATGGCAGGAGCACTTTCGATGGACCAAGGTGACATTTCAAAACATTAAGCTGGGGCACAAACACATATGGTTCCCAGCCACATAAGATTGGGGAGGCGAAGTTATATAAAAAACTATACGAAAGACATTACGATTGGGCTCAAAATACCTTTAGGCCGAAGTTTTTCAAACTAAGTTAAAAAGGTTTTGAGAAAAATATATATAGGGTGATCCAAATGTCGTGGTGCGATATACGGTATGCTACAACCTTGTTTCAAAGGGTGCCAAAACAACATGTTTTCCAACCATATGAGATTAAAGGAGAGATCGTCTAAACATTACGAATGAGCACGAAGGTTTCAACGATCAACTTTTCAACCTTGGTAAAATGGAGCGGATATATGATATAGTGACCCAAACTTATATTTAAAGCATGGGGCGGAGTTTATTATTTAGAGAAGATATACAATATTTGGTCAAAAGGCCTTTTTAAACATGGATTCCAACGTTGCATGGCACAGACATGCATGGACACGTTGCATAGAGTCCAACATTCGATGGCGGGTTTTGTTTGACAACAACTATATACATACAAAGGTCAATTAAAACACGGTCAAAGCTATATAAAACACACTACAATTGAGCTCGAATATGGCTATGGTGGAGTTTTGACCTATGTTAAAACGTCTTGGGTGAATATATAATGGTCAGGTTTTATTTTTAAAACATGGAACAGGCGCAAAGGTTCGATGGCGGAGGTTTGGAGCGGATATATTTTATGGTCCAAAGTCGTGGCAACAAATATTATAATACGTTGATTGGTAAAACTACATGGATGAAATTTTCGACGTGTCTCTCCCAAGTCTGCATGGAAACTGTCATAAGTAGACCATGCGTTTCTGGTAAGTGTATCAGGATATAGTGCTGAAATAGAATCTGAATGATTTATGCCGAATTCTGTAGCCCCGACGGAAATATTCCAGGAGAGAATCGGTCTTTAGATCTGCTGCGCTGGTCACATTTAGAAAAACGTTATCGCCACATATTCACTGGGAGCTGATTTTCGATATTGCTAATACCGACCACGTCGAGCTGTCTTCAAAGATTTCAATCTTCGATGATTCCCAAGGCACTTGCTGTTACTATGTCCAAAGGCACTGAAACCGGATCTCGCATTCCACATATATTGATTCGATACTGTTTGCAGTGCGTTCAATTGCAGACCTGTGAGAGCAATGACCGAAGCAAAGGCTTTCAATACTAGACGTCCTATACAACTAGCTTACCTAACATTAGAGGCTGAATGGCAGAAAGTATGTACAGAGGACTGTTTTATGGCGGTCCTGGAGGAAGAGTTGCACTGCACGATGCGTTGTTGCCTGGAAGAGGTAGCACGCCATCGAAGCTTCGAAGAACCCGTTTGATAGTTAGTGCTAAATCACGAATGACATTGTCATTGGGATATTTGGGAAGTATAGATGGCTTCCTACCTCATCACTGATCTAGAATCGGAAGCAAGGATGCTATCGGTCTGTCGCTTGGTCCCTTTAGCAGATGGGAGCATCATAAAAACAGAAGTAATCGTGCAGGTGGAAGTCGGTCTACAGGGTTATCAATGGATGTTATATAATAGCTAGCCCAGGGATGGGATCTTAATATGGTGGCTCTGGAGCCGCACAAAGGAAAGATTTTAGTTGGGATAGCTATGATTTAATGGTCCTAACTAACCAGCCCTCATTGTATAAGACTGTTATAAGCCTTGCCTAGATCTCTGTACCTGACCAGTTCTCCTCAGTCAAGATACTCGAGATTCTCCAATGGAAGATGATGAGTATTGCTCCTCTAATGGATGGGAAAATAGATGAGCATGAAAACCTACGGTGAACACTGAGAAGGTAAATGAAGAAGCTCGTGCCTATCAAGTAATTTAATCCAAGACTTGAAGAGAACCTTGTGCGTGGGGAAGATGATAATCCTGAAAGAGAAAGGGAACATAGAAAGCTTACCCTATCCATTCTCTCCGATGATTCAGTATTTGACCACACAGGGGTCTAAGTTATTATTTTCATTCTTACAATTGATTAAAATGCCCTTAGCATTATTATTATTCCATCATGAAGATATGTGACCTGTCTTTTTTTATTGCAGGAGGAACCACTCTGTTTGCAAATAAGAGCCAAGGTTTTCCCCAGCAAACAAGGGGACATTTTCAAAACAAGTAGATGCTGGTGAAACTCCAAAGAACTCACTGATATTCCCAAGGTCGCAGGTCGCATATCTGCCTAGGTTGCGAGGTCGCAAATCCCAGGAGGTCGCAGGTCGCAGATCTGACGAGGTCGCAAGTCGCATGACTGCTAAGGTCACGGGGTCGCAAATCCTAGGAGGTCGCAGGTTGCAAATCTGAAGAGGTCGTAGGTCGCATGTCTACCGAGGTTTCAAAGTCCCAAATTCCAGCAAGTCGCAGGGTCGCATTTCTGATTTTTCCCGAAAGTTGCGACCCCACGACCTAGCGACCTAGTCGTAAGGTTGCAAGCTCGCATTTTCATATTTTTTCATGATCTGCAACCCCGCGACCCTGCGACCCAGTCGCAAGGTCGTAAGGTCGCACCTTGGCCATTTTCTTACAACCTGTGACCCTGCGACCGAGTCAGGTCGCAGGTCGCAACAATAGCTCAGGTTACAGGTCGCAGAAATGACTGGGTCGCAAGGCAGCCCAATGGTTAAGAAGATGAAAAGTCAAGGAAGCCTAGAGGGCAGGTTTTGTATTATAAATACTCCTTCGAGAGCTTTTAAAAGGGAATTTTTATTTTGGAGACTCAAGAGATATACAACATTGTATTAAAAGATAACACTCTTGTGCATATGAATACAGATACCTATTAAAACTCCCTATGGATATGATGTGTTTTGCTGTGCGAACACTATGTGTATTTCTTATACAGTTTCAAAAATCTTTTGATTAATGAAGCTGCACTCTTAATGGCATCATTTATGCATCATGGCTATCTGTGCTTGTGTTAATGATGTTCAGTTTTTCATTGCTCTTTTAATGGATGTTAATGACCTTGTTTATTCACATTTCGTTTTATCTTTCAGGAAGTAAAGGGGAAACTCGCCATAAATAACTATTTCTTTTGTGGTCAGAATACCTCACAAGCATAACCCCAAAGATGTGTTGCTAACGACACCTCCTTCGGCGTATATGCTTTATTTATATTCTTGCTACGCATAGTGCTATATACGTGTTTAATGCATCAATCATGTATTCTGTATCATGTGAATAAGTGTGTGTCCGCATGTTCAATCAGGTTCTTTTGAGACCGAAGGGGAAGTTGACTTAAGCAGTAGCCGGACCCACACCCCGGACGAGATCCCTATTCCAAATAGTTCAAGGTCTAATTGGGACTTTCCACAGGGGAGATCCCCTACTGTTGGCCGGACACATTTTCCCGTCAACATAATTGGCACTAGAAGGAGGGCCAGATGACAAGCTGAGCCCTGAGAGCCTGCAGTTAATCTCATATCTATAATGGCTCGTTCCCAAATCGTTCTCCCGAGATGTTTGTCAGATTTTTATGAGCCTCGATACTCCATCCCTGATGAAATTATGTATCACTTGTCCCAGTTAAAATTTGATGGTGAAAATGGGGTGTCCATAACCCAACACCTTTTAGATTTCTATGACTTTGGTGAGTGCTACGTAATTGAAAATGAAGGTTTCATATGTTTTCTTTTCTTCCTCACCCTCGAAGGTTGCGCTAAGCAATGTTGCCGCACATTGCTGAAAGCTTCCATCCATTCGTTTGAACAACTTGCCAGTGAATTACAACAAGATTTTCACAGGTATGATCTTTATAACGTTGTATTAAAGTTAAATGACATCAGAATGGAACTTTAGGAATCTTTAGATGAGTTCTCTATCAAATTAGTTCATTATTGTTTTGAGTTCCCTGAAAGGGATGTCGATTGGAAATTTTTAAGTGAAAAGTTCAAGTATGTGATTCTCGTTTCCCTTGAACAATTTCAGTTATATCCTAGTGTTCCCTATGATGACCCGCAAGTTACCGACTCTTCAAATTTTGTCCCTAATGCTTTGTTGTCAATCTCCCCGATTGCACACCACATTCAGGCCTCCAAGGAGAGTGTTGCTATTTGTGATATTGTCACCCCTCCCCCTGAGTTGTCGGGTAGTAGAGTTGTGACCTCGAAAGTCCTGAGCAAGGATAGACACTGACAAGAGGATAAAGCCTACTTCACTACCTTTGAATCTTTCACACACCATGTCAAATCAGAGTTTGAAAACCATAGTGGCTCATTATCTCTCTCAGTTCATGAAACCTACCTCGAGCCCACTCGTTGTTTCCCTGGACACAGTCCTAAATCTGATTCACATACGAATTATGAATCGACTCCTATCCCGGATGCAGTTGTTTCCCTTACAAGGCCTGCCAGATCATTGTTTTCTCTAAATGACATGGATGCACATGTTGAAAAGCCTCGTATGGTTAACACCCCTGCGACTCAGCCTGTTCGTTAATTATTCCCTAGTTTGTTTCTCGATCCCGCCACACCAGTAATTTCTTCGAGACATTCAAAATTTCCTTATACTGGTATCAGCGACAATCATAAGCACGCATATGGTGTTTCACAATCATAGTTCAAAATCGATGAATCTTTTAGATCTGATATTTCGCACTCGGAACCTTTAGATAGACATAGGAGCGATTTCCGGTCTGGGCAACCTCAAGATGTCCTCTTTAATGATCCATCCCAGTTGGTAACTCCTGGGGTGCCTAACTTGCCTAGTACCCAACTTGATCAAATCAATGGTTGTAGCGATCACTCCTTATTTGAAAGCATATTCAATCATATCGACAAGGATGGTCACTTGCATCTCTTTTCTGACCATATAGAGACACCAGAATTCGATGATTCGCTTCAGGAAGATTCAAGTACCCATCAGAAAATCAAAGCGCTTCAGCTTCTGCCAACCGTCTCTGAAATGGCGATCCCCAAGTACCATGCTCCTTCCATCATAACCATGTCGATTTCATTCCACCCTGGCAAATCTAGAGAATCTGATACCTTGGGTCATCAATATATCAGTGCGCAAACATTTGACCAACTTGATACAAAGCCCATTGACATTTTGCAACTCACCACAATCCATGATCACATCCAGTCACTTGATAATATCGCCCAACTTTCAAAGTTTGGAAACCTACCGCTCGAAGGTCTGGAGTTTTTTCAAGGCTTTGAGGAATTACGGCCTCCACCGAAAGTGGATTCAGATCCCCATATCCTTGACAGGTTCCAGGAGCAACTCTGAACTAGGGCTTTCAAAATTAGGGTTTTTGCTCTCGGATTTGCAAGTATCTATAATTCGCCTCACACATGCTTATTGTTTCCATTCCATAAAACCGATGACCCTCACTACCATAATGAGCATGTTGGTTTGTTCGACCAACCCTATCTGGTGAATGTGCTTGCAAATAGGAACTGGCTCACCCAGCGCCCATTAGACCTAGGCTTGTGCATCAATAGATGGGTGCCATTTATAAATGTTGAGTTTCAAGAACATAGTGATGTGTATCAGTATGAGAGCAGTATTCAGCTTACGCAATCTACTCTAGCGTGCTCTTTGGTGTGTATCCATGATCTTCTTGCCGTCGCACATGCCCTTCAGGTAAGTTTTGTTGTTGGTGCACGATTTGGTATGCTGGCTCTGATCGCAAACATTGTCGTTCTTGCAGGTTAGGAACTAGTGTGGTGGCTGCACTGGAAAGCTGATTTCACATAGCCTGACCGCATCATTGATTAAGCTAGGGTTTTAGGTGTAGGCTAGCTAGGACCTGTTAATAAAAAAATTGTTAGTTCAAAGTTGTTGATTAGGTTTACTTGCCAAATTTTTACTTTATGATTTAAAAGCTTGTTTGTTATTTTTGTTTACGATTAATATTTTAGGCATCATCATGTTACAAGTATTTTTCTTTCATTTCCTTTTCAGTTGTTTTTTGCTGCATAAATAATCATTGCTTGTATTTTCACATACTACTGGTTGATCGCTCTCGCACATGGTGTTGCATTGCATATTGAGCCTCGTCCATTACGTTGCATCGTACGATCTCTTTCTCAAATCATTTTTGTCATATCGCCTGCCACTTCATGAGCCCTCATTGAAACCCTACTACCTTGTGGTCTTGTTTTACCCCGATTGTTGAAACAGTAACCCCATCGTTTTACGTGAGGTTGCGGTGGCTATCTCAAGAGATAAATTTCTCTTAGGACCAGTCGTCAAGGTCACATTATCAAAAGATGCCTATAATTCTAAGCTTATTTAACCAGGGAGATACGAGCCGGTTGTCGGTGGGAGACTTGATGTGTTTGAGTGGCCCCAATACCTGCAGGCCCAAGCCTTGTGCCCATCATAGTCTTTGGAATTTTAATGATCCGTTTTGCGCGCCTCGCCTATTGTGGCAGGTGGGATGTGAAGGTTTGGCACAAGGCTAAACCCAAAATAGGATATCTCTTAGTTTCTGTAAAACAAGAAACAACCTCTCTTGCTCGTAAAATAAGTCGGGATCCCTCATCCGCCCATGAAAAATAAGTCCCACGAGCACATGAAAATAAGTGCTACAAGCACATGAAACAAATAAGGGTAAAGGATCGAGAAAGGCTTCCCGCGTAGAGAGGTAAGGCAACGACTCCGTCGGGGTACTGACCAGGCTCACTGGCAGCGGAGAAACGTTTGTGATTTCTTGAAGTGACTCCACCGGGGTACTGTCGAGGCCTGCTGGCAGCGGAGCAACACCAGAAACTTACTTTAAAAAATCCTGAAAATAATAAACCCACTGCCTTGCTCTTCACATCATCAACAAGCTACTGGCGTCTGTGAGCTTTCTCTTTGATGTGTTTCTGATTAGCGGGACTTATTTGAGGCACAAGGATTAGGCATATCTGTAAAGGGCCAAAGTAATACAAAGGGTACCTGTGGAACTTGTTCAATATTCCCTTGCATCACTATCCGAACTTAGAATTTTTTTGTGATACTGACAGAGATGTTGGATTCTACCAGTGGTTCGCCATTTGTTGTATCCGCTACAACACCACCCAAAATTTTGGGTATATTTTTAAAATTTCGGGTCCCCCTCTGCTCGCTTTGTCGTTAAGGTCTTTCACCGAACCTGCAGCCAGTGACATCCTAGCAACCTATCCCCAACCCCTCATGAGTTGTCTGGCCCTCATGATCAGGCGCTATTGTTGCAATCACGTCATGTGCGAAGGATCGCCATACATACATTCGACAGGAAACTTGTGTGTATTTACATTAAGAGCACTTGCATCATGGATTTTCCAGGCACTTTGTTTTAGCATTTCCCCGAGCTCATAGTCTTATATTTATCATTTTTGGGGCATTGTTCTCTAAAATGTAACTATAAACTAATTGGTGTATAATGCTACATACAGGTCGATCCCACGGGTGATATACTCATAAATGTCGTCACCACACCGATGAGAAGGATAAGAGCAGTACGAGTTGAAACATGAGAAGTGGAGGACATCTATCGCATTTACACAGGAAATAAGACCACGTCAAGGGAACTTGTAGTCACAATGGGACTTGGGAACACATTGCAGGCTATAAGTTTATTGGCTTACTTGAAAGATCAATGGAAATGCCCGTGGCCCTTTTGTTGCAAACGGTTCAAGCTACTAAGATATATTGTGCTTGCTTTCATGCTTTGGCATGCAAAAGCATTACCTGTCAAGAATGGGACTCTTGCATTGCCACCATTGCCTGGGGTTATACTACTGGCTCCATTGGTCCTACTTTAGAACAAAATTTATGTATCTATATTGCATCAAGAGTGTCCCAACTTCAAACAAGTGGTTCAGGCACTCAGCATCAATCTTTACAAAATATTGTGGTACAACTGCGAAAGACATGTAACCATTCTTATCTTTTCAACGATGTGGAGCCAGAGTCATTTCAAGAAGGACTGGAATCCATGAGTTGAAAAGCAATCATTACAGTGTGTTCATCGCGTTGGTCAGATGCATCATGTTTTGGCAATAAGAATTAAAGAAAGTCGAGGACGTGATTATGCAAAGGGCCCACAGAAAATTGCAGCTTGGTCACAATGTGATTGGCCATGATGATGTCGATACAAAAGCACATAGATCGGATAGTATAGCAAGTGGCAATCTGAGGTCCATAATAATGTACGTCCTGCACGAAGTTGACCGATCATGACAACATAGAAGGAAGCTCTTGGTTATAAGTCTTTAGCTCCTCAAGATACATCTGATTATGGCGAGGTACATTTTGGCTTTGGAGATTGTACAAATCCTATAAAATGCCATTCTTCTGAACTGACAATGATTTTGAGTTGTGTTGACAACTCTAACAAATTTAGGAAGGGAAGCATGTTTGTTAAACCTAATCTACATGGCAGGCGCACTTTCGATGGACCAAGGTGACATTTCGAAAAATTAAGCTGGGGCGCAAACACATATGGTTCTCGGCCACATAATATTGGAGGGGGGAAGTTATATAAAAAACTATACGAAAGACATTACGATTGGGCTCAAAATACCTTTAGGCCGAAGTTTTTCAAACTATGTTAAAAAGGTTTTGAGAAAAATATATATAGGGTGATCCAAATGTCATGGTGTGATATATGGTATGCTACAACCTTGTTTCAAAGGGTGCCAAAACAACATGTTTTCCAACCATATAAGATTAAAGGAGAGATCGTATAAACATTACGAATGAGCACAAAGGTTTCAACGATCAACTTTTCAACCTTGGTAAAATGGAGCGGATATATTATATAGTGACCCAAACTTATATTTAAAGCATGGGGCAGAGTTTATTCTTTAGAGAAGATATAAAATATTTGGTCAAAAGGCGTTTTTAAACATGGAGTCCAACGTTGCATGGCACAGACATGCATGGACACGTTGCATGGAGTCCAACGTTCAATGGCAGGGTTTGTTTGATAGCAACTATATACATACAACGGTCAATTAAAACATGGTCAAAGCTATATAAAACACACTACAATTGAGCTTGAATATGGCTATGGTGGAGTTTTGACCTATGTTAAAACGTCTTGGGTGAATATATAATGGTCAGGTTTTATTTTTAAAACGTGGAACAGGCGCAAAGGTTCGATGGCGGAGGTTTGGAGCGGATATATTTTATGGTCCAAAGTTGTGGCAGCAAATATTATAATACGTTGATTGGTAAAACTGCATGAATGAAATTTTCAACGTGTCTCTCTCCAAGTCTGCATGGCAACTATCATAAGCAGACCGTGCATTTCTAGTAAGTGTATCAAGATATAGTGCTGAAATAGAATCCAAATGAATTATGCCGACTTCTGTAGCTCCGACGGCAATATTCCAGGAGAGAATCACTCTTTAGATCTGCTGCGTTGGTCACATTTAGAAAAACGCTATCGCCACATATTCGCTGGGAGCTGATTTTCGATATTGCTACTAATGACCACATCGAGATGTCTTCACAGAGCTCAATATTTGATGATTCCCAAGGCGCTTGCTGTTATTATGTCCAAAGGCACTGAAACTGGATCTCGCATTCCACATAGATTGATTCGATACTGTTCGTAGTGCGTTCAATTGCAGACCCGTGAGAACAATGACCGAAGAAAAGGCTTTCAATACTAGATGTCCTATACAACTAGCTTACCTAACATTAGAGGCTGAATGGTGGAAACTATGTACAGAGGAATGTTTTATGGCGGTCCTGGAGGAAGAGCTGCACTGCATGATGCGTTGTTGCCTGGAAGAGGTAGCATGCCATCGAAGCTTCGAAGAACCCATTTGATAGTTAGTGCTAAATCACGAATGACATTGTCATTGGGATCTTTGGGAAGTAGAGATGGTTTCCTACCTCATCACTGATCTAGAATCGGAAGCAAGGCTTCTATCGATTTGTCGCTTGGTCCCTTTAGCAAATGGGAGCATCATAAAAACAGAAGTAATTGTGCAGGTGGAAGTCGGTCTACAGGGTTATCAATGGATGTTATATAATAGCTAGCCTAGGGATGGGATCTTAATATGGTGGCTCTGGAGCTGCGCAAAGGAAAGATTTTAGTTGGGCTAGCTATGATTTAATGGTCCTAACTGACCAGCCCTCATTGTATAAGACTGTTATAAGCCTTGCCTAGATCGTCGTACCTGACCAGTTCTCCTCAATCAAGATACCCGAGATTCTCCAATGGAAGATGACGAGTATTGCTCCTCTAATGGATGGGAAAATCGATGAGAATGAAAACCTATGGCGAACACTGAGAACGTAAATGAAGAAGCTCGTGCCTATCAAGTAATTTAATCCAAGACTTGAAGAGAACCTTGTGCGTGGGGAAGATGATAATCCTGACAGAGAAAGGGCACAGAGAAAGCCTACCCTAGCCATTCTATCCACTGATTTAGTAGTTGACCACACAGGGGTCTAAGTTATTATTTTCATTCTTAAAATTGATTAAAATGCCCTTAGCATTATTATTATTCCATCATGAAGATATGTGACCTGTGTTATTTTATTGTAGGAGGAATCACTCTGTTTGCACATAAGAGCCAAGGTTTTCCCCAGCAAACAAGGGGACATTTTCAAAACAAGTAGATGCTGCTGAAACTCCAAAGAACTCACTGATCTGCCCAAGGTCGTAGGTCGCATATCTGCCTAGGTCGCGAGGTCGCAAATCCCAGGAGGTCGCAGGTCGCAGATCTGACGAGGTCGCAGGTCGCATGACTGCCGACGTCGCGAGGTCGCAGGTCGCAGATATGACGAGGTCGCAGGTCGCATGTCTACCGAGGTCGCGAAGTCGCAAATCCCAGCAGGTCGCAGGGTCACATTTCTGATCTTTCCCGAAAGTTGCGACCCCGCGACCCAGCGACCTAGTCGCAAGGTCGCAAGGTCACATTTTCATCTTTTTTCACGATCCACGACCCCGAGACCCTGCGACCCAGTCACAAGGTCGCAAGGTCATACCTTAGCCATTTTCTTACAACCTGTGACCCCGTGACCCGGTCAGGTCGCAGGTCACAACAACAACTCAGGTCGTAGGTCGCAGAAAAGACTGGGTCGCAAGATAGCCCAACGGTCAAGAAGATGAAAATTCAAGGAAGCCCAAAGGGCAGGTTTTGTATTATAAATACTCCTTCGGGAGCTTGTAAAAGGGACTTTTTCTTTTGGAGACTCAAGAGATACACACCATTGTCTTAAAAGATAACACTCTTGTGCATATGAATACAGATACCTGTTAAAACTCCCTATGGATATGATGTGTTTTACTTTGCGAACACTATGTGTATTTCTTATACAGTTTCAAATATCTTTTGATTAATGAAGCTGTACTCTTAATGGCATCATTTATGCATCATGGCTATCTGTGCTTGTGTTAATGATGTTCAGTTTTTCATTGCTCTTTTAATGGATGTTAATGACCTTGTTTATTAGCATTTCGTTTTATCTTTTAGGAAGTAAAGGGGCAACTCGCCATAAATAACTATTTCTTTTGTGGTCAGAATACCTCACAAGCATAACCCTAAAGATGTGTTGCTAACGACACCTCCTTCGGCGTATATGCTTTATTTATTGTCTTGCTACACATAGTGCTATATACGTGTTTAATGCATCAATCATGTATTCTATATCATGTGAATAAGTGTGTGTCTGCAAGTTCAATCAGTTTCTTTTGAGACCGAAGGGGAAGGTGACTTAAGCGGTAGCCGGACCCACACCCCGGACGGGATCCCTATTCCAAACGGTTCAAAGTCTAATTGGGAATTTCTACTGGGGAGATCCCCTACTGTTGGACGGACACATTTTCCTGTCAACAGAAGTCTAAGCCCAGTGTAATCATGAAAATATTCTAATGTAAGGGTATGAGAAAGATAAATATGGTTTAAAAGTGAAGTAAAAGTTTGGTAAAAAGATGGTATTTTAATTTGATAATGTTAATTATTAATTAAATAATAAAACATTATTAATTAAGGTGATTTAATTAAATTCACACTGACACACACATATTAGATTCATTCATATTAAATAAAAGTCAAAAAATTAATTATTCTTGGAAATTTTTATAAGTCAAAGTTTAAAAAAAAAACGCTCACTCATTTTTTTATAGCTCACCAAAATTTAAGGGGGTGAATAAAATATTATTTTTTATTAAACCATGTGCAAAAAATGTAAGTGGATTGAGAGCACCCCCTCCTTAAATGGCGGTAGGAAGAACCCCCCGCTTATATTTTAATAAATAAAATGCACAGAAGAAGGAGGAATATCAACAGTCAATTTTCAAACAACTCCAAATTTCCTATATGTATTCAGAGATTGTTTTTATTTGTAGTATATTGTTAGAATTGTATCATTTAAATATTATAAGAGCTTCAAAAGTTGTAATATCTATATATTATTTTATTTTGTTGGCTTTTGAGGCCAAAACCCTGAATTTTTTGTAAAGCTTGAATATTTCAAAATTTTATCAAAGGGTTCTAGTTTTAGTTAGTGTGAGACATTGTTTATTGTGTCAGTGCTTAGTTGTGATTACTTATCTCTTTTTGCCTATGTTTGAAGTTGTATAAGACACTACGCGAGGCTAGGTTTAGTATCAACCTCCTTGATAGCCTATTGCAGAGTTATGTTCTTTATTGAGTGGATCAAGGTGATAGTGTGTCACTGTTGATCCCTCTAAATCAATAGTTTCTTGCTTCTATACAATATTTTTAAATGTATTGTTGTTTATTGTAGAAATAATTATACATGCTTCAGTTCTTGATTAGATAATTAGATATTCAATGAGGATATTTAATTATTTAGTTTCTCCTCCATTCATCCATCAAAATCTTTCAAACTATCTTATTTTGTCATAGTTGAACGCTGAAACTTCGATAATTCCTCTACAAGAGAGGGCTTTTTTTGTGAAGTAGGGATTGGAAACCCAAAGCAACCACCCTATACAACAACTTATATATCAATCCATTGTGCTTCATAGGCTGATGTCCAATGACAATGAATGGAAAAAAGGCCTGTAATATTAAGGGAGCCCCCTTTAGTTCGAGGGCCAACATGAACCTAAAGTTGGTTGAGTTGGTTTATTGGCGAAGTTTTGCAACCAAAAACTCCCTTCAAGAAAAAGATACAACACATTATATTATATTATATTATATTATATCCATTATTTATGTCCACCTCCACTTTGTTTACAATTCACCCATATCCAACTATGATTCTTTTTGTCTTATTTTTTCCTCGCTAAAATTATTTTTCACCCTAACCATTCTATAATTCACTTAAGTCCAACCATGTTTCTTGTTCCATTATTTTTTTCTCATTGGACTTATTTTTAATGGGACAACACAAAAATCTAATCATTCAGATGAGGTGTAAAATATCACCATTTGATTTGATTTGTGATCAATTTTATGCATGTGAATTTTCTTCAAAATAGTGGGAAAACATATCATAACTAAGTTATCAAATCAACGGTGGGGACGACCATCACTAGTGTGAAGAACCAACTCTAGTTTTTCTAAAAAAAGGATTTAACCAATAAATTAATCATAAAATTTACAACAAGATAATGATTTATCTCACACAAAAGTTATAAAAAATAAATGATATATATATATATATATATATATATATATAACAAATTTTATTTACAGTTATTCACATGAACTAATTTACAATAAAATACATACCTTTTTAGTATATGGTGGCTCGATTGGGGTGCTCTTGCTAGGGCTACCCATTTGAATTTTCCACCTTTCCAGTTAGGAATTTCTGTCTAGTACTCTCCAATCAAAATCAAATCAAATGTCACCACTAAAACCAATCTCCGAACCAAAACCAATCTCCTTGACTCCCCCTCATTCCTTTCACTCTCAATTCTTTCCTCCTACGCAAAAATACAAATAAAAATAAAGACAAAATATATTCCCTTCTCTCATCCTCGTTTCACTTATGCCCCTACCTCCACCCCACTCACCCCCCACTTGTAGATCTCAACCACCTACCATTAAGGCCATGAATACTTGCCCATAGTTTTAATTTAATGACCTTGACTTTCACTCCTATATCTTATCTAGAAATAAATTTGAGACAACTTGTCATGAGAAATGAAATATTAATATTTAATTCATTTGAGACAAGTTGTCAGAAATGAAATAATAAATAAAAATAAATTATTAATATTAAGTCATATCAATAAAATTACAGATTCGCAAGAATCTAATGATTTAATATAAATAATTATATATTAATATAACTAAATAATTATAAGCCAAAATTTTAAGGTTGATTAGCAATTATCAAGATTAGCCATTAATCAAGCTTAATTATTTATTTAACCATCTAACATTTTAAGATTTAAAATACTAGCAATTATCAAGATTAGCCATTAATCAAGCTTAATTATTTATTTAAACATCTAACATTTTAAGCTTTAAAATACTATTTTATTCGTGTGAGGTATCGATATGTAGCTAGAATATGCATATCTCTATTGAATTTTGGTAGTTCTGATTTGTATTCATTCATTATATTTTCCCGCAAATTACAGTAGAATAAAAAAACAATTTTTGTTCTATATCAACTCCAATTAAGAGGGAAAATAACTTTTGTTCTTAAATCAACTCCAGTTAAGAGGGAAAAATCTAAATTTTGAATTTCAAAATTTTTCCTTAGCTCAGTGAACAGAAACACCTATTCAGGTTCATTCATCCACTATATATTTTAGTTCATCCTCCTCCATTCGGTGCCAATTCATATCACACCTATATCTGATATTTTGTTAATCTATACGAGGAAGGGAGAAGGAAAGTTATTCGAAGTTTGACGAGAAAAGTCCAAGATTTACCGAGTCATATTTCATCTCTATTTGACCTCCATTTGACTTCACACGTGTGGGAGCAATCCAAATTCATTTTGTGTATATTTCTGGGAAGTAGTCTGAATTCCGAGGAAGATGTAGGAGGTTAAAATTCAACCTATTTTACCTAAGTTGACCAGTCATTCAGAAGGTTGAAATTTCTCAATTTGACTAAGTTTGAATTAGGTTTGTTTGCTAGTCAATTGACATTATTTGAATAGAAAACAAAATTGTTACTCTTGTAGAAATGTACAATTTCTTTAAGAAAAGGTTGTCAGGTTTTTCCCTTGTTAAGGGTTTTCCTAGAGTAAATTTTTTGTGTCTCTTGTGTTTGGTTGTCTCCACATGATCCTACAATCATTATTATTTTATGATTGATATTTTCTATGTATAATTACTTAATGATAAATGTAACACAAGAAGGATAAATTAATAAATCAATGGAAGTAATTATCATATTAGAAATTCATGAAAATTAAATGCCGAGTACCTATTCTAATAATAATTATTAGAATTAAGCACAAATAGTCAATCACTCAACAAGTAGGGTAATAAGATAATGTAAGATAATAGGGTCAAGTAGGGCATTACAAATGGTTTCTATCAGGGAATTTAGGTTGACTCATCACTTTTATGCGAGAAAACCATGCCACCTTGAACCCACTGGTGATCCATAAGGCGGGTTGGCTTTGAATCCTACTAGATGCCTCTAGGTCTTGGGTCGTTTACCTCTTTCCTTATGTTTGAGGAAGACAAGCTCTTATCAAAGAAAAAAAAATTAAAACATAATGCAGGTCCTCTATATATATATATATATATATATATATATATATATATATATATATTAATTACAAAATTTATGGTTCAAATGTGGTGTCAAAAAATACTATTTTATTTTATTTGTGTTCAGTTTTACGTATATGAATTTTATATACATTATAGAGTTGTATTTGAAAGAAATAAAAGTGTTTATTAAATTTTTAATATAGATTTTAAAAAATCAGTAATGATTTATTTCACAAGTAAATATGTTTTTCTTTCTGAATAGTGGGAAAAAATATCATAATTTAATTGTCAAACTAGTAGTGGGACAACATCACTTGTTACTATTTGTGAATGCAGGTTGACTCATCATTGCTATTCAAGGAAAACCATACCATCTAGAATTACTCGCTAGTGGTTTGTAAGGGCGAAAGATTTTCTCCTTTGATATTCCTCTCAGTTTTGGGACATTATCCTGTTCATTTACATCCAAAGAAGGTGAGCTCTTAACCAAGTATATTCATGAATGATTATATTATAAATTAAATGATTTTTATTAAATATAAAAATTTAAATTTAAATTAATTTTGATTTCAAAATCTCATTAATGATTTATTTAAAAATAAATGTGTTATAAAATAGTTAATCAACACATTGTTAACGAATGCGAGGAATAGCGGTCTTTTGAAAGTTTCACCTTTTACATGAAACACTAATCTGACACACTTGTTATTTGTTGAAGATGTATTGGTCTTCCTCGATGCTACAAGGTGTGAGTCTATCGCTGTGGACCAGATCATAACATTATTTAAGAAAGCAATATACGTGGAAACAAACTAACAAAAGTCCACTATCTCGGTCTTTGAGTGCATAAGGGAGGCAATGAATTTTGGTAGGTCATTTATTCCCATTCCTGTTGACAAATTCAGATGATGGTATCAAACACCTGGGCTTTCGCTTAAAAATAAACAACTATAAAAAACACGATTCAATGTGGCTCATGGAGAAAATTGAAAAGAAACTTAATGTATGGAGTAATCGATGGCTTTCTCGGGCTGGTAGATTAGTTCTTATAAAATCAGTTTTGGATTTGATCCCTATATTATGTTATGGATGGCCTTAGCATGGATTCCAAAGGGGATTGTTAACACCATTCAAAAAAGATGTCGTGAATTTTTATGGAGATGGAAAAAAGGAAGGAAGGAATTTTGCATGGCTCAAATGGGAACGAATCACCTTCACAGACAAATGGGGAGGACCGGGCATAAAGGATCTACACACCTTCTCTATTGCACTTACTGTGAAGGCAAGGTGGAGGCTCATCACCTCAAAAATCCTATGGATAGAGGTGCTTACGAGAAAGTATATCAACCCATTATCTATGATTGATTGGGTTAGATTACAAAAAAAAGTAGAGAAAACATTTCTTCAATCTGGAAAGTTGTAACAAAATATTTTCCTATCATTGAAGCAACGTTGGCTTAGAGAATCGGTACAGGAGAGGAGGTCCTTATTAGGATTGATCCCTGGTGTAGTTGTGGAGGCAGGTATAATCTTCCTATAAATCTTATTACCTTTTTAAATAACTAGGGAATCAAAACCATAAATCAAATTGCAGACCAAAAAACATTGTCAATGTAGGGACAGAGATGCAAAAATGCAAAGGAATTAAACATCCTGCCACATTGGCAAAAAATATGGGTGTATTATACAAATAATATAAAAAATTCCCATGTTATAATTTCATATCATAAGGATGAACTGGTATGGGAAAATTAAAAAAAAGGTATCTACAATCCAAAAGGGTTATATCTTGCTGCATATGAGCACAAGAACCCAGTAGAAACATGATGGTGGTGGAGTTTGTTATGGAAATTGAAAATCCCTTCAAAGGCAAGGCTCTTATTATGGTGCATTTTAACAAATAAAATTCCTATTGAAGAAAACCTTCAGAAAAGAGATTTTCAATGACCTTCATGGTGCACTTTGTGCAACAGATCCGAAGAAACAGTAAATCAACTTTTCCTAACATGCCCAAGCGCAAACTTGATTTGGGAATTGATCTACAAGGTCTTAGGAATTCATTTAAGATGGCATGAAGCATCAATCAATGATGCATGGTAGGGATAGTGTAATGAATAAAAACCTCAAAAACTCTGGAATATCCCTCTCCTTGTCTATTTGGCCATTTGGATAAGCAGGAACATAACAATTTTTGACAACCAATTTGCACCTGGAATAATAGGAGCGTATTTTATCATGATATATGATATTATTTTGAAATAGGAATGATTTATTTCTATTTTCACTTTATTTTCTGAAGTTCTCGATTCCACAAAGCCTTGGGATTATTTCGACGAATATTCAAATCATAACATCAATGATGTTGATGCGATCCTTCACCTTAAAAATGAACACTACTTCAAAATGAGTTTCTGGTTTGGCCCTAGAACTAATAATTTTTCTAAATTATTCAGTTTGAAACTTCTTCTCATATTCGCTCTGAAAAAAAATTGCAAGCAACTTTAGGTATTTGGCAACTCCAAAATTTTTATTGACTAGCTCAATCAAACATCTCAACGTCACACACACACACACACAATTAGAAATATGTTCAAAGAGACTCTTATGATGAAAGCACAATTTGATCAAATTACATGTTGTCGCATTTACAGGGAGAAGAACAATATTGCTGATTAGTTATCCAAAGAAGGTGTGTAGCAAGAGTCGGGCGCATGGGTGACACACGAACAAAATGGATCCAAACATTATCAGTATTATCACTGTAACACCTGTATCTAATGATTACTTTGTTAAAAGACATTTTAATTAGACATTGAAGTATTTAATTTTAATTAGCAGATTAACAAATATGTTAATCAAAAGTTGTGAATCAAAGTTTCTTACTTTTGAAAATAAAGTTTCAATTATGGTGTGATGCCATGAATTTGATGGTAAAAGTTTCTAAGACTCAAAAGTAGTTGAATAAAGCAGTTACTAGAAGTTACCTTTTCCTATGGGGAAGAAAAAGAAAATCCTAGAGGAGGAAAGGGGTTCTGTACAGGAAAAGAGGAACAACTAGAAGCTGGAGGGAAAGAACATCCAGAGATGGTGGAAAGCTAGTGGAGGTCTACTATCTGATTAGGAGAAGAGACTGGATATGAGTCCTAAGGTTTACCTCCTTGGATAAATATACTGTTGTGATTTCCTACTTTGGTGAGGAGCACAGGGGGAGTAGAGGACATCATTTCCTCACTCAAGGTTGGGTGGAAGCCATCAGAGTTTACATAAAGTGAGACAAGTAAATTTGAATGGAAAAGAATCTTGTATATTCCATATGAAATGTATGCTCGGATATAGAAACAAAAAATTTATTTTATGTCAATTTCTGGAAAAATAACTTACAAAAGTAGAAAGTTTTATACGAAATAGAATAAGGAAAATTTTCTATGCTTATGAATTTTATTATTACATAATGCAAGTCTCTGCAGAAGAGAATTAAAAGAAAATACTAGATAACCATGGGTGTAAACTGTAAACATAGCAGGTTGACAGTTTTAAACTTAGGAAGAAAATCCCAAGAAAAATACTTTTTGTCATGTAGGCGGAATTTAAATAGTAAACAGATTAAGCGAAAAATCCCTTTAGAGTGGTCCAAATATTCATATAGAATAAAGCTAGAAGCAGATATAAATAGCATGAATTGTCGAATTATTAAATATTTAAGTAAAAATAGAAGTTACTATAACAAAGAAACATTTAGAAAGAACTAGTAATTCTTATTCATAACATTACACAGTCTTAAATCCAATGATTCTTTGCAAACAAATATTATGCATTTACAGATATTAAGAATTTGCAAAGAAGATGAAGCAAAGATTATTCATAAACAATAGAAAATATGGATATAATTTCCTTTAAACATAACCTGGAAAGTATTCAAATCAAGGAACCATAGAGCACCGCAAATTATCCGCTATAAATCTTAAGGAATAAACTAAAATCATGCACTCTATAGGAACAAAATTAATATTGAAATTACAACTCAAATTGTCACAAGAAAAGTCGAACTCGTGGATAGGGCTATCAAAGTTTAGACAATAGAGAACAAAGTATTTTAAATCCGGTAAACTTAGTAATTGAACTTAGTAATTCATAAATTATTAAATAAGCATAGTGGAACCTCACGGTTCGCAATTTCAATTAAAACCTGGGTGGTTTCAATACCAACCCTCTATTAAAATATGGACAACCCAAGAGATTGTTCTGGCAGTGCCAATGGCATACACATATATATATAAATACAAATGTACAGTTGAAGGATAAATTAAAAAAACGGCCACCCAAAACCCTGTCAATTTCTGAGGAAACTTCCCTCGACCTCTATAGAAAAATAAATGAGAAGTAAAAACCCTTGAAGGGTCAGCATGAATGAAATCCCTTGAATCAGAGAAAATGGCACTGAGAACCTACTAAACAAACAGTTGAGGAATTAAGAAGTGCACCTGAAAGAAAATGAAGATTATTCAGTATGTAACTGATGCAGGAGAAGGCAAATGTGTCAACATAAAACACGGATGGAAACATTACCTGTAGGGTGAGAAAACACATATCAGTTAGTAAAAACTTAAAAACAATACATTTGTAACCCAGGAATTCAGAACCAGGAGTAAATGAACATCATTACCTTGGGTCGACCGGAGACTCTATGCTCTCGAATCTGCAAAACCAAATTATAAATTTTGGGTATGAGAATGTGTACAATCACATAGATACAATGGAAATATTTATATTTTGAAGGTATATAGATGAAAAATTCAGTTGCCTAGTTAAACTGAATGAAGAGAAATTACTAGTGATCAAAGCAGAGTATAAATGTCATCAGCTAAAGTCCCACATAGACAGCTGAACAGGAACATGTGCACCATGGCCACATTGTGGTCTAACCTCTCTCGAAAAAAGAAATGCAAATGATTTTTACTAACCATTGACAGAAACCCTAAGCACGAGGGCTCTTCCAAAACTAAACAGCAGAGACTCCAACAGTAAGAAGTAACACACCGACATAGAAAACTCATCATTTCATGAGCCTCTGTGGGTAAAACCCTAGATGATGGAAACCCAAAGGTTGCAGAGCTCACAGACAATAGTGACGGAGGCACAAGAATGAAGTGGTTTGGGTCCATATGGGGGTAAGCTAATACCCAAATGAACTCTGATTCAACCATCACCATCGATGTAGTGAGAAAATCTATGGAGGAAATGGAGCCACATGCAAACACAATAAGATCACAACTGGAGTCGAGGTTCCGGACTGTCAGGTCCATAAATCTCATATTAAATTCCTAACCCGTGGAATGGATAATATATGCCGAGATTAATAATTTGTACCATCAAAATGTTTTGACCATAATGAGTTTATTTAATCCACCTCGAAACGGGAGCAATCAATCTTGTGAACTTTATAATATTTATGAATATAGATTTGTATGGTATGATGAGCTAACAACTCTATGGTATGATATGGTGGTGTCACTTGACACATCAATTATGATTGCAATATGAGATTATATACATATAGTTTTATTTTCTAGTTTGGGACTTTACATTCACTAATTTCTAGTAAAAGAATTAAGGTAAGATTCTTATTTTTCAACAATTGTAAGTTAGGATAATGATTCCTAAAGTAACTAGAAAGGGAAGTTAAAGTAAAAAAAAAAACAAAAAAAAAAAATTTATTGAGTGTTAGTTTATATGAATGAATGTTACAAGTGGTATCAAAGAAACGTTCAAACGCTGGGACCAACAAGGGGTCACTTACATAATAATTTACGTGTGTGAATATGCATAGAAAATATGAAGGAAGGAATTTACCAATAACAATGAGAAGAGGATCCGTACATCAAACACCCAGAAATACAGGGGGGATTCACCCCCAGTATAACCAAGAAAGAAATCTAGAAATGTGGGTGCAGCTAAGTATATATTAGCACCAGAAAACCAGCAGATTGTTGGAGGAACAATAAAGACAAACCAATAGGTTGTTGGATATTGTGCAACAACTCTAGACGGAAATGGTCCGAGTACGAAGTGACAATGAAATACTGATGAGGGAGAAGGAAAATATACTTAAGAATCTTTCAGATAAGCAAAATCATCCCACCGCACAACCTAACCCAGAAATGGAAACCTATGTACAAGGCGGGCAGCAACAACATATTCCTGATAATCCTGAGGGAATCCGCACTCATCAAAGCAACAAGAGTAGGACTTACAATGAAGCTGAGTCTGAAAATGCTTCCAATCAGCAAGAAATGAAGAAGAAGAGAGTGGAATTGCAAGGGGAATTTCGGAAGATTAAACACCATACATTTAATGGAGAGGTTGAAGAGGTGGCAGAAGCTTAGATCATGAACATGAATAAATATTTTCAAGTGTATCAGTATGACAGCAAACTCAAAGCTTGGTTGGAAATCTACCAATTGCGAGATAAGGCCACGTTATGGTGGGAAAAAGTGAAAAATGTACGTGGAATTTAAGACCATAATGTAACCTGGGATGAATTCCATCAATACTTCAAGGATAAGTACCTAACAAAATGATTCTACGATGAAAAATCCTGGGAATTTAATAGTTTGTGGTTGGGCCAATTATCTCTAGATGGATTCATCACCAAAGTCACTTATATGTTAAGATACGTGCCATATTTAAAGGATGAAAAGGAAAAAGTACATCAATTTTTTAGTAGTTTACCTTCTCACATGAAAGAGAGAATTGAATTTGTACGTCCAAAAAATTATGGATGAGGTGATTCAAAAGGCACAGATGTGCTATCGGAAATCTAAAGAAGAAGGAGAAGTTGGCAGAGATTGGCCACCCAAGAAAGGACAAAAAAATTCCTCAAGCTTTAGAAATAACAGATCTGGAAATTATAAAGTTGTTTTAAGGAATTCAGGAAATAAGCAAATCGGGAAAAAACAACAAAGACCGAAATGGACAGTTGAGGATAGACCCATTGAGGCATCTAACAGATTAGATCATGGACAGTCACAAAAACCACCATTGTAGTGTTCAGGATGCGATGAGGGACATTATTACAAAAACTTTCCACATTGTGGGAGGAATGAAACTGCAGTTAATGTGCAAGAAGCATCTATTGTGGAATATGTGGCGCAAATATATACCCAGAATCAACTTTGCACTTGAATATCGGTAAGCATATTTCCAGCCAACCATGATAGAACTGGAAGGTAAGATGAATTCTCATCCCATATATATTTTGGTTGATCCTTTTGCTAGTTTAAGCTATGCAGACCCCCATATTGTGGAAAGATATAACTTACAGGGCCAAAATTTTAAAAATCCTTGGTTAATACTTCTGGGTACTGGGGCAAAGCGGAAAATTCATGCAAAAGTTTCCAACTTTATTCTTGAAGTTAGGGATCATAATATAAGGGTTGAATTAAAAATTATACCCTTAGGCTATTATAATATATTATTGGGCATGGACTAGTTGTAATCACACTTCTCACTAGTAGATTGCAAGGATAAAATTATTTATTATAAGGTTGAATCTGGAACATGTCAAGAGATGAAAGGAATTAAGAAGCCACTTCAGCTGCATCCTATTACAGTGTCTCAGCTGGGAAAATGCATTAGGAAAGGATGTGAAATATATGCGATTCAGGTGGGATTTTCCAATTCCAAAGATAAGGCTACTACGACGGAAAATATACCAGTTGCGCAAGACTTCATGGATGTGTTTCCAGAAAACATACTGGGTTTGCCACCAAAGCGGAATATAGACTTTACCATCGATTTAATGCTAGGAGCAGCACCAGTATCACGAGCACCATACCACATGAGTGTTCTTGAGTTAACACAACTAAAAATGAAATTGCAAGAATTGCTGGAAAAAGGTTATATCTGTCCCAGCGTCTCTCCTTGGGGGACACTAGTACTGTTTGTAAAGAAGAAGGATGGCACTATGTGAATGTGTATGGACTATATGCAACTTAATAAATTAACAGTTAAAAACAAGTATCCTCAACCTCGGATTGACGATATGTTCGATTAAGTAAAAGGGGCAATAGTCTTTTCAAAAATAGATTTAAGATCTCAATATCATCAAATAAGGACAAAGGATGAGTATATTTATAAAACAAATTTCCGAACTAGATATGGGAATTATGAATTTGTGGTCCTACCGTTTGGTTTGACCAATGCACCTGCAACATTCATGATCTTAATGCACGGCATATTCCATCCATATCTAGATAAATTTGAAATGATTTTTATAGATGATATATTAATCTATTCCATAAATGAGGAGGAATATAAGGAGCATCTACGTATAGTGCTGAAAATGTTGAGGGACCATCAGCTATATGCAAAATTCAACAACTATGACTTTTTCAAGAAAGAAATACAATATTTGAGCCACGTCATTTCAGCTGAAGGAATAGTAGTGGACCATGAAAAGATAAAGGCTATTATGGAATGGAAGGTTCCTAAAAATGTGGTAGATATACGATCCTTTATAGCATTGGTTGGTTACTACCAATGTTTTATAGAAGGTTTTTCCAAAATTTCATTTCCTATAACTTCCTTGTAGCACAAGGGGCAAGTATTCAACTGAATCAATGAATGTCAATCTAGTTTTGAGAAATTAAAACAATTATTGAACACTTGTCCTATTCTGAAAGTAGCAAATCCAAATTTATAATTTGAATTCTGCATCGATGCAAGTAAAGAGGGAGTAGGATAAATGTTGTCGCAAGAGGGAAAGGTGGTGGCACATGAATCTATAAATTTAAGGGACCACAAACAATGATACTCTACCTATGATTTAGAATTGACTACAGTAGTGCATGCACTTAAAATATGGAGGCACTACCTATTGGGAAAAAAATTTGTACTAAAAACTAACCATAGAAGTTTAACCAACTAATTTAAGCAAGTCGATTTGAATTCTCACTAGGCTAGATGGAATGCATTCCTGAGCGAGTTTGCGTTTGAAATGCAGCATGTTAAAGGATAGGAAAATCGAATTTTTGATGCATTAAGCTGAAAGCTACATCATATTTATGAATTATATTTTAATGATGTGGAATTCAAATTTCAGGAAGAGGTAAACAAGGCTGCAGAAAAAGATCCTGAATATCAATTTCAATGGTAGCAAGCTCAAGATATGGAGGCACAAGGAAAATAGTCTAACTATGCCATTGTTACACAGTAATTTGTCACCGTCCCTACCATTCCCCGTCCCGCACAATGGAGGACCCATTTTGTGACCTGTGAACATTGTCATTCCTTGAAAACATCATCAATGCATTCCTCTAAGCATGAGCTTCATTTTCCCTAAAGACATCTCCTTGCAAAAATCATGAAAAACATCCCTTTTTGCATTGGCGCGGGCAGACATTTCATCACTCGCGCCAATGAAGAAGATCCTGCAAAGAGGTCACACCAACTGGCGCTCTGTCCCAGAGTAGTAATCGCGCCACCCAATTTGAGGAATGTTTTTTAAATAAATATGGCGGAAGTTGAGTTCCAACAAACTCATAAACCATTGCCTATCTTGAGTTGGGAGGTTTGGCTGCGGAAGTTCTATGGAAGGGAAGTGGTTTTTCCACCTCCCATGGAACCTTCCTTGTTGATAGGGCCAATCCCACAATAATAGGGATCCCAACTCCCTCCTTCCCCATCTATAAAAGCCTGCTCAATTCCATGGCAAGCTAGTCTTGAAGTGCCTAAGCTTTGAATCTCCAAATTCCCAAGAGCTTTTGTGCTGTAAGAGCCCTCTTTCTTCCCTTAAGGCCGACTCAAGTAAGGAGACTATCGTCGAGAGACTCTGGAGAGGTTTGCCCTTTCCCTGGCGAGCTTTGCGAGACGTGAACGACTGGAGACCCATCCGAAGGAGACCACGACGTCAGAACATTGGTTGTAATCTCTCTTCGATTGTTATTTAATGAATGATTACGATTATGGTTCCACTCTGTTTTCGATTATGTTAATATGAGTAATATCCTTTCTGACTGATATTTAGTTACGTATGCCGGATTTTATGCTTGTATCTGTTTGTTTCTTGCACGTGCAGGTATCCATCCACGGAGATCATAGAGGATCGTGATCTGCCGAGGCTGAGGAACGGGAACGCTCTCTTCTTCGGATCATAGCATTGGATTCCAGGTAGGCCTCCATCTTTGGTCTTTTCATTTCGTAACTAGGAACTTGCGTCGTAACATTTCGTGATTGTTGCTAGACCCCTGCTGGGCTAGTAGGGATCACCTCTATCCGCAGAGGGGATTTACCTCCTCAACAATTTGGCGACCATACTGGGGATCGTCTAGACTTTACTGTCTCATTTGTATTGTCTCGTTTTGATTATTTTATGTTTTTCCTTGCTTGATGAGCCTTCTGGGTTGGGTTCTTTTGCTGTTTTTTACTTCTTGGTTTGCTTAGTATGCATTGATCTGCTTCTGGAGTAGTTCTTTTTTGTTTTTGGCTGAGAAACTCGACTGGCGTGCTTTTTAGCTCGACAGTCGCGCCAATTGGCGCATGTTTCTTTTGTTTAGCCCGCGCCAATTGCTTTCTGGCACCAGTTGCAGCCTTATAGTCGCGCCACTCCTGTAAGGTTTTTGAGTTTCCTCATTTTTGAGCTCTCTGGGTTTGGTCAGTGTTTTTATTCTTGATTTTCCGACTACCTGAGTGTGTTGGAGTCCTGTTTGACTGGGAATTCACCTCTGTCCTTTCGTTGTTTTCTTTTATCTATCGATTTCACGTTTTGAGCCCTAGGGCATCTAGTGGCTTAGTGTATCGAGCCCTCCTTGGGAGTTTTGGTGTTTCGTTTGTCCGGTCGACTTTCTGATTGATTCTCCACATCCTCTTAGTAGTTGTTCATTGTTTTGTTGCGATTTTTGGGTGATTTCTCATTCCTTCATTCAAATTTCGTTTGGTCTTGCATTAGGCCTAGATCACACGACCCATTGGAGCCTTTGATTATTTTCTTGGTTTTGAGAGACTTTGGTCGATTTGGGATCTGATTGCTTGCGTTGTTGAGTGAAATTTGTTTGTTTTTCTCTCTCGAATATTGTTTCTCAAGTTGTTCCGTTTGTTTTCAGTTTGTTTAGTGCATATTAGCTATCAAACGTTGAAAATTACAAAAAAAAAAAATCTCTTGTGCTTTTGGTTGAATTAGTGCAAATTGTAATCTTTTCAATTTTGCTAATGATTAGTGATTTGAATGAAAAGTTTTCAATTTCATTAGTTGCATTAGAGATCTCATTGTTTGTCTTCCGATCATTTCGTTTGTGTAAAAGCTCTCAACTCTTCTGTAACTAGTTTTCATCGAACGAAATGTTAGACTGTGGCATGTAGCTTTGCATTTAGGAGTCTTTTAAGACACTACATACGATAGGGCCTGAAAATTGAAACTTAATCGAAGATCAACTTTAAAATATATCCAATTAACCTAAGGCAGCATTGAAATCTAACGAAACATATTTAGAGGTCTAGGCTACAGACGTGTTCTGGCGTCTTTAAACCTAGTAGCTGCCGTTCGCCTTTTGGCTTTAGACAGCGCTAGTACGGACTTGTGCTCCCCGTACCGTCACGTATATAAAGGGAGACCCCTCTAGGTTTTCAATCCTTTATCCACAGGAAGCCGAGTCTGTCGCGCTATACCCGTGATACACCGAACACAGCATTCGGGGAGATTGCCTGCACGTACGGAAAGTCCTTGGTCGATTTTTGTTTCATTATTGAAACCAAGGTGTATATTGCAGTTCACGGATATTTGGTACACCCTTTGTGCCTAGTTTTTCCTAAGCAGTCATTTGGTCTTTTCTGACTCCCTAAACTTGAAAAGACCATCGAGCGCTTGTCCTTTCATGCTTGTATCAAATCTGAAAGAGATAGAGTCATCTTTCTATTGTTTCTCGAATCTTAAAATATGAAACGATAGAGTTTCTTACTTTTCAATGTGGTAAAAATTAATCACCCACGATTACACGCCTGCTTAGATATTGCTTGTTGACCATTTGATCGTGTGCCCTTAACTCGTTTTCAGCCCGTGTGTGTGTTTTCTTCTTTTTCTTTGGTCTTTTGCCACAGTGGCGGAACCTTCGGTTTCGTCTACTGGTAGTCCTTACACGGACGATTCTTCAAAGGCTTCCCAATCCTCTGTCGAACCACAGCAGCTTGTTGTTTTCGAGTTTCCTGACGGGGGACCGGTTCTCGCTGAGCAGCCCTTTGGAGGACCAGTTGAGTTCAATTGGACCTCTTCGGACCCTGTGTCTGAATTGAGATTAGGAGCTGATTTCCTTTCTCTTACCTCGGGTTCACCTTTTGTTGCTGCCGTATTTCCTCCTAGTCCTCGTCGTCTTTTGCGTGATTTAACGGCAGGATCAACCATGAGTGATTCTGCTGAGGAAATCCCAACGTTTGGTGAAGACTATTAGTTCTTCCCGCGAAGACTGTTTGAGGGAGACAACTCTGAGCTGGCTACCATGTCAACAGCCAGTCCTTCTTTACCACAGGGATATAGATCTCTGGGTCAGATTATTTCCGCTGCAGCCTCTATGGGAATATCATCTCCTGCTTCGAGGCCAGCTGCTACTACACCCGGGGTGTCTCCTCAGACGCCTGTCACTTCTGTTCCCGTCTGGCCCACTGTCTGTGTGGCCGCCTCTTCTCCTGTTGTCTCAGCATCTGCTACCAGGGCTGGGCCAACTCCTGAAGATGTTTATCTAGCTACTGCTATACTGGAGAATATCTCTCTGTAGGAGTATCGGTTGTCTTTGAAACAGCCGAACGCCGAGGTTGGACTGTCCTCCCAAGATCCCTACCGATCTTACTTTTCGCATTATGCACAGGATGGTACTCCCGTGTATGCTTTCCCAGGTCAGTATGACGAGCACGGGGAGATTTTGCGTCTACCCGCTCCTGAGGCTTATCTCTATGCTCAAGGTTTACCCTTTAACCAGGCTTATAACCCGCAGGGACAACCTTTCCAAGGCCAACCTACGAGCCAACCTGCCTATTTTTATGATCCACAGGGACAACCCATCCAAGGTTACCCTGTCGCCCAACAAGGGCCATCGTACGGTCCGCAAGGACAGTATTATAGCCCTTTAGGTCAACCTGTTCAGCCTCAGCCGGGGTATCAACCGGGACCAGTCTATGGTCCCGGGGGGCAAATCCAACCTTCTTTACCGATGCAACCACAGTATCCTGTTGTTTCTAACGTTGCATATCAGCCAGGACCATCCTAGGGTTCTGCTTCAGGTCAAACCAGTTTCCAGCAAGCACCTGGTCATGTTCCACCATCGGGCCGACCGGTCCATCCAGTACAACCCGGTGTCCTGCCTCCAGGCCAACCGGTCCATCCAGTACAACCTGGGGCTCATTTACAACCAGGTCAACCTGCGCAACCGGCGCCGCCTGTCTATCCGGGTCAGCCTGGTCATTCAAGTTAGCCCTTGCACCCGGGTCAACCTGTTCGCTCAGGTCAGCCCTCTCAGTCGGGTCAACCTGTTCATTCAGGGCAGCCCGCTCATTCCATTAACCCTGCACAGCAGCCGGTTCATTCAATGCCGCAGCCAAATCAACAGCTGTTCCCTACGTATCAGGCTCCATAGGGTTCCACTTTTCAGTAGCCTACTCATTTTCAGGGTGGTTATTATCCTCATGGTTAGTCTCAACCGAACTATAACCACCCCAGAGGCTCTCAGTATTATCCTCCCCCACCCGGTTCTACCTACACTCAGTAGCCAAATCCAAACGCTGCTTATACAGGGCCGACGCATAATCAGGGTCCGTACCCTGGTTATCAAGCCCCACACTATGGTTACCAGCATCCAAATCAGTCTGGTTATACGACCTACGCCCCCTACGGTCAAAATCCTGCAGGACAGAACCCATGGGGGCAAGGATATTCACAACCATCGTGGAGTATGGGTACCGGACCTCATCCTAGACTTGGCATGGCAGTTAATCCTCCATTGCCGTTCCTGGCTACCTTGGCGCTGCCAGATGTTTCAAAGTTGACCAATGATCCGATGTTACATAATCCGTATTGGCCTTCAGTTCCCACCAAGATACTAGGTGATTGTCCCAAGTTTGAGGGGAAAGCTGGGGAGGAACCCCAGGCGCATGTGATGACGTATCATCTTTGGTGTTCGTCTAACTCTTGGGTCGACGATTCGATTCGCCTACGCCTCTTCCAGCGTACTTTAACTGGAGCTGCTGCTAAGTGGTACATAGAGTTATCCCGTGGCATTTTTCAAGATTTCAACTCTTTAGCCATGGCTTTCCTCACACATTTCCAGTTGCCGGTTCGGTATGAAGCCGGGACGCACCTCCTGACTTCCCTGAAGCAAGATAAAGCCACTCACATCTCAGATCACATTCATGAGTGGCAGCGCCGTCATATACTGATTAAGTTCCACATACCTGATCAGATATTAACTCACTGGTTCACCACCTCCTTTGTGAATAAAATCGCTTAGGATATCGCGATGGGAGCGTGCGTGATAGAGGAACAAGCCATCGCGCGTGCCCAGTACCTGGATCTTGTCTATTCACAGTCTGGCATGCTTTATGACATCTTGACTGATGCTCCATGGCCCGAAACCACTAAGGCTCCGCCCACCCCTGCGGTGGATGGTGTCATTGGTTTTGTCTCTCAGAATTCTAAGAAGTCTTCGAATGGGAAGCAGAAGGCTAATTCTTCCAACAATACCTCTGCCAATCCCACCTCATCTGATTCTGGTAAAACCGCGGAGGTGAATACCGTTCAGGCCAATCCTGCGGACAAATCCTCCAAGGGGAAGAAGAAGGGCAAAGGAAAATCTAAATCTGATGCCCCAAAACCAGAATCTAAGTCTCGTACTGAGGATGGCTCCCAGCGTAAACCGAAGTACCCTTGCCTCATCTGTGAAGGGGACCATTATACTAAGGATTGTCCACGACGAACCGAGGTTAGTCAACTCCTTAAAGGCCCTAAAGGGACTCCGGCTATTTTGAAAGAGCCATTTCCATCTCAGCGGACCTAGATGGTCAAACAACCGTCACCATCGGCACCGTTTGGGTCTCAGGTTTTCATGATGAAGACTATTGCACCTATCTCTGTCGCTACGCGGTCGAAGGATTACAACGAACCACGGCAGGCACCCGGGAAGGCAGTTGCGAATGGGCCGCCTCCCCCACCTGTCTCCGGTCCGTTGGAAATCGAGAAGCCTTCTCTGGAACCCATTATGAAGCCACCTCCCAAAGGTGTCCTTCGAATATCTTCTTATAATCCAAATGCTCGTGTCGCTCAAGATTACAGTATTGTTGAGGATCTGGCACAGGCACCATGTGCCATGTTTGCACTTGAGGTTCTTCAAAGTTGTCCTTCACAACAGAAGGCTTTACTGTCTGCAATCGGGGGCATTGATCCCTCCGACTCGAGTCTTCTCACCTTCGATCTGGAGAATTTTACTCCCCGGCTTCCACATCAAATCGCTTTGGTTATTCAAGTCGGGATTAACGGTCTGAACATTCATAGGGCCGTCATAGATGAGGGTGCATCTACCTGCGTTATGTCCTCCGCTTGCTGGAAGGCCATCGGCTCTCCAGCCTTGTTGTCGTCTCCCAATTCCCTTGAGGCATTTGATGGTCGGGAATCTAAACCCCTGGGCGTTCTCGAGAGTATCGCGATCACATTACAGGGAAAAACTGTCAACGTAGAAGTAGAAGTGGTTGACGCTAAACTCAACTACAATATACTTCTTGGTCCCAGCTGGACCCATGCCATGCTCTGCGTGCCGTCCACCGTCTTTCGATTCATTAAGTTCCCTCACGAGGGCAAGATTGTCACAGTGGATCAGTTGTCATTTTTCACCTCTAACTCTGAGAACAACGTGCCATACGTGGATCAAATTCCGAATCCCCCAGACAGTGTAGGACCTGGTCTCTTCAAAGACCCAGTCCTCATGGGTATCTTTCCTGCACCGCCACTGCATACCGCTCAAGTCAACATGTTGTCCAGGTCCGATGACCCCTAGCTCATTCCTACACCTGAGCAGGTATATGAGTTTCGAGAATCCATGCCTTTAACGCCAGTAGAGATCAGCTACTGTGAGATTGTTGCTGCATCGGATCCTCTGCCTCCTCAGCATGCTCCTTTGATCATGGCTCTCGACGTGTACTCTCAATCCCCCTGGCTTGGTCAGGCTGATTCACCTAATCCTCTCAGAGAGACTTTTCCTTCCGATGAGGCCATCATTGAAACTATGTCTCTTGAGGAGCTGCCTTGGGGCGATGGACATCATCGCTCCTCGTTTATGCCTATCTTGGGGGCAATGACTGATTGTCTGGAGCGTTATGCTACTCAGGTTCCTTCCCCTCCTCTTCAAACACCGATCTTGACGCACGAGGTTTTTTCGGAGGGTAATCTGAGTAACATTACTCAAACTGTTCCAATCAACATCTCTGTTAAACCGGGGATTGTTGAGAATATTCATGTGGGTGTGACTTGTTCTCCCGATGAGATTCAAGTCTATACTGAGCTTTTCAAAGAATTCAGAGATTTTTTCGCATTGTCTTACGAGGAAATGTCGGGGATCGATCCCAGTATCGTACTACACGAGATTCCAACCTATACAGGTGCGAAGCCCGTGCGCCAACACTTACGCCCCATGCATCCTCGAAAAGCCGCCGCTATCAAGGCAGAAGTTGAAAAACTTCTGAACGAGGGTTTCATTTATCCCATCCCCCTCACAGAATGGGTGTCTAACATTGTCCCTATCGATAAAAAGCAGGGTACGATTAGAGTCTGTGTGGATTATCGTGACATCAATCGCGCCTGTCCCAAAGATAATTATCCCACTCCGTTTATAGACCAGATCATCGATGAATGTGCTGGGAGTGAGATCTATTCCTTAATGGACGGTTTCTAAGGATATAACCAAATCAATATTGCGCCTGAGGATCAACACAAGACCACATTCATCTGTCCGTGGGGTACTTTCGCGTATAAGAAACTCCCGTTCGGCTTGAAAAACGCTGGAGCCACTTTTCAACATGCAATTTCCTATGCTTTTCATGACATTCGTCATATCGTTCAGCCTTATCTGGACGACTTGCCAGGCCATTCGGGTAAGCGAGAGGACCATCCTGAGAATCTCCGCCAGATCTTTCTTCGTTGCAGACGCTACAATATCAGGCTCAATCCTCATAAATGCGTCTTCTGCATTGATTCTGGCCGTCTTTTAGGATTCATAGTCTCGAAAGACGGAATTCGCCTTGACCCTTTAAAGGTCGAGGCCATCGTAAATCTCCCATCACCCTCCTCCCTGTATCAGTTACAGAGTCTGCAAGGGAAAGCGAATTTTCTTCAGCGCTTTATCCCGAATTATGCCGAGGTGGCCAAAGGATTCACTCGTTTGTTAAAGCAGAACGTTCCCTTTCACTGGGACGAAATTTCTTAGGAATCCTTTGAGAAGCTGAAGACGTTGCTTGTCAATGCTCCATTGCTTCGTCCTCCGGACTACCACCGCGACTTCACTTTATATCTAGCCGCCGCATTTAGCACCATAGCCATGGTCTTGGTGTAGGATGATGATCACGTTGATGAACATGTTGTTTATTACCTGTCTCGGAACCTTCTTGACCTGGAAACGCGTTATG
The DNA here is from genome assembly GCA_034641835.2 of Pinus albicaulis. Lineage (NCBI taxonomy): Eukaryota > Viridiplantae > Streptophyta > Pinopsida > Pinales > Pinaceae > Pinus > Pinus albicaulis. The sequence continues at coordinate 266,422,744 of CM076583.1, forward strand.
CACATGTCGAGAAGTTGGCATTAGCAGCAGTACACGCTGTACAATGCTTTCTCCATTACATCCTTTTGCGCACAATAACAGTGGTTTCAGACTGCAACCCTATGACGTATATTCTTTCTAGACAATTACTGGGGGGCAAGTACTCCAAATGGATTGTGATCCTGCAGGAGTTTGACTTGGAGTTCACTACTGCTAAGTCAACTAAATCACTAGTCTTCGCGGATTTAATATGTTCTCTCCCTACAGACTCTGTTCCCTCACACTCTGAAGACCATATACCGGACGAAACACTTTTCCTCATCAGTACTCGTGACCCTTGGTACAGTGACATAATAGTGTATCTTCAGACCTCGACATTTCGGTCTAAGTTGGATAAAGTTTCCCGCCGTCGGATTCGGCACCAGTCCCAACCCTACCGTATAGTAGGAGATACCTTATATTGCGTTGGAGTAGATTCGGTGCTCCGGCGATGCCTAACCTTTGGAAGAAGCTGAGAAGGTCTTAAATGACTGCCACAGTGGCGCCTGTGGCGGACATATGTCCGGGTATGCTACTGCCCAGAAGATTCTGCGAGCAGGTTATTTCTGGCCTTCCATATTCAAGGATTGTATCACTGCAGTCCGTAAATGTCATCCATGCCAGATTTTTCAGCGCAAGATGCGCGCGCCGCCATTGCCATTGCATCCCATTATTACCGTCGGCCCTTTTGCGAAATGGGGCGTGGATTTTATGACGTGTAACCCTCACTCGGCCGGGGGGCATGCGTATATCATTGTCGCCGTCGACTACTTCACCAAGTGGGCCGAGGCGATGCCTACACTAGCTGCTGATGGGAAAACGGTTGCTCAATTTATATTCAACCACGTTATCGCACGGTTCGGGGTTCCTCAAGCCATCGTCACTGATCACGGTACTGATTTCCGAGATTACATGATGGCGGAGCTGACTTCAATGTTGGGCTTGCGTCACGACAGCTCAACACCATACTACCCTCAAGCGAATGGTCAGGTTGAAGCAGTGAACAAGGTTTTGGTCACTATGCTTCAGCGAACAGTTGGTATTCACAAATCCAGTTGGCATCTCCAACTGTTCTCAGCTCTCTGGGCATACCGAACATCTACAAAGAGTGCAACTGGGTTCACACCATTTCAGTTGGTGTATGGCCTGGAAGCAACTCTTCCGGTTGAATGTGAGATTCCTTCGTTAAAATTAGCTGTGGAGCTTCTACCTAATACTTCTGCTGAGGAAGAACGTCTTCGGTATCTGGAACGGTTGGATGAAACTCGTCCTCTGGCTACTTTGGTTATCGAAGCACAAAAGAAGAGGGTCAAAACTCATTTTGATCAATCTGTTTCTCCTCGTTCCTTTATTGAAGGAGACCTCGTCCTCCTGTACGATCAAGCACATGATAAGCTTGGAGCCGGTAAGTTCCAGCCTATGTGGCATGGGCCCTATATAGTAAAACGCGTTTTGAAAAACGGGGCCTACGAGCTTATAGATTATGAAGGAGTTCCACTGGCGCAGCCCAGAAATGGGTTGTACCTCAAAAAGTACTATGCCTGAAGTGATTTCTTGGTGTGGTGTGTGTACATAAGTGTGTGTTTTTCATTTGTGTGCATGTATTGTGTGGTGTGCTTTGTAAACATCTTTCTGCTGATCGGGTCTTCCTGGTTGTGCAGATGTCTTTTCATCCATTTGTTGGTTTCGCGGATGGTGCCTCCCGTAGTACCAGGAATCTGTCTTCAGCAGCCTGGGTAATCTATGATCCTGCTGGTGAGTTGATCAACCTGCAAGGAGTGTGTCTAGGACGTACCACGAACAACATCGCAGAATATAGTGTTGTGTTAGAATTATTAACCAAGGCAGTAAACCTTGGTATCCGTGAATTGCTCGTGTATCTAGATTCGCAACTTGTGGTGTTACAACTGAACGGACACTATTCGGTAAGGAACCCGTCCATCTTACGTCTGTATCTGCGTATTCGATTACTGGAAAGAAATTTTGACTACATTACATATCATCATATACCCAGACATTTGAATACATTAACAGATGCAGTAGCAAATTTGGTATTAGACAGACATTTGCGCAATTTATAAATCATCATCACATGTAAGGAAAGATCCATCCAGAAATAGATATGCATATATATATATAGATATCGAAATGTTTACATAGAGTGTGTCACATAAAATTCAAAATATACATAATCGTCTTAAGTACATCCGGAGACGATACGTCTCTCAAAAAATAGGTGTGGTATAAATCCTAAGAGCTAATCCGCATGGTGCTCATGATATCATGTGACTGCACGCACTAAGCGTCTCAGGATTCGGTGGATCCGACTTGGAACTCCTACCATATGACGCTGGTATGCCATCAGTACGTCCGCCAGCCGAGCATAGTCCGGGATCCCTCGGGCAATGCCCTCAAGATTTTGGATCAACTCCTCTCCTCCGGTGCCCTCTCCCTGAGGATCAGGGGTGAGTTGAGTCCTCCGTGAGATTGGAGACATCCAGCTGGTCTCTTAGGTCCCACATCTACATACATATATAAAATGTGTTAAGACGAATGTGTATTAACAAAAAAACATAAAACATAAAAAATAAAAAACATGAGGTCTTACCCAACTCCTCGTCCCAGTCATCTCCTTCTGGCAGTGGGAGATCTGGGTCTCCGGTGAAGTCAGTTCCTGCATAGGGCCAGTCTTCCACGACAATCAGCTGGCGCCGTAACCACCTAAAGAACTCCGGCCTCCAGGACATCTGCTGGCCGCCTCCAGCTTTGGGCATCAATGCTGCCCAGTGAGCCATTCTTGGCTCTCGTGGTATCGGATCTGCTACTGCGGCCCCTTGGCCCTGGAAGATTGGTAAGCGTTCCAGAATGAACGATACCAGGATGGAAACATAATCGAACTGTTTTAGTTTACCCTGTTTGCATTTCATGAGCTCCCTTTTCATATTGATTGTTACTACTGTTGCCCAGTCAAACAGTAGGGGACTCATGCATTCTGAGGCCAGCAGGAGTTGGGCCTTTGTGGCCTCGTGCAGTGCCTGTGACCCTACAGCCCGCGTGATGGTATGTAGGACCACTCTCAATGCCAGATTATGGATAGTGTGGATATCCACCTTCTTGCTTCCTGATCCCATTTGTGCTCTTCGGCACACTAGTGCCATCACTTCTTCCATATTCTCCCCAGATGGTCTGCTTCCAGTCAAGACAGGGATCGGACCTCTGCGGGACAATCCAGTGATAAAATAAACATCAGAAACCTCCAGCTCTAATACCTGGTCTCGTAACCTGAACACCTGTTCATGTTCATCCCAGATACTGACTAAATACTGGAGGAGCTCGGGCTGAGCTCGTAGACAGGGTGTGAGGAAGAACTTTTTCAGCCCACAGTTTCTAAGGGCATTCATGCAAGCTTGACTTTGGATGGCTTGTTCATCCTCTTCTCCATTCTCTCGTTCTTTCCATTCAATCGCCATTTTGCTTGATTACTTGCATTCATATGGTCATAAGCCCTTGGTTAGATCTCTGATAGGCCTCAAATTCCATGAAATTTGGTTTAAATGTCGAAATTTTAGGCGGATTTTTAGGTTCGGCCGCTGGCGCGGCTATTTTGTGAACAATCGCACCACGTGGGGCGAGCCCTTTGTAAAAAAGAGCCCATTAGCGTGGGTCTGTGCCCAATACCCGCGCCAATGAGCGCAGCCCTAAAATTTTAAAAATGGCCACATAGAACTGATTTTCAAAGGAAAATTATCAAAAAACAGATGAAAATGAAGAGCAAGGGAGCGCCTCTTACCTGTAGCAGACGAGAAGCTGAATGGTCAACTGGATTTGTCGCAATCACCATCAGAATTTTCTGCTCCAAATGGACCACTGTTGCTTTTTACCAAGGTAAATAGTAAATGTAATTTTATTTTTACCAATTTGACATATTTATAACTTTTTGACGTAAAATGAGTTGTAAAAAGTCATTTTTATCAAATATTTTTATATGTTATGTCGAAAATGGATTTTACGCTTGCTTGGTATGTGCAGCAGCAGGTTTTTGCGACTTTAACGATGGAAACGAGTTGTATTTTATAATTTTTCGGACTCGGTAAATACACGAAAAAGTCACTTTGGAGTCATCTTTCAGCTCTTTTCTGACTCTCTAAACATGAAAAGATTGCCGAGGCCCTTGTCGTTTCGATCTCGTTAAATTGGACACGAATCGACATCCACCCAGTATAAGTTTAACCCTTTTTCGGGCTGGGATGGATTGATTACAAAAAAGGAATACCCTAGCCTATCGCGACTAGGAGGTTTTCCCGGATATTGTTTTCTACCTTTTCGGATCTGGGGAACTATTTACGAAAAGGGACCTGTGGAGTTTTCTTTTCCGCTGTCTTTTCAAACTCTCTAAATGTGAAAAGACACCGAGTTCTTCCTTTGTCAGACTCGTTAAACCCTGATGACATCGGATCTAGTCGAAATGACGTTCTCCGAGTTCCTCCTTCCTAGGAATCGTTAAATGCACTAGGTTGGATTCGCCCGAAGGGCGGACTTATATCACAAGCATACGCTATCCCCTTCAAGCTTGTTATAAAAAATAATTGGGGTACTCGCCAGAAATGGTGGGGGAAAAATGGAACCATCGTCGTTGTCGTCGGCAGTATGTCGCTCTTGAACATGGCACTTGTCTGCATTCGTGTCGGGTTGGGGACATCTCATCTCGTTGCTTCACTTTGCTTCCGTGGGTTTGGGTAATCTCTTTTGACCTCTCATCTGTTCACTGCCTCGTCGCCATGACTTTTGATCTGTTGATGTCAAATACTGCCAAGTCCATTGCCGTGCCGTTTATATGTTCAAGAGAAGTTGGCCTCTGCAAATATCAACCTTCCTCTGTTTCTCATATGATCCTGATTCACAACAAAACATTATGTTCCTCTGTCTCGTGTCGATGATGTGGGAATCATTATGGCCCACCTTCGATCAAGGTCACTTTCTGTCGACTTCAACTCATTATCCAGGAAGTTGGTCTAGAGACTCCTTATGGTACCTTGGAGCCTGCATGCCTCAATGGCAGGTTCGTCGCATTCGACGTGAGGTTTTCATCATTGGCCTCCGATTGAGTGATTCTGCGGGTGTTCGACGCCAACTCATTGATTCACACACCGTAGATTGTACCTGTAGTACCTTGAGGGCCATTGTCATTATTGGTGGTTCCTCTCGCGTCTGTTAACAACTTTCATCATTGGCTGGTAATCAGACGATGTTCTTGCATGTTCGACTTCAGCTCACATATTCACATGCTCAAACTTGTACTTTGTTTGGGTCGAGATGGAGCGCAAGACCCTGGATTGTGTCTGTTGTAATCCAGGCTGCGATTGTGGATTATTATCATTATGTATATGACTCATTGATTGGATGGCTGCGACCATACCTAAGTCTATTTATTTGATCCTCGCTGGATGGCTGCACCCATACCCTAGATCCAGATTATAGTGAACTCTGTTTCGAATGGTTGTGCCCATACCACATATACATCATTTACTTGAGATATCAGTTGTATTTTTCTGCTCAAGTTTTCCGACGGTGGGCCTTCAGTTGAACATGTTCTCGTAAAGCATTTCACCCCTCTCTCTCTCGACCCTCATACTTTAGGGGGCATCTGTTATACAGTAATTTGTCACAGTCCCTACCATTCCCCGTCCCGCACAATGGAGGACCCATTTTGTGACCTGTGAACATTGTCATGCCTTGAAAACATCATCAATGCATTCCTCTAAGCATGAGCTTCAATTTCCCTAAAGACATCTCCTTGCAAAAAATCATAAAAACATCTCTTTTTGCATTGGCGCGGGCAGACAGTTCACCACTCACGCCAATGGGGAAAATCCTACAAAGAGGTCGCGCCAACTGGCGCTCTGCCCCAGATCAGTAGTCACGCCAGCCAATTTAAGGAGTGTTTTTTAAATAAAGATGGCGGAAGTTGAGTTTCAACAAACTCAGAAACCATTGCCTATCTTGAGTTGGGAGGTTTGGCTGCGGGAGTTTTATGGAAGGGAAGTGGTTTTTCCACCTCCCATGGAACCTTCCTTGTTGATAGGGCCAGTCCCACAATAATAGGGATCCCAACTCCCTCCTTCCCCATCTATAAAAGCCTGCTCAATTCCATGGCAAGCTAGTCTTGAAGTGCCTAAGCTTTGAATCTCCAAATTCCCAAGAGCCTTTATGCTGTAAGAGCCCTCTTTCTTCCCTTAAGGCCGACTCAAGTAAGGAGACTATTGTCGAGAGACTCAGGAGAGGTTTTCCCTTTCCCTGGCGAGCTTTGCGAGACGTGAACGACTGGAGACCCATCTGAAAGAGACCACGACGTCAGAACTTTGGTTGTAATCTCTTTCGATTGTTATTTAATGAATGATTATGATTATGGTTCCACTCTGTTTTCGATTATGTTAATATGAGTATTATCCTTTCTGACTGATATTTAGTTACGTATGCCGGATTTTATGCTTGTATCTGTTTGTTTCTTGCACGTGCAGGTATCCATCCATGGAGATCGTAGAGGATCGTGATCTGCCGAGGCTGAGGAACGGGAACGCTCTCTTCGATCATAGCATCGATCTCCGTGTAGGCCTCCATCTTTGGTCTTTTCATTTCGTAACTAGGAACTTGCGTCGTAACATTTCGTGATTGTTGCTAGACCCCTGTTGGGCTAGTAGGGATCGCCTCTGTCCGCAGAGGGGATTTACCTCCTCAACAGCCATCAACGAAGGACAAATGTTAATATTTTGAGGCAAGATATTCATTCCTAATCAAATAAGTTTGAAAGGACTAATCCTAGATGAGTATCACAAAAGTTCGTATGTTGGACACCCTGTCTATCATAAAATGTTAACAACCATCAGAAAAGATTACTTTTGGCTAGGAATGTGCGAAGACATCGCTGTTTAGAATGCCACCAAGTAAAATTTGAACATTAGCACCCAGCCAGTTTATTGCAACCCATACCAATACGAGAATGGAAATGGGAAGTTATATCATTGGATTTTATTGTTGGTTTACTAAGATCAAAGTGACATAATGACTCAATAATGGTAGTTGTGGATTGCTTAACGAAATCAACCCATTTCATTCTTGTATTGTCCCATTTTAAAATCGTACATATTGCTGACATCTTTATGAGGGAAATATTCAAATTGCATGGTATACCAAAAATAGTCATCTTAGATAGAGATGTGAAGTTTACTTCAGCCTTTTTGAAGGCACTATTTATAAGACTAGGAACTCAAATCCAATTTAGTGATGTTGACCATCCTCAGATGGAAGGGCAAAAAAAATGAGTAAACTAGGTTTTGGAAGACATGCTACAAACCAAAAAAATGGGAATATTACCTACACTTGGTAGAATTTTCTTATAATAAAGGTTATCAAGAATCACTCAAAATGAGTCTGTTTGAAGCTCTATATGGAAGACAATTTCGGACGCCTATTAATTGGAGCAGTCCCAAAACAAGACTAATGCTTGGACCATAGATGCTAGCTGAGATGGAGCTAGAAGTTAAGAAGATTTGACAAAATTTGAAGAGTGCGAAAGATAGGAAAAAAGTGTATGCGGATTGGAAAAAGGACCTATCGGGAATTTGAAGTGGGTGACCATGTATATTTTAGAATCAGACCCAAGAAGAGTACATTGAGGTGGACTACACATGCTAAATTCCCTCCCCACTTCTATGGGCCTTTGCAAATCTTGGAAAGTGCGGGACCAGTAGCCTATTGATTATCTTTACTAGGACACATACAAGTGCATAATGTATTCCATGTGTTTTTCTTAAAAGATACATCCATTATCCTAAACACGTAATACATTGGTAGAATGTTCAAGTTGAACCAGACGACGAGTTTCTGGTAGACCCTCAACGTATCCTCTGACAGAGAGAAATTATTCTCCGGAAGCGAGTTATCACCCAAGTTAAAGTGTAATGGAAGCACTTTAGCCCGGAGGAGGTGACTTGGGAAGATGAAAATTTTGTGCGAGAGGCATATCCAGAACTGTTCAATGGAATGGTATAACATCGAGGATGGTGTTCATTTTTAAACGAGGGGAAGTTGTAACACCTGTATTTAATGATTAGTTTGTTAAAAGACATTTTAATTAGACACTGAAGTTTTTAATTTTAATTAGAATATTATAAAATATGTTAATCAAAAGTTGTGAATCAAAGTTTATTACCTTTGAAACCCAATTATGGTAGAATTCCATGAATCTGATGGTAAAAGTTTCGAAGACTCCAAAGTAGTTGAATAAAGCAGTTACTGGCAGTTACCTTTCCTTTGGGGAATGAAAATAAAATCCTAGAGGAGGAAAGGGGTTTTTTACAAGAAAAGAGGAACAACTAGAGCCTGGAGGGAGAGAACATCCAGAGCTAGTGGAAACCAGTTGAGCTCTGCTATCTTATTAGGAGAAGAGACTAGACAGGAGTCCTGAGTTCTACCTCATTAGATAAATATAATGTTGTGATTTCCAACTTTGGTGAGGAGCACGGGGGGAATAGAGGACGTCATTGCCTCACTCAAGGTTGGGCGGAAGCCATTAGAGTTTAAAGAAAGTGACATAAGTAAATTTGAATGGAAAATAATCTTGTATATTCCATATGAAATATATGCTCATATATAGAAACAGAAATTTTATTTTATGTGAGTTTCTGGCAAAAGAACTTATAGAAGTAGAAATCTCTGTAGGAAATAGATTAAGGAAAATTTTTTGTGCTTATGAATTTGATCATTATATAATTCAAGTCTCTGTAAGAGAATTAAATGAAAATATTAGATAACCGTGGGTGGAAACTATAAACATAGCAAGTTTGATAGTTTTAAACTTAGGAAGAAAATCCCAAGAAAAATATTGTCTATCCTGTAGGCAGAATTTAACTAGTACACGGACTAAGGGAACAATCCCGTTAGAGTGGTCTGGACAATCATCTAGAATAAAGCTAGAAGCATATGTAAATAGCATAAACTCTCTAATTATTAAATATTTAACTAAAAACAAAAGTTATTGTATGAAAGAAAGATTCTGAAAGAACTGGTATTTCTTATTCATAACATTATACATTCTTAAATCCAGTGATTCTTCACAAAAAGATATTATGCATTTACAGATCTTAAGTATTTGTAGAGAATACAAAGCAAAGATTATTCATAAATAGTAGAAATTTTGAATATAATTTCCTTTAAACATAACCTGGAAAGTATTCAAATTAAGGAACCATAGAGCACCACAAATTGTCCACTATAAAGCTTAAGGAAGAAACTGAAATCATGCATTCTATAGGAAGAAAATTAATATTGAAATTACAATGGAAACTGTCACAAGAAAAGTCGAAATCATGCACAGGCCTATCAAAGTTTAGACAAAAAAGAACAAAGGTTGTAAATACACTAAACTTAGTAATTGAACTTAGTAATTCATAAATTATTAAATAAGCATAGTGGAACCTCACGGTTCAGAATTTCAATTAAAACCTGGGTGCTTTCAATACCAACCCTCTGTCAAAATATGGACAACCCATGACATTATTCCAGCGGTGCCAATGGGATACACATTATTCTATATATATATATATATATATATATATATTCAAATGTACAATTGAAGGATAAATAACAAAAACGGACACCCAAAATCCTATCAATGTCTGAGGAAACTACCCTCAACCTCTACAGGAAAATAAATAGGAAGGCTAAAATATTGAAGGGTTGGCATGAATGAAAACCCCTGAATTGGAGAAAACGACGTTGAGAAAAAACTAAACTAACAGCTGAGGAATTAACAAATTCACCTGAAAGAAAAAAAGATTCTTCAGTATGTAACTACTGCAGGAGAAGGCGAATGCGGCAACGAAAAACAAGGCTAGAAACATTACCTGCATGGTGAGAAAACACATATCGCTTAGTAAAAACTTTAAAAAAATACATTTGTAACCCAATAATTCAAAACCAGGAGTAAATGAACATCATTAAATTGGGTTGACCAGAGACTGTATGCTCTTGAATCTGCAAAAACCAAATTATAAATTTTGGATATGAGAATGTGTACAGTCACATAGATACAATGGAAAGATTTAGATTCGAAAGGTGGATAGAGCAAAAATTGAAGTTTCCTAGTTAAACTGAATGAAGAGAAATTACCAGTAATCGAAGCAAAGGATAAATTCCATCAGCTAAAGTCCCACGTGGAGAGCTAAATGGGAACCTGTGAACCATAGCTACACTGTGGTCTAACCTTTGTCAACAAAAGAAATGTGGAGTCTTTTTGCTAACCATCGACAGAAACCCTAAGCATGAGAGCTCTTCCAAAACTAAATAGCAGATATTCCTATAGTAAGAAGAAACACAATGGCCTAGAAAGCTCACCATTTCATGAGCCTCTGTGGGTAAAATCCTGCGCAGTGGAAATCCAAAGGTTGCAGAGCTCACATACGGTAATGACGGAGGTGCAAGAATGAAGTGGTTAGGGTTCGGATTGGGGTAGGATAATACCATAATGAACTCTTATTCAACCATCATCGTCAATGCAGTGAGCATATATATGGAGGAAACGAAGCCACATGCCAACGCAATGGGATCACAACTGGAATCAAGGTTCTGGGTTGTTAGGTCCATAAATATCATAATAAACTTCTAATCGATGGAACAGATAATATATGTCGAGATTAATAACTTGCACCATCACATAGTTATGACCATAATAGGTTTATTTAATCCACCTCAAAACAGGAGCAATCAATCTTGTGAACTTTATAATATTTTTGAATATAGATTTGTATGGTATGATGACCTGAAAAAGTCTATTGTATGATATGGTGGTGTCACTTGACACATCAATTATGATTTCAATATGAGATTATATACATATAGTTTTATTTTTTCGTTTAGGACTTTACATTCACTAATTTGTAGTAAAAGAATTAAGGTAAGATTCTTATTTTTCAACAATTGTAATTTAGGATAATCATTCCTAAAGTAACTAGAAAGAGAAGTTAGGGTAAAAAAAAATAAAAAATATTGAGCGTTATTTTATATGATTGAACGTTACAAGTGGTATCACAGAAACATTCAAATGTTGGGACCAACAAGGGGTCACTTACATAACAATTGATGTATGTGAATGTGCACAGAAAATCTAAAGGAAGGAATTTACCAATAACAATGAGAAGGGGATCCCTACATCAAACACCTGAAACTACCGGGGGGATTCACCCCCAAGCTAACCAAGAATCAAATCCATAAATTTGGGCGCAAATAATTATAGATCGACACCAACAAACGAGCATATTGTTGGAAGAGCGACAAAGACAGACCAATAGGTTGTTGGATACCGTGCAACACCTCCAGACGGAAATGGTCCTGGTATGAAGTGACAACGAAAGAATGATGAGGGAGTAGGAAAATATACTTAAGGGTCTTTCAGATAAGGAAAATGATCCCTCTGCACAACCTAGCCTGGAAAGGGAAACCCATGTACAAGGTTAGCAGCAACAACATATTCCTAATAATCCTAAGGGAAGCCACACTCATCGAAGCAACAAGAGTAGGACATATAATGAGGCTGAGTCTGAAAATGCTTCCGATCAACAAGAAATGAAGAAGTAGAGAGTGGAATTGCAAGGGGAATTCCAAAAGATTAAACCCCCGACATTTGATGGAGAGGCTGAAGAGGTGGCAGAATCTTGGATCATTAACATGAATAAATATTTTCAAGTGTATGAGTATGACAACAAAGTCAAAGCTCGGTTGGAAACCTACCAATTGTGAGAGAAGGCCACAATATGGTGGGAAGAAGTGAAAAACATACGTGGAATTGAAGACCAGTATGTAACTTGGGATGAATTCCAACAATACTTCAAGGATAAGTACCTATTAACAGAACGATTCTACAATGAAAAATCCCAAGAATTTAATGATTTGTGGTTGGGCCAATTATCTATATATGAATTCATCACCAAATTCACTTCTCTATTAAGATACGTACCATATTTAAAGGATGAAAAGGAAAAAATACAACAACTTTTGAGTAGTTTACCTGCTCACATGAAAGAGAAAATTGAATTTGTAGGTCCAAAAAAAAAGGATCAGGTAATTCAAAAGGCACGAATGTGTTATCAGCAGTCTAAAGAAAATGGAGAAGTTGGAAAAAATTGGACACCCAAGAAAGGACATAAAAACTCCTCAAACTTTATAAATAATAGATCTGTAAATTATAACGTTGTTGTAATGAATTCATCAAATAAGAAAATCGGGAAAAATTAGCAAAGACCCAAATAGACAACCAAGGACAGACCCACCGAAGCATCTAGCAGACTGGATCATGGACAATCATAGAAACCACCATTACAGTGTTTGGGATGCGGTGAGGGACATTATTACAAAAACTGTCCACATTGTGGGAGGAATGAAAATGTAGCTAACGTGCAAGAAGCATCTACTGTGGGAGATGTGGTGTGAAATATACCTAGAATCAATGCTGCACTTGTAGATCGACAACCAGATTTCTAGCCAACCATGATATATTTCAATCCTGGTGCTAGTTTAAGCTATCTAGACCCTCATATTGTGGAAATATATAACTTAGAGGGCCACAAGTTTAACAATCCTTGGTTAGTACATCTAGCTACCAGGGCAAAGCGAAAAGTTAATGCCAAAGTTTCCAACTATCTTCTTGAAGTTGGGGATCAGAATATAAGGGTTGAATTAAAAATTCTACCCTTAGGCTCTTATAATATATTATTGGGCATGGACTGATTGGAAGCATACTGCTCACTAATAGATTGCAAGGATAAAATTATTTATTATAAGGCTGAAGATGGAACACTTCAAGAGCTGAAAGGAATTAAGAAGCCACTTTAGCTACGTCCTATTACAGTATCTTAGCTGGGAAATGTCATTAGGAAATAATGTTAAATCTATGCAATTCAAGTGGGATTTTCCAATTCCAAAGATAAGGCTCCTAGGATGAAAAATATACTAGTGGTGCAACACTCCATGGATTTGTTTCCAGAAAACATATCGGCTTTGCCACCAAATAGAGATATAGAGTTTACCATCAATTTAATGCCAGGAACAACACCAGTATGACGAGCACCATATTGAATGACTATGCCTGAGTTAACAGAACTGAAAATGAAATTGCAAGAATTGTTGGAAAAAGGTTATATCCGTCCCAGCGTGTCTCATTGGGGGGCACCAATATTTTTTGTAAAGAAGAAGGATGGCACTATGCGAATGTGTATGGAATATATGCAACTTAATAAATTAACTGTTAAAAACAAGCATCCTCAGCCTGGGATTGACGATTTGTTCGATCAAGGAAAAGGGGCAATAGTCTTTTAAAAAATAGATTTAATATATGGATATCATCAGATAAGGATAAAGGATGATGATATTTATAAAATAACTTTCCAAACCAGATATGGGAATTACAAATTTTTGGTCCTACCATTTGGTTTGACCAATGCACCTGCAACATTCATGAGCTTAATGCATGGCATATTCCAGCCATATTTGGATAAATTTGTTCTAATTTTTATAGACGATATATTAATATATTCCATAAATGAGGAGGAAAATAAGGAGCATCTACATATAGTGCTGAAAATGTTGAGGGACCATCAACTATATGCCAAATTCAACAAATGTTACTTTTTCAAGAAACAAATAAAGTATTTGGGCCAAGTCATTTCAGCTGAAGGAATAGCAGTGGACCATGAAAAGATAAAGACTATTATGGAATGGAAGGTTCCTAAAAATGTGGCAGATATATGATCCTTTATGGGATTGGTTGGTTACTACCGATGTTTTATAGAAGGTTTTTCCAAAATTTCATTTCCTATAACTTCCTTGCAGCACAAGGGGTGAGTATTCAACTGGAGCAATGAATGTCAATCTAGTTTTGAGAAATTAAAAGGATTATTGACCACTTCTCCTGTTTTGAAAGTAGCAGATCCAAATTTAGAATTTGAAGCCTGCATTGATGCAAGTAAAGAGGGAGTAGGAGCAGTGTTGTCGCAAGAGGGAAAGGTGGTGGTGTATGAATCTAGAAATTTAAGGGACCATGAACAATGATACTCCGCCTATGATTTAGAATTGACTGCAGTAGTGCATGCGCTTAAGATATGGAGTCACTACCTATTGGGAAAAAATTTTGTACTAAAAACTAACCATAGAAATTTAACCATCTACTTTAAGCAAGCCGATTTGAATGCTCGCCAGGCTAGATGGAATACATTCCTGAGCGAGTTTGATTTTGAAATGTGGCATGTTAAAGGAAATGAAAATCGAGTTGTTGATGCATTAAGAAGAAAGCTACATCATATTTATGAATTATATTTTAATGATGTGGAATTCAAATTTCAAGAAGAGGTAAAGAAGGTTGTAGAAAAAAATCTTCAATATCAATTTCTATGGCAGCAAGCTCAAGATATAGAGGCACAAGGAAAAAAAATAGACTATGTCATCAATGAAGAAAAAATGTTAATCTTTCGAGGCAAGACATTCATTCCTAATCAAATAAGTTTGAAAGGACTAACAATGGATGAGTATCACAGAAGTTTGTATGTTTGACACCCTGGCTATCAGAAAATGTTAACAGCCATCATAAAATATTACTTTTTGCCAAGAATGTGCAAAGACATTGTTGAGTATTTGACCAAGTTTTTAGAATGCCAGCAATTAAAATTTGAACATCAGCACCCAACCATTTTATTAAAACCCATACTAGTACCGGAATGGAAATGGGAATTATATCGTTCGATTTTATTGTTGGTTTACCGAGATTAGAGTGACATAATGAATCAATAATGGTAGTTATGGATCACTTGACCAAAGCAGCCCATTTCATTCTTGTACAGTGCAATTTTAAAACCGTGAAAATTGCTGACATCTTTATGAGAGAAATATTCAAATTGTATGGTATACCAAAAATAGTCATCTCAGATAGAGATGTGAAGTTTACTTTAGTATTTTGGAAGGCACTGTTTACATTATTAGGCACTCAAATTGAGTTCAGTATGGCTTCCCATCCTCATACTAAAGGGAAAACAGAATGGGTAAACCATATTTTGGAAGACATGCTACAAATGTATTTAATGTAACAACCAAAAAAATGGGAAGATTACCTACACTTTGTAGAATTTGCTTATAATAAGGTTTATCAAGAATCACTCAAAATGAGTTTGTTTGAAGCTGTATATGGAAGACAATGTTGTACAACTATTTATCGGAGTAGTCCTGAAACAAGAATAATACTTGGACTCTAGATGTTGGCTGAGATGGAGCTAGAAGTTAAGAATATTTGACAAAATTTGAAGAGTGCACAAGATAGGAAAAAATGTGTATGCAGATTGGAAAAGGGCCTACTGAGAATTTGAAGTGGGTGACCATGTCTATGTTAGATTCAGACCCAAGAAGAGGACACTGAGGCAGACGACTTGTGCGAAATTGGCTCCCCGCTTCTATGGGCCTTTCCAAATCTTGGAAAGGGTGGGACTAGTAGCCTATCGATTAACTTTACCAGGACACATAAAAGTGCATAATGTGTTCCATGTGTTTGTGCTTAAAAGATACATCCATGATCCTAAACATGTAATACATTGTCAGAATGTTTAGGTCGAACAGGACAACGAGTTTCTGGTAGAGCCTCAACGTATCCTCGAACGGAGAGAAATAACGCTCCAAAGTGAGCTATCACCCAAGTTAAAGTGCAACGGAATCACTTTAGCTTGGAGGAGGCGACTTGGGATGATGAAAAATTTGTGTGGGAGGCATATCTAGAATTGTTCAGTTGAATGGTTTAACACTGAGGATGATGTTCATTTTTAAGTGGGGGAAGCTGTAACACCCGTATTTATTAATTACTTTGTTAAAAGACATTTTAATTAGACACTGAAGTATTTAATTTTAATTAGTAGATTAACAAATATGTTAATCAAAATTTTTGAACCAAAGTTTCTTACTTTTGAAAATAAAGTTTAAATTATGGTAGGATGCCATGATTCTGAAGGTAAAAGTTTTCAAGTCTCCAAAGTAGTTCAATAAAGCAGTTATTGGCAGTTGCCTTTCCTCTAGGGAATAAAAAGAAAACCCCAGAGGAGGAAATAGGTTATGTATGTTAGTCATCAATAATTTTTACCATCTGTGGATGACTAAATATTGTTTCTAGATTTATAACAACAAATTTTCCTGAATATTGTGAGTTTTAGAAATCTCACTGCCTTCATTATCCGTATGGAAAATTTTTCACTATTCCACCTTTTTTCCATTCCAGGGTCACCCTATCACACCTAAAGAACTAATTATGGGCTTGTGCCACTCATCTCTATCCTATTTTTCCACTAATAACACCATTTCTATGTTTTTTCCCTTGCCCATAACACCACTTTCATCTAGGATTACAAATCAGCCTATTCATTCACATCTTCACCAAGTTACTCAAGCATTGATAGTCTCAAAAATATATTTGTATTCTCTTTAGATAAATCAACTACATTGGATTTTAGATCTTCAATAAATCAATTTTTCAAATACTCTATTTTTACACTTGAAGACCCCAACCAAGTTTCAGTCAAAGACTAGGCCAAAGAACCCTCCCACTAGGTCATTAGGGTTTCATAGTTTGTAGGGTCATCATGGGTATTTTAAGCACTTCTTTTCCTATGCTAGAAGCTGGCTTAAATTTAAAAGAAGATCAGCACATGCTTGTCCAAGAAAGATAATAAAATCTCCAAGGAGGATTGCTTTATCAAGTTCAAGTTTAGAAAAAGGTAAAGGTATCTTGGCACTTCTGGAGGAGTGTTAAGAGCCCTATCCGCAAGAGAAACCGATAAGGTAAATGATATATTCCTAAAACAAGACATCTTCCAGCAAGGAAGAAAAGAAGTAGTTTGTTTTCAAGAAGAATCAAGGTTTTGAGCTTGGTGGCCCAATAATTGCCAAACAGTGAAACAAATGGTAGAAATGATCATGGAGAAGGTACACCAAGAAACCAAACATGAAGAGAAGTTTTTTAGAAATTATTAATGAAAAAGGGAAAAGGGTGAGGTGAACTAGACATAAATGAATGAACTTGAAAGGGCTATAGAGAACTTAGAAGACAACACTAATAATTGTCCTTAAGCACCCCAAGCGCCTAGGGTTTTGGGAAAGTGTTCAAAAAAGGTGAAACCATGGTTTGGACTCCATGATGACAAAAAAGGGTTTCTGAAGATGTCACTGTCTGTAAATTGTCCAAAGAAGTTTGTCATACCTAAAATGGTCAAAGGATAGTTTGAGCTCCGTGGTGCAGGTAAGAGAAGATTTAAAAGTTGCCAGTGTGTGTAAACATCCCAAAGCTTTTCCAAGGTAAAAGGTCTCACTGCCTCAAAGAAACAAGGATGTGAAGAGTGTTAGTAAGAAAGGTAAATTTTAGGTTTTCAACCACCTGCCAAGTAAAAGATGATTTTAGTTTCGAGGTAAGGATAAAAGAAGTTTTGGAGACACTGCCACTGTATAAGTTTTTGAAGTTGTCAAAAGAGAAATCAGCATGCTTTAAAGATCAAAAGGGAGAGCCACTTTAGGCTTCTCATAACACCTGCTGAGTGAAATTGTTGAAGGATATAAACAAGCCAAAGAAATTCAACCTTGTGACTCAAACAAAATCTGCAGAACAAGGAGTTAAAGAGTATTAGTGAGCAAGGTTTAAATTATCATTTCAGACACCTGTAAATCAGAAGTGGCCAAAGAAGGTAATAAGAATTATTTTCAATTATATAGTGCATTTCAAAGGAGAGTTTTGAAGGTATTAATGTGTGAAACCCCCCAGAGATGCTTAATGAGCTTATTATGCTCCAAGGAGCAACAAGGAGGTCAAATTATCATTTCAGCCACCTACAAAGCTGCAATTGTCAAAGGGATGAAAAACATGATGTTGAGTTCCAAGGTGGAAACCAAGGATGATTTTAAGGTTGTTGTGTCAGAATGAATATGTCAAGTTTTCAAGATCAAAAGGGACAAAAATTTCCTAACTGCCAGCCAAGGTAAAAAGCTAAAAGTTTCATGGTGTAAATCATACAGGGTTTTAGGGATGTCATTGTGCACTCATCAAAAAATTGTCAAATGAAATCTTCATGTCTCAAGAAACCAAAAGAGAGCCTAATTTTATCACTTGAGCAAATCTGCTTACAAATAGTGTAAAAATTCAGTTACAAGAAGTGTAAGTTGAGTTGAAATGCATAGTAAAAGTGACAGAGGATCAACTTCATCTATTGAAGTCACTTACTAACCAAAAATGACAAAGGAATTGGTAAGAAAAGAAAAACCAGAGGCCAATTTAGTATTATGGTCACCTGCAGGCAAAAAGTCAGAGAAATATCAGTGAAAGAAAGTGAAAAGGCTAAAAACATTAGAAAAATGGGTTTACAAATATTGAATTTAAAACCCAAACATATAAAGAGTCGTATTGTTTTTTATTTGACTCATTCTTCACTTGAAAAATCATCAAAATCATCTAGAATAGAAACTGTGAGTTTCTGAGTCAAATTTGGGAAATTTTACCTGGCGTTGCGCATTCATGTCAGCGTTGTGTGCCTGGAGTCAGGCGCTGCACCCCTGGAACTTTTCCTTGTGCATTTTTCTTCTGCATTGCACACCTAGAGGTACACGCTGCATGCTTGGAAACACGCTGCGCATTTAATCGGTAGACCTGACACGCCCGACAGAAAGATTTTTGCACTGCGCGCCTGCCACACAGTAGTACCTCTTGCCTAACCTGACTCGCTCGTGACTTGTGCATTGCGCGTTTGGACAGGAGGGCCTCCACACCTAGAAACCCTCAAATCAGCTAAAAATCACCTCCAAGCTACCACCAAAGGTTTTTTAAGCATATTTAAGGGCTAAGTACAATACATTACCTCCTCTCCAAGTTTTTGTCGTCATTTTTTTAAAGGAATGAAGATTAAAGGAGAAAAAACTAATTTTTAATGCTTGAACATCATTGTTTAAAAAACACTCCTCCATCTGCATACTAAGAGCACATAGAGGGTTGCCTTGTGGAGAGGTTGCTCATTCACCTAACACCCACTCCATTTTCCAAATCATTCCCTCACACTGCAACACATTGACATTACATACCCCCATCATCTCAATTTGTCAGCATTACTAAGGTGTTTTCACAAAAGGTTTTTGACATATCAGTTGGTTTGCATTTAGGTTATTTAGCCTCTCATTCTGCCCAATTTTCCCTTTCACTCATTAATTTTCATTCACTTGTAAAAATTTGCCTTTTTTCATCACCACTCCATTACCCTCTTCCACATCCATTTCATAAGCAGAGCTAGGGTTTTTCTCAAAAGCAACAGTTATCAAAATGTCAAGGGAAGGTGACAGTGATAGTGGTGAGGAAGGCCAAGTGCCAAGAAGGCATAAACACAGAGGTGGGAGGATTAACAGGTTTGAACCACTAAACACAATTGAGCTTGATGCATCTCCCCTAACTATCTCATGCTGGCTCCTATCAATTTTGTGAGAAAGTACAGCAGGTGCAGAATCACCCTGAGTTGATTAGGCTCCTCATACTTAACCTCCATGAGAAACAAGTTAATATTGCAGGGGTAAACTTTGAGCTGTCATCATATGCCATTTCTATTACCGTTGGGATACCTAGTGTTAGTGAAAAGTGGTTCAAACAGGCCAATTTAGACATAAGCCACTATGAGCCATTCCTTAAACCCAGATACAAAGACTACAATAAATCCATATTTCGTTTCTCACATTTTCTTGAGAGGTATGCACCCATGATGAGGGTCATCATGAAATATTTCACATGTGAAGGAAGATTCTCTAGGCTCTACTCCTTTCACATCAGATTGCTCATGCACTTTACTAGGGTTAAGATGTTGCATTTTCCCTACTACCTCTACAGGAGTATTGACAAAATGTCTTATATTGTATGGAAGAGGGAGGAAATGAAGATGCAGATATTAGTGGTGTTGAAGACAGTGAAGAAACCAATGATGAAGCACTTAGCATTCATAACAATGAAGATGAGGTTGATATAAATGATGCCAATATTAGTGATAAGGACAACCCACAAGTCAGTGAGAAAAATGAAGCTGCAGAAAATAATGAAGAGGCGGAAGAAGACAGTGAGGAAATGAGCCATGATGGAAATAGGTCAGAGGAGGAAGATATCAATGAAGAAGAAGAAATTGAGGCTGATATTAGTGAAACAAGTATCTTTTAGGCAAAGGAAAACAGTGAAGAAAACAAGAGTGCACAAATCAGTGAGGAAGAGAGCAGCAATCATGATGGGCATGATATCAGTGGAGATGATGATAATGATAATGATGATGTTGACACTGATAATGAAAACAAGAATATCAGTGATGAATTAGAGAGCATGGAGACAGATGACATCAGTCATAAGAGCATCCATGAAATCCATAAGGACAACAAGGATATACATGATGATTATAGTCACGATGGAAACAAGACTGAAGACACCAAGATGAGCACAATTGATCCTTTTCCTTTAACCTATCAAAGAGGAATTAGGCGTGTGTTTGATGCCTCTAAAAGGCAAGGGGCCATGCCTTCCACTTCAGCCAAGAAGATGGACAAAGGCAAAGACAAGGTCATAAAGTAAGAAGAAGAAGATCAGCATGAGACTAAGTGGGAATTTTAACTAATTCATGTTGACAGTGATGATGAAAATGAGGCAAGGGTCTCAAGAATGTTTCTCAAAGGTAAATATGCCCAAATCAAAGACTTGCAAGCCAACCTAGCTAGGGCTAGGAATGTCATCCACTATTATGAGACTAAAAACAAGCATTTGGAGGCACAAAAGTCCATTTATGAGGTTAGGGAAATCAGAGCCCGAAAAGAGGTTGAAAGGACCAAGGTTAGGCTTGATGAAGTCTTGGGTGTTTTTGATGAAAGTGAAGATGAAGAAGGGAAGCTATATAGGAGAAGGCCAAGAAGAATGGGCTTTAGGAAGTCCTTGGCCAAGGAGGAACAAGAAAGAACATTGGCAGAGCAGCTCACTCCAAGTGAGCTGCTAGCCATGGATATTGCGTATGATCAGGAACCTTGGCTAGAGAGGGCTAACACACACTTGGAAGGTCAGCTAGAGAAGACACAAAGGGACCTTGGCCTTGAGAAGAAGATGGACAAGCACTATGCCTTGAGAAATCAAATTGCAAGGGACAAGCTCAAAAGAGCCCTTACAAAAATTCAAGCCCTCAAAGAGGAAAAAGGCTAAAAAAACCTTGAGATCTTATTTGATGCTTCCCTATAGGCATCCCAAACCCCATGAGGAAGATAATTGCAAATATTGGCAAGATTTTGACATTTTTGGTTTTTGACTGATTTTGAGGGCCAAGGGCACAACACCCTTGGCACTGCGCTTTTACTTGGAGAATCCATTGAAGGAAAACTTTACATTTTTGGGTTCCTTAGGCCAAGGACATCACACTCACCAGGTTTCAGCTCATTTGGAGCAAAACTGGCCCTCCAATAGGGCCAAAAACATGCAAAATTTCAACTTTCTGCCATGTTTTGAGGGTTGGCGCTGCGCCCTTAGCAGCCTTGGTACTTTTGATTTTTGAATAGGTAAATGAAGTCCAATCAGAAATACAGGGAAATTTTGGAAATTAGACTTGACAGGATTTCCAACAAGCTATCACAGAGCTCATTCCGACATCGGGAAGGCCTTCAAAATTCAGCTGCATGATGACTCATTTTTCCGGTGCAGGCACTACGCCCTTGGACCTCACTGATGCACCCTTATGTGCAAAAGTTAAAAAAAGACACTAATTTATGGCAAATAAATATTTTGTGGATTTTTGGGCAAATCACTCCAAATTTAGGTGTTAGAAGTTATTTTTCATTTATTACCTTAAATATTTTATGCCTTGGGCCTTGCATGGTCTCTTTGGACATAAATGGTATTTATGAGTATTTATGACATTTTGGGAACCCTATTTATGGTTTTGGTCCTCTTTTCTTTTCAAATACAACATTGAGGCCGCATTGTACATGTTGTATATTTACTGAGCATAATATGAGATAGAATTAGAGTTTATTGGTGAAATTGGTTTTGGTGACTTGTGATGGATTTGGACTGAGCATCCATGGATTAAGCACACCCTTAGGATTCAAAAAGCTTAGTTATAAGGTGATGTATTCCACTTTTTTCTTTGTTTCCTTTAGTGATTCATTATGTTTATGGTTTCCTTGATCAAAAAATAGAAATAGAGAATAGGACTTGCTTTCTTGGCACCCTACTTCTGCCTGCCTCTTTTGATTTCTATGTTTTCCTCCTTGAATTTTTGTTAAAGAATTCTTAAATGCTCTTTGGTTTTTACTAAAATGTTATGTTAAAGGTCTATTTGTTTGCAAGTAATGTTCATAGAATTCTTAACTGCTCTCTAAATTTACTTATCTGTTGTTTGAGGTCTGCTTAGTACTGTTTGATTGAAGAATCCTTTATTGCTCTTCATGTTTTGTTATACTATCATGCTAAGAGATTTTTCCTTGTTCATAGTATGTTAAAGGATTCTTGATTTCCCCTTAACTTACTGTATTCACAACTCTATGTTCATTTCACCCACACAAAACCTACTTAGATCCATTTGGCCTTGCTAAATTTCCCTATGAGACACCCTTGACTTATTTTTCCACTTTTTAAAACCTTTGTAGACTCCATATCCCAATGGATCGATTCTCTCTTACTCTACCTATTCACCTTGACAACCTATCCAACCAACCAACCAAACAAACAAACCCTAAACCTATAACTAGTCTAAAATCAAACCCTAAAAATCAAACAAGTTAAATCTTTTACACAAACATAGAGAGATCCCTCTCCGATTCCAGGAAGGCTAGGTCCTATGACACCAAATACTGGTCTGATGTTACCCCTGTACATTTGGTCTTGCAAATCTAATAAATTACAGGGACCTAACCCTGTAAAGGAAAAGATGAACAACTAGAAGATAGAGGGAAAGAGCATCCAGAGCTGGTGGAAAACTAGTGGAGCTCCACTATCTGATTAGGAGAAGAGACTGGATAGGATTCCTAAGGTCTACCTCCTTGGATAAATATACTGTTGTGATTTCCTACTTTGGTGAGGAACACGGGGGGAGTAGAGGACGTCATTGCCTCACTCAAGGTCGGGCGGAAGCCATCAAGGTTTATAGAAAGTGAGATAAGTAAATTTGAATGGAAAAGGATCTTGTATATTCCATATGAAATGTATGCTTAGATATAGAAACAACAATTTTATTTTATATGAGTTTCTGGCAAAAGAACTTACAAAATTAGAAAGCTCTGTAGGAAATAGATTAAGGAAAAGTTTATGTTCTTATGAATTTGATCATTATATAATGCGAGTCTCTGCATAAGATAATTAAAAGAAAATACTAGATAACCTTGGGTAGAAACTGTAAACATAGCATATTTGACAGTTTTAAACTTGGGAAGAAAATCCCAAGAAAATATTGTTTGTCCCGTAGGCAGAATTTAAATAGTACATGGACTAAGGGAGCAATCCCCTTAGAGTGGTCCTGACACTCATCTAGAATAAAGCTAGAAGCAGATGTATTTAGCTTAAACTGTCGAATTATTAAATATTTAAGTAAAAACAAAAGTTACTGTATGAAAGAAAGATTCTGCATTAGGGGAATTTTGAGGTCTAAAATGGGTCTCCTAAGGAAAATGTACAACCAAAATTCACTTTATGAGAACCAATCACATTTTAGGGGATAACATCATCCCCAATGGTTAAGGTGACACTACTTGAGTTAAAAGTATTTACTTGTTAACCTTTTCAATGGTGGCTAAAAACTCATGGTTAACCATGGTAGTGCTTTAAGTACTTTTAAAGTCATAATGTAGAGTACTACTAATAAAAAATAAAGTTCTAATAATAAAAAATAAAGTACTAATAATAAATTTCATTTAACATTTTTTGACTAAAATATTATTATTCTCATTTCATATATTTTGAAAGAAGCAATGCATATCCTTACATAATCTTCATGTTTTTACACATTTTTCAACAAATATTGTATTTGTATGTTTTCATATATTTAAATAATATAAATTTAATTGATAGTATATTATACAATTAATAGTTTATGAATTTATATTTAAAATTTATTTTAAGTTATTTAATTACAAAGGACAAATGCATTAGTTGTTCAATGATAATGACATTTTCTTGAAAAACTCGTTCTTATTTATAGTCACATCAATACAATTTTTTTATTAATTTTATTTTGGTACAGTTTTTCAATTGAATTTAACCATAGTTACATAGATTGTGGTGCAAAAAGTAAAATGCAAATTCATAAATATTATTTTATTGGTTTAGCTATTATTCTATTATTTCCTTAGGAGGCTCATTTTAGACCTCAAAATTCCCCTAATGAAAGAACTTGTAATTCTAATTCATAACATATAAAATCTTAAATCTAGTGATTCTTTGTAAACAAATATTATGCATTTACATATATTAAGTATTTGCAGAGAAGACGAAGCAAAGATTATTTATAAACAATAGAAACTCTGAATATAATTTCCTTTAAACATAACCTGGAAAGTATTCAAATTAAGGAACCATAGAGCACCGCAAATTATCCACTATAAAGCTTAAGGAAGAAACTGAAATCATCCATTCTATAGGAGCATAATTAATATTGAAATTACAATGGAAACTGTCATAAGAAAAGTCGAACTTGTGCATAGGCCTACCAAAGTTTATACAATAGAGAACAATGGATTGTAAATCCGGTAAACTTAGTAATTGAACTTAGTAATTCATAAATTATTAAATAAGCACAGCAGAACCTCACGGTTCAGAATTTCAATTAGAACTTGGGTGGTTTCAATACCAACCCTCTGTCAAAATATGGACAACCCATGACATTGTTCTAGCGGTGACGATGGGATATCTATATATATATATATATATATAGTTGAAGGATATATAACAAAAATAGCCACCCAAAACCCTATCAATGTTTGAGGAAACTACCCACGACCTCTACAGGAAAATAAATGGGAATAAAAAACCCTTGAAGGGCCGGCATGAATGAAAGCCCTTGAATCGAAGAAAACGACATTGAGAACCAACTAAACAAACAACTAAGGAATTACTAAATGCACCTGAAAGAAAATGAAGATTCTTCAGTATGTAACTATTGCAGGAGAGGGCGAATGTGCCAACGGAAAACAAGGATGGAAACATTACTTGCAGGGTGAGAAAACACATACCAATTAGTAAAAAACTTAAAAACAATACATTTGTAACCCAACTATTCAGAACCAAGAGTAAATGAACATCATTACCTTGGGTCGAACAGAGACTATATGCTCTCGAATCTGCATAACCAAATTATAAATTCTAAGTATGAGAATCTATACAGTCACATAGATACAATGGAAAGATTTATATTTGGAAGGTAGATAGAGGAAAAATACAGTTTCCTAGCTAAACTGAATGAAGAGAAATTACCAGTAATCGAAGCAGAGGAGAAATTTCATCAGTGAAAATCCCACGCACAGAGTCGAACAAGAACTCACGCGCCATGGCCACACTGTGGCCTAACCTCTGTCGACAAAAGAAATGCAGAGGTTTTTTACTAACCATCGAAAGAAACCCTGGGCATGAGGGCTCTTCCAAAAATAAATAACAGACATTCTAGCAGTAAGAAGCAACACATCGGCATAGCATGCTCACCATTTCATGAGCCTCTGTGGATAAAACCCTACGCAGTGGAAACCAAAAGGTTGCAAATCTCACAGACGGTAGCGGAAGAGGCATAAGAATGAAGTGGTTAGGGTTCAGAGAGTGGTAGGCTAATACCCTAATGAACATTGATTCAACCATCACCGTCGATGCAGTGAGCAGATCTACAGAGGAAACAGAGCCACATGCCAATGGAATGGGATCACAACTAGAAATGAGGTTCTGAACTATTAGGTTTATAAATCTCATATTAAACTCCTAACCTGCAGAATGGATAGTATATCCCGAGATTAATAATTTGTACCATCACATAGTTATGACCATAATGGGTTTATTTAATCCACCAAAAAATGGGAGCAATCAACCTTGTGAACTTTATAATATTTATGAATATAAATTTGTATGGTATGATGAGCTGAAAAGTCTATTGTATGATATGGTGGTGTCACTTGACACATCAATTATGATTGAAATATGAGATTATATACATATAGTTTTATTTTTTAGTTTGAGACTTTACATTTACTAATTTCTAGTAAAAAAATTAAGGTAAGATTCTTGATTTTCAACAATTGTAATTTAGGATAATGATTCCTGAAGTAACTAGTGTTAGGTCCCTGTAATTTGTCATATTGGCAAGACCAAATAGACAAGGGTAACATCAAACCAACTTTTGAGTCCTAGGACCTAGCCTTCCTGGACTCAGAGAGGGCTCTTTCTATATTTGTAAAAAATATATAACTTGATTGATTTAGAATGTTGATTTTAGGCTAGTTAAAATGATAGGGGTTGTTTGTTTTGTTTGGTTTGGTTGAGTTGCTTGCTAATAAGAACAGATAGAGTAAGAGAAATTCAAACCATTGGGCTATGGGGTATTCAAAAGGCTTGAAAAGTACAACAATAAATCAAGGGTGTTTCATAGGGCAAGTTAAAAAAGCCAAATGTATCTTAATAGCTTATGTGGGTGTGAAATGAACATTAAGTTGTGATTTTAGTAGGTTTAAAGGGAAATTATGAATCCTTTAACATATATTATAACAAGAAGATACTTTAAGATCACTATGTTTAAGAAAGAACCAAAGAATAGGGCACACCATAAACTTCCTTGGCCTAGCTTTACCAAGTAAACTTTGAGACAACAATCCAGCAAACCCTAGAGAGCAGGGAACTCCTAAATTCTCTAGCTATTTACCTTCAGACAAAGAAAACATTTAAGATGACATATAAGTGATGATTAAAGAGCAGGTAACTCCTAAATTCTTCAATCAAACTATAAAATACCTTCAAAGTGACTATTCAAGATGGACCAAAGGACAGGGAAAACCATAAAATTCTTTAGCCAAACATTAATCAGTAAATTTCAAAGAAAGGCCTTAAAAACAATGTTTCAAGCTACACCAAAGAACAGGACATGCCATAAACTTCTTCGGTTTGACTCTTATAAATCATTTTCAAGACAACAAGCTAGGTGGAATAAAAAAGCAATTAAGAATTCTCCATTCAAACCTAGTAGAGGAAAAAATTTGAACAACAAAGAGCGGACAGACTTAAGGTGCCTCTAACAGCACATGTTAACCTAAATTTTTTTCTCCGTTGTAAGAGAAAGGATGAATAATATGTAAAACATAAGGAAACAAATATAAAATCAGAACAACATCACCATTTATACAAGTTCATGAATCTCGTGAATATGCTTGCTCCATTGATATTCAGTCCAAAACAATTACAAAGCTCCAAAGCCAACTTCTTCACAACTCGAGTCTATGTAATATTCATCTCAACAATCAACCAAAAACCCTATGAATAATACATGCAGTATTTATCTACAAAATGAGGAGGTGAACCCTAGCTAGGGTTTCAAATGCCATTTATTACATAGCTAATTCTTTTGACCTTTGAGACCATGCAAGGCTCGAGGAAAAATATCTAAAACTCATTCATTGTAATAATAACTTCTAACATAACTACTGAGCTAATTTTGGAATAAGTTTGACTTCAAGGCTTCAAAATATATTTTGCAATAACTCCTGGTAAGGGCGCAGCTCCAAGATATAGGGGCGCAGTGCCAGTGCAAACGCGCAATGCCAAGACTGAGAAAATGACCTAGTTTGTAGCTAACTTTTGGATGCCTTCCCGGTGTCCAAATGAGCTCCATGATGGCTCATTCGAAAGGTCTCTGAGTCTATTTTCCAAATATTCTTTCACTTTCTATAATTTTTCCCATTTTCCTTGTCAAAAATCACTTCTCCCAAAACTGCTAAATGCGCAGCACCAGTGTCAAAAAGAGGGCAGAAAGGTGATTTTTTGGTGGTTTTTGGCCTTTTTGAGGGACCATTTTTGCTCCAAATGTCCTGAAATTTTCTAAGGTTGATGTACTTGGCATGAGGAACATCAAAATGTTGAATTTTTCCATTTGGATGGCCCAAAACAGAGCGCAGCGGCAGTGGCATTGCACCGTTAGCAAAATTTCTATGTTGAAAATTATCAAAAATTGCAGAAATTAACATGAGTTAAAAAATGTGCCAAAATTGTTGGAGTACTTGATCATTGAGTGATTTAGGCATGAAGTGACACCTTAGCAAGTATGTCCAACTTTCTTTCTCCCCTAGCTTGGTCAAACTTTCAATTTTTTCGTTAGCTTTTTAAGCTTGGCTAATGGAATTCTCTCTTTCCGTGCATGAAATTTTGACTCTTGCCCTCAACAAGTTATTGTCCTTATGATCCTTGGACAAGAGCTGCTCCAAGTGTTGGTTGACCCTCTAAAGCCATGCTTCTTTGTTTTCATTGATCTCTAGGGAAATATTTTCATTTAGTGTAAGCTGGTTTGCTAGGTCAGCTTCCATTTGTCTCTCTAGGGCTAGAGCTCTTTTCAGCCCTCTAATCCTTGGCCTCTGTCTTGGAGGCTAATCCTCCTCACCATCAAGCTCAATCAACTGAAAAATCCTACTCAGTTTCATGTTTGTCCTCCTTCTCATCAATGATAGGCTCTATAGCATTTGTGCCCAAATCAACCCTCTTAGGCTTGCTAATTTCACCTCTGCTAGGTTGCCATGATGTATTTGGTGTCAAAACCCTAAGGAGAGGATGAATGAAATGAAGGAAATGGGAATATGTAAGGGAGCCTAGGCTAGTGAAAAACCTAGGGTAAATGTAATAAGATGAAGGGAATAGGAGACGAGATGGCTAGTTTGAATAAGTGAAGGGAATGGGTGAAGGGGAAAAATAGATGAATGTAAACCCTAAATCAATGCAATTACCCTTTCAATGACTAATATTTTGTTTAGGAAGATGGAATAAGGGTAAAACAGTGATCTAAAGCTAAAATTTAGGGTATCCTTTAGGGTTTCATTTCCATTCAATTAAGAGTGATCAAATAGCTTCAAAGCAAAGTTCATGTCATGTACTTACCACTCAGGAGTGCTTGAAGGACTTTAGGAGAAGCTTGGTAGTGGTTTTGAAGTGTTTGAAGTGACACAACCCTCACAAGTCTTCACTGTGTAGGCGCGCAGTGCCACTAGCGAAGGGCACAACACCTATCCAAACACGCAGTGCCAACCTTCTGAACGTGCAGTGCCAGGATGAAAAAACACAACATTGTTTTGTAGACAACTTTTGGAGGTCTTCTCGGTGTCCAACTTGGGCCCTGGATAGCTCGTTGGAAAGCTCTTGAAGTCTACTTTCCAAATATACATTTTTTCTGCTGATTGGAGTTGATTTCAAATGTCAAAATTTGATTCTCCCAAGACTGGTCAAAAAGTGTTGAATGAGGGTGTGAAAATGCAGAGTGTTAGTGTAGGAAACTTTTGGAGGCCTTCCTCAGCTCCAAATTGAGCTCATGATAGCTCATTGGAAATATCTTCCAGTCTAGTTGTAATTGAACTCATCAAAAAGGTCATTTGAACATTCCAGCTATGAGAAAAATTGATTTTCCCAAGGTCAATCCAGAAGTGCGACAAACCTCTTGTAGCACCTATAAATTTAACATTTCTCCCAAACCATGATACCTGTGTAAAATCGGAAGGAGTTTTTTCTTCCTTGACCTATGATTGACAAAACCCTCTCTCACTTTTGTCAAATTCATCTTTATTTGTTCAGAAACACAATTTGAAGCGAAACTAGCCTTGTGTGTGGAAAATGATTTGTCCCTTAGAATGATTTCTTGGAAAATGTTGGAGGCAGGATTTTTATGAGTTGGTATGACTTCATACTTGCTAAAATGACCTCCGTTATGCCTTCTCTTCTCTTATGTCTTTGATTCTATAGCAAACCCTAGCTCAGTAGGAGAGGAAATTAGGGTTTAGTGCTTGTGAACAATGATGACTTGGGAACTGATACTCTTTCTGACTTTTTGGCATTGCAGGTTGATCAAACATGGATTTTGGCTTTCTTTTATCCACTTAGGCCGGACATGATGATATTTTTCAATCCCTCTCATATATATGCTGACTTCATCGGAATGAAGGAATGACCTTGAAGAATGCAAAACCGCAATGACCTAATGGGGGTGATTTTTAACCTGACTTTCAATGAGATTTTAACTTAAAAACTTTCAAGTGAAAAGAGCATTTCCAAAAGTGCTATTATGCTCAAGGGGACATGGGAATGAGTTAGCAACAAGAAATCTTAGAGTTATTGATGAGAAAATGGGGAAATGAGGTTTTAGGTAGGAAAGAAGGATGAAAATGAGAGGCATAGGCCCAAAATGAGTCTCTTAAGAGCAACAGGGTGACTTTGAGATGGAAAACTAATAGATAGGAAAAAGGTTTTATGAAGATAATGAAGTCAGCTAGATTTCTGAAACTCAAGATATTCAAGTAATATTATTTTCAAAAAACTATAACCATTCTATAGTCATCCAAAGATAATGAAAAGTACTAATGACTAACAACTAGAAATAAGTTAAGGTTAAAAAAAAAAAAGAATTATTGGGGTTAGTTTATATGATTGAATGTTACAATCACCGTCCTTTCATCACCTTGCTGATCAAAAATTGCAGACACTTACTGTTAAAAATTTTGTTATTTACATTACTACTTTGAATATATATATATATATATATATATATATATATATATATATATATATATATATATATATATATAAAAGCAACATGTAGACAAATGGCAGCGGAACAAGCATATTTATAATTTTTTCTATTTTGCTTTTTAATTTGTGGGATGACATTATAAATATGGATAATTTTTTTTTTTTTCAAAAACATATGATATGCTAGATCAACATCCACTATTTTCATTTCTACATTAATGAAAATTGCAATTTTTCTTAGAGATAAAAAATATTTTTTTATTTAAAAAAAATAAATAAATTAAATATAAAACCTGGAATACAAATTTAGCATTATATTAATAAATAATTATTTTTATACAACATTAAAATATAAATATATAAAATTAATAATATTGAAATGGAAATATTATTTAATAAATGTTATTTTCTAAATTTTATCAATCTTTCAAAAAAAGAGTCATTAGCTACAACTATAAATTGTCGTTTTCCACTATAAAAGAATAAACACAATTCGCAGAAGAGAAATAATATTTTTTATTTGAAAAGGAGTAAACATCATTTGTATGATTATGAAAAATGGAATTTTAACAAAAAATAGTCTCACAATTATAATTTAATAGTAAAAGAGAAATAAATTTTTTATTTGAAAAGAGTAAACATAATTAGTATGATTATGAAAAATGGAATTTTAAACAAAAATAGTCTCTCAATTATCATTTAATAGTAAAATAGTAAAATAGAAACACATTTTATTTGAAAAGAGTAAACATAATTGGTATGATTATGAAAAATGGAATTTTAACAAAAATAGTCTCGCAACATGAATTATAATTTAATAAAAACAAAATTTAAAGCATATCCTTTATTAATTATTAAAAAAATTACATAATATAAATTAAAACTTAATTAAAAAAAAAGTTATATGTTAAGATTTAATTAAAAACTTATAAATAATTACATAATATAAATTAAGACTTAATTAAAAAAAGTTATAAGCTAAGATCTAATAAAAAAATTATAAATAATATTAAAAATTAATGAAAATTACATTTAGTTAAAATATACTTTTTATTAATTATACAAAATAATTACATAATTTAAATTAAAATTTAATTAGTTAAAAAAAGTTACAAGTTAAGATTTAACTAAAAAATTTATAAATACTATTTAAAAATAATGAATTTTTCATTTTGTTATTTAAAAGTATGAAGAATAAAAATAAAATAAATTTCAAAATATAATATACTAAACCTTATATATATATATATATATATATATATATATTATTCACAGTTTTATCATATCTTTAAATTAAATTTTACATTAAAAAAAATTAAATATTTAAATTAATTCACGTCACATATCAAACTCTAACCAAAAAAATTAAATATTTAAATTAATTCACGTCACATATCAAACTCTAACCATCACTGAATATTTTTTGGAATTCAAATTTCTTTTAACCATAATCTAAATTTCTTTAATTCAAAACAAAATTTACAGAAATTTCTTAAAAATTTAACTCATTTTTAAAACCAGAAACAAAATCCAACTTCACATGATAAGTACACCTAATTATATTTTAAGAATTAAAACACCATGCTTGAATTTCGTAGAATTCTAAAACAAAATTTATCATTAAATTAAAAAATTTAACTTATTTCTGAAACCAAAAACAAAATCAACATTAAAATGCTCAATAATTATAATACAATTTCCAGAATTTCACTAATTATAATGGAAAGAGCATGTTCTATTACTTTAATTCACAGTTCTAAAAGTTTATATAAATTTATATGTGAGTAGAAAGAGCATGTTGTATTACTTTAATTCACGATTCTAAAAGCAAGCCCCGCACCCAAATAATAATGATTAGTCAATATAAAAAATTTGTGTTTAATAAACATACATAGATCACTGATCTGTAATTCCACCTCATATTCTCTTTGACATGTAGTTATGTGTTTTGGTATTTTAGTTAGCAATAATTTATCTAATAAATGAAATGGTTTATTTAATAAAAGAAATGGTTTTTTTCTGAAATTAAATTATAATTAAATAAATTTAATATATGAAAATAATTTACAAACAGTTCAAATTATATATAAATAAATTTTATATATGAGAAAAATTTATATATATTTAAAAATAGGAGTTGGTTTTAGTTCGATTTTTTGGAATTTTTTATGGTATAATTTTTCTAAAATTTTGTAGGAATTTATTGAAATTACAAACTTGATGCACAATAGAAATATTTAGGAGTTTTTGAAAGTGCTGAATCCATATATATAATTAAAAAACCAGTTTAAATAATACAAATCAAGATTTCGACTCAAGATTTTTCATATCTCCAAAAATTCACACAAACAACCTCTTAAAATTATAATAAATTTAATATCTAAAAAACTTTAGAAACACTTAAAATTATAACTAACTAAATTTTAAATAAAATTAACCCCTAAAAAATACTATAAACACACTTGCCCTAAAAATAAGTCAAGGTTTAAAAACACACCTGCGTATTATTAATTACTTTATATGGATAATATTAATTTACATGATGGAGAATACAACTAAATGTAACCCTAATTCGAAATTCTAATTTACATGATGGAGAATACAACTAAATGTAACCCTAATTCGAAATTCTAATATAAATAAGATGCTAGGCGTGGCGTGGCAATTGCCTCCAAGGGTACGGTCTTCTGGACCACCAGTCCAAACTTGTCGCTCATGTCTAACTCCTCCGCACGCGTCCCGTTGGGAGGTGCCCACTCAAATGAGTGGATAAGCGACCCCAACGTCAAATGAACCGTCCGACTTGCCAATGGAAGACCCACGCACATTCTGGTTCCTGCTCCGAACGGTATCAGCTCGAAGTGTTTTCCTCTGTAATCCACATCACTACACATCTCATCATCAAGAAACCTCTCTGGCATGAAATTTAACGGCTCTTTCCAGATCTGAGGGTACCTTCCCATTCCCCAAACGTTCACCATGATTCGGCTGTGTTTGGGTATCACGAACCCCCCGATCTCAAAATCGCTGTCTGCTCTGTGTGGGACGAGCAGAGGACCTGCCGGGTGCAATCGGAACGCTTCTTTCACCACTGCGCGGAGATAAGGGAGACGCTCGGTATCACTTTCTTCCATCCTACGGTTGAGACCAATAACCTCTTCCAGCTCGGCTTGGGCTCGTTTCATTTTCTCAGGATTGCGAATGAGTTCTGCCATCGCCCACTCTATTGTCTCAGCGGTCGTATCACTTCCAGCCACGAAGATATCCTGCCCAAAAAAAATTAGCGGAGCTATTAAAATATTTACTAACCTTCATATAATTTGGGTGGGTTTAATGGTTAAGAGTTTGTGTTTTTTCTTAAAAGGTTACAGAGGTCAAAGGTTTAAAATCACAAAAAGAATAGAAGTTACAGAAGTCATAAGTTCAAAACCAGAAAAAAAAAAATTAGTGGAATTATTAGAATACTTACTAAGGTTCATATAACTTGAATGTGTCTAATGGTTAAGAGTCTGTGTTTCTTCTTAAAAAGTCACAGATTTAAAACCAAAAAGAAATAAAAGTTACAAAAATAATAAATTCAAAACCAGAAAGAAATAGAGTAGGTATGCCTTTATCAATAAAATCTCTAAACAAAAGTGAATCCTTATCACACAAATATTTTTGCAATATCTTTTCACAATTCAATAGAAGATAAAGTTTCTGTGAGTATAATAAGCAGAAAAGATAGCAAAAGACTTACACTTAAGTAGCCCCTGATGTCAGGGAGAGTAAATTCATCATTTCTCATGTCCAGCAAAATGTCCAGGAGATCCTTCTTTCCATCATCACTTGTGTCGCTGTTTTTGCTTCTCTTTGCCAGGCGATCCTCTATGAATTTATCCATAACATCATATGACTTTTTCCTGCAGATCACCATATTACGATACACACCCTGTAGATCCAAGAACTGAAGACAGGGGAAATAGTCGCTCAAATTGGGAGCTGCGTGTAGCACCATCATTCTCGAAATCGCGTCTTTCAGATCTTCAGAAGCTTGTAAATTAGAATCGAACATGTTTTTACCAAAGGCCATGTTCCCTATCAGATTAAACGCAGAGTGGAATGCAATGTGTCCGATATTCACACACTCTGATCCTTTCCGGGAGTCCTCAAAAATCTGATGAATCATCCGATGTGCTTGATCTCTTCTGAGATCTTGCAGAGCTTCTAGCCGCTTGACAGAGAAGAGTTCATTGTTAGATCTGCGTCTGAGCATACGCCAGCGAGATCCATATTGGGATAAAAGAAATGAGTGCTTGTGGTGAGAAAGAGCTTTGAATGCTTCTGGGACAGTCCGGCCTGCAAAGATGTGGCCATGGGTTTTGAGAACTTCCTTTGCCATGGCGGGAGAGGAGACCACCACTGTGGTTTTCATTCCAAGAGAGACACACATGAGAGGACCGTATTTGGAGGCAAGGCGGAACAGAGATTCGTGGGGTTTTTTACCCAACTGAAACAGATTTCCCACAATTGGCCATCCCGGAGGCCCGGGAGGAAGCCTGGAGTAGGTCTTTCTCTTCCACACCTCCAAGACAAAGTATATGATGGTGGAGGTGATCCCCAGCAGAGAATAGAATAAAAAGCTTCCAATATCCATTGAGGTCGACTAAATGCAACTGAGGCTTTTTGCCACTGTGCAGAGCAGAGAAGAGGATACCACTGAATGCATATACATCTTCTTTACCATGGAACCTGAAGGGAAGGCAATGCTGTCTACTTATATGAAATTTTGCAACAGCTTGGTGTGTCCACTAATATCCGTGGCCGAGGGAACGAGGGGTATATAGGTAGGCCAGGCACGAAGTTTAGGTTAAGGCGTTGTGTGACAATTTTGTCCATGAAAGTTAACTTTTCAATAATTAATTTTGTTTTCAGAAAATCTCAATCATAAGAATGTTCGATTTTTATTTGATTTTTTTTAACATAATGTTCACTACCATCAAAACTTCTGGGCACCCAAATTTCAGGCTTGATATATGTAACGCAAATTTTTACCAAAATCACACCGGAATTCATCCTGTTTTCCGGACAAAATCGCGGTGCACAATTATCGATAACTCTATCTCTGTCTCGTCCACAGTCAGGTTAAACTATTGCTACCAGCTTCTAGAAGCTTGACATAATTAGCCCAAATTTCTACGGAATTTTTACCAAAATCCTTCGGAATTTCCACTATTTTCTGGTGAAAATTGCCGCCCAGAATTATCGATTACGCTATCTCTGTCTCGTCTACAGGTTAAAGTATAATGTCGGTGTAATGCTACATGTGATGCTCATTGCTGTGTCATAATCTTACGTATAGCTATGGTCAACCACCCTGACAGGCTTCCTTATCGTCAGGCTATATTTTTAACCCAGCATACTTGTAGAAATATTTAATAAACGGAGTTGTTTTTAGT
The DNA here is from genome assembly GCA_034641835.2 of Pinus albicaulis. NCBI lineage: Eukaryota > Viridiplantae > Streptophyta > Pinopsida > Pinales > Pinaceae > Pinus > Pinus albicaulis. Next base: position 266,459,005 of record CM076583.1, read on the forward strand.
GTATTTTTTTGGAGTTTTTGGTGTCAGAATTCCATTAAAAAATTTGAAGATAAATCTTGATTTCTGTTATTTAAATTGTTTTTTTATTGTATATATGGATTTAGCATCTTAAAAAATCCTAGAGTGCTTTGATTGTGCAAGGTTATTCATCAATTCTCTGTTTTCAATAAATTTCTGTTAGATTTTAGAAAATTTAGATTGGAAAAATCCACCAGAAAAACCTTCGAAAAGTAACACTAAAGACAGAAAAATTAATTTTGTAGAGTGTGTGGTGGTGACCTTTTTATTTTTAATTATATTAGGTGTAGAATAGTTTATGTTGTTTAATTTATTCGTGGGGTTGCGTTAATTTTTTTATTTTCAATATTTTAAGTGTAAATTAATTTATGTGAAGTTTAATTTATTAATTAGTTTATAATTGATTTGTTTAGAGTTTAATTTTATTAAATTTCAAAATTAGAGAATCAAATTTTATAGAGAGGACCTGAAGATTTTTAGATAAAAATATAAGAAAAGAAAAATGGAGGGTGCATCAATTGGGAGGTTATGCTGTGCTACAAGGTATTTAAGGTTGTTAACTAATTAATTTGAGAGGCTTGGGTTTGATTTCTTTGACTATTGAAGTGTAAATAAGTTTGGTTGTATAGGGTTTGGTTCCATTATATTTTTTAAAATCAAATGAAAAAATGGAGGGGAATTGAAGGTAAGAGTCAATTATAAGATTATGCAATTTCAAAGATCAAGTAATTATATTGGGTTGGCTTTTTACTTTCTTTTTTACTGATGAAATTTACTTATAAAATGTAAATAAATTGATATGTGTATAGTTCAATCAGATAAGTTGATTTGTATATAATTGTATCAGATTTTAGAGACAAATCTTATGAAAAGAAATTGAAAAAAAATAAAATAAAAATTGAAAAATAAAAATAAAAATCAATTATGAGATTATGCTGTCTCAAAAAGTGTCCAAGGTGTGAGAACATCCCATTAATAAAACAAACCCTGATAGGCTTCCTCATTGACACTGCAATTGCCTCAGATAATTGAACACTTTGCGAAAGAATCCTGGCTCGCTGTACAAAAATTCTGTCATTCCTGAGATAATTGAAGATCTTATAAAAGAAAAATGAATAGCTTATAATGCCAATTTTTTAAGATTTTTATGGTGGTTTTTCCCGATCTAATTTTTCTAAAATCTTGTTGAAATTCACTGAAAATTAAATTTAGATAGATAACCTTGCACAATTAAAGTGTCTTATGAATTTTTTAAGGTGCTCAATCCATATATAAAATTAAAAAACTAATTTAAATAACAAAATCAAAATTTTACTTCAAAATATTTCACTAAATTCCAGCACCTAAAAATCCGAAGGAAATTACCAATTAAAAGTTCAGAGAACGCCACGCAACCGACAGCAATAGGATATTAGCCTTACACTTTTCCAATAACTTTCAATATCGTACAACAATAACTTTTTATTATTTACAACGAAGGTGCTTTTCGGGGAGATTCCTCGCCCAACTTTCGTGGTGAGCCCTATCGACTTGCAGCGAATCATCCTTATTCGGATGGTAAAATCAATGCATGGCTGCAGGCCCTGCCACTAAACTCATAGCACAAGTAAAAACAAAGCTCTGAAAAATGTCAGAATCCCGGGAAATTCATCCTTGTTTTACTTGGAAGACCAAGATATGAGAAACATCGAGAGAAAATGACCCGACCTAATGTATGGCATTGAGAGAAGGAGAAAAAGCACGAGAAAATGTATGGCATTGAGAGAATAAAAAAACGCACGAGAAAATGTATGGCAAGATACCTCATAAGAAACCTTGAAATTAGATGATGCTATGCTAGTAAATCATACACTACACAATCGTGATAAAAGTTGGAAAAATTGAAAGATAAATTTAGTTGTATATTATGTTATAAACAATCAAAATCATAAATTTGGTTACATATCATGCTATAAATATGAAACGAAAAAGGATGACATGACTTTGAGCATATAAGCTTGTCAACTAATATAGTAATTTTCATAACATTTAGTTTGCATCTTTTTTATGGGTATGTTTTTTCATAACATTTAGTTTGCATTTATTTTATTGGTATGTTTGGTTTATATTTGCTTATTTAATATATTTTATTTTTTTATGGTTTTATTAATATAGTTGGTTTATATCTTATTTTATTATGTTGATAAGAATTTCTGGAATTTTGTGTATTTTGCTAGAAAAGCCCCACGTTTCAGGTGAATACTTCACTCATTTTCAGGGGAAAGAAGTCTAAACAGATGATAGAAAGAGTGATGGACCATAATTTATAGATAAAGGGAAAAAAGTAGCCCTTAGAGGGATGGAAATTTAAGAGGCAATAATAAATTGAATAAGTCAATGAGATGATCCATGAATTTAAATTTAAATTTAAAAATTAAAATCAAATTGAAAATTAATTAAGTCAATGAGGTGATAGATGAATATAAATTTTAATTTTAAAATCAATTTGAAAATTAAGTTATTAAATAAATAAATCAATATAATTTTAAAATTAATTCAAAATTAAAATATTAATAACAAACTAACCCTTAGAGAAGGGAAAAATAATAAAGAAGGATGATAGGCCAAAGAGATAACTGAATAAATTAAATTTAAATATCAAATTTAAATTATTTAGTATGCTTATCTTGGATTATATATAAAATTAAAAAGTTTAGAATTAGAATTTATTGGTTGAATTTCAAAAAAACGGGGCTAACCAGAGAGATTTGTAGTCCTATTATTATGTTATAATTTTGGATTTATCATTTAATATAATAAAAGTAATAGGACTAGGGAAATGATGTGTAAAAAGATGCTCTACAACTCCCTGCATCGATGACCTAGGGTTCTCTGAACCTTGGGCCTACGGCCGGCCTGCCTGCTCCACCCCACGATTTGTAGATCTACACTAAGGCACGGTCTCAATAGAGAGCCCCATGGCGGATCTCCAAGGGGGGACAGTGGTTCCCCCCCCTCTGAACATCCCCTCCCCAAAGCAACAATGGAATCTGACAACGCAAGATAACACTCTAGTCCTTCTGGGACCCCTCCATTGACCAACTCCCGCCTTGAGAAGGTAGCAACAAAAGCTATAGTCACTTCTTCCACTTGCATCCCCAAATCTACAGAGCACCTAAAGATCGAATTACTGGCACACCGAATCAATGCAAGGATTCAGTTCACAAAGGATCATGCCCTAATCGGCAAGTTTATGGGGTTTTGGCTAACTGAAAAATCCCTCCTGGGCTAGATCGCAGCCAAATGTAAACCCAAGGGACACTTTGACCTACAGTTAGGCTCAAAGGGCTTCTTCAACATAATATTTACATGCATCGAAGACAAGGACCACATCATGGACGAAGGTCCATACTTCTTCAATTCGGATGGCCTCTATCTCTGAAACTTGGTGGAGCATTTCAACCCAGAAAAGGAAGACTTTAACTAGGCTCCGGTCTAGGTTCATCTCTATTGTTTTCCCCAAGACTATTGGGATGATCAAACCCTAAGAGAAATAGGCAATACACTAGGAGAATTCATCAAAATAGCAGACGAAACACAAATCAAAAATCATATAGCCTATGCAAGGATATGCGTCTACATGCATATTGCCAAATCTCTCCCGGACGAGGTAAATCTCCTACATGAAGATTTTGAATGGATACAAATGGAAAATTATGAACATATACCATTCATATGCAAAATATGCCACATTCTTGGGAATTTATTCCAAGATTTACCCCTCAATCTAAGTGCCTCCATAAGCAAAGGGTCGGCAGCGAAAGATCCAGGAGGATTCACAAGGGTCACCAACAGAAGAAGGCACACCAGAAGGTCACAAAATGTGCCTTCAACCAAAGCTCCCACAATAAGAAATATCTTTGAAACGTTGGCAGATCTGAATGTAGAGATTGAGGCTATCCCAAGAACTTCAGATACACCTATGCAGAAGAATCTGCATCCCCAAGAGCAACCAAAGGCATCACTTCTAAAGGATCATCCCAAGTAGACTTAGGTCTAGACCTCCTCCCAAAAAAAGGAGGGTAAAGGAAAAGGTATAGCCCCAGATCAACAGATTGTGATGGAGGAGGAACTAAAAAGAATAGACTTCGGAGATCTAGACATATTGGGACTTGAGGATGCATGCAAACGGAAAGACTATCAATCCATCCCTATCCACCAGATCCAGCAATTGGAGGTTTTCCTCAGTCGAACTCAATATTTCCCCACCCTCAACATTGAAGGGGGAACATTTCTCAACACCAAGCTCATTCTAAGAGAATCAAGGAAAAGAGGAAGACAAACGGATCTGCAAAGACTGGTCATCCTGGGAGAAGAAATTGTAGGATCTGGTAGGTACCCAAAGGTTACCAGATTCTATCCCCTCCTTACTCCAAGTTCCCAATGAAGCTCAAATACTGGAAAATAAGAGGGCTAAACAACCTCTTTAAGCATGGATTAATTAAAAAGATAATCACTGAAGAACACCCCACAATTCTCTTTCTACAAGAAACGATATGTCTGGGCCACACTCTAGACAAGATATTCACCAAGCTTTGGCGAGGATGTTAAACTGTATCGGTAGATGCTCAAGGAACCTCGGGAGGGCTAGCAATAATCTAGAATCCACATCTGATTACACTAGATAACTTCCACGCTACTCGCAATACAATCCAAGCATATTTTCATCTCTTAGGCACCAATATTCATGGATACTCATAAATGTATACTTCCCTCAAGCAGTTATAGCAAAAATAGAACTATTGAATGCCATTGAATCCCTCAACCTTCAACGCGCCTTCCCTCTGTGGATGCTCGGAGGTGACTTCAACATGATCACAAACATGCAAGAAAGGAAAGGGCAAAAAATAATCCTAGCCTCCAACAGCTTCAAATTCAAGGAATTTATCAACAATAATTGACTTATAGATATCCACACCTCTAATGGAGTCTACACTTGGAATAAAAAAAGGGGAGGCTCACATCAAATCGTCTCACGCTTGGATCGCTTCTTGATCACTGATAATTTCATTCAGCTGGGCGGCGAGCTCATATCATTGGCCCATCCATCTACATTGAGTCAAGCTAGGTTTGTTGTCACGCAGGCCTTTTCAATTCGAACAACTCTGGTTCACTCATCTAGGATTCAAAGAACTAATCACGGAATGGTGGTCCTCTCTCTCGCCCCCACGGATCCAAGATGTTCCAATTATAGCAGAAACTTAAATTACTTAAAGGTAAACTAAAACACTGGAACCATCATACCTTTGGAAATATCTTCAACAAAAAAAGGACACTTAACAACAAATGGAAAATCTCTAGCAAGAAATCATACTAACAAGGAGAATAGAGGAAACCAATGCCCTAGAATCCAAACTCACCACCAAAATGGAGGAAACACGACTATAAGAAGAAATTATTTGGAAGCAGAAATCAAGGATCAGGTGGTTAAAGGAAGGGGAAAGAAACACAAAGTTTTCCCATCACTCAACCATTCAACATAGAATGCACAACAAGACCTCAGTTCTCAAAGCTCAAAATGGAGAATGCTTGGAGAATCATGAAGAAATCAAATAAGAGCTCCTGGATTACTTCAAAGACACCCTAAAAGAACCCAACAATCATCAAAAGGAGGCCATCGACAACATAACTCATAACATTCCCATGATTCTCACTGAAGAGAACAACCAGTTGCTTCTCAAACCAACCACTTTGCAAGAAGTAGAGCTCGCAGTTTTCCAGTTGAAAGAAGGAAAAGCCCCAGGTCCAGATGGCTTTACCACTACCTTCTTTCACTACTTCTGGGAGATCATAAAAAAAGAAGTCTGGGAAATAGTTGAATAATCTCGCAACATGCATTGGATCCTTCCTGCCTTAAACACAACCTTCCTTGCCCTCATTCCAAATGAGGAACAGGAAGTGACTCCAGGTAAATACAGACCCATCACCCTTTGCAATGCCGTATACAAAATTATTTCTAAATTTATTGCTAATCAATTGAAACCTCTCCTTCCTTTACTCATCTCCCCATAGCAAATGGGCTATGTGGAAGGCAGGAAAATCCTAGACAACATAATTCTCACCCATGAAGTTATCCATTTCCTCAAAACTCTTAAAAAACCTGGAATGATGCTAAAAATTGACTTATCCAAAGCCTTCGACAAACTCAGTTGGGCCTACATAAAATACATCCTCCTAGCCTTTGGATTCAACCATACTTGGGTACGATGGATCGTGAGTCTGATCACTTCCCCCTTCTTCTCCATTCTCATCAATGGGATTCCGTCAACTATCTTCTCCTCCACCAGAGGCATCATACAAGGCGATGCGCTCTCACCCTTCCTCTTTTTCCTTATGGTTGAAGGTCTAGGCCGTCTCTTCAAGAAAGCCATCTAAAATCAAGACCTCAAGGGCATTCTAATCCACAATCAGCCTCCCATCTCTCATCAGCGGTTTGTGGATGACAACATGATCATGGGCCATCCTTTAGTGCAGGAAGCCAGAACGCTTAAGCTGCTCTTAGATCGCTTCTCCGAAGCTTAAGGTACCACTGTCAATACTGAAAAATCCCATATATTTTTCTTTAACACCCCCCCTCTCCTCCTCCCACCCCCACTCAAAGGAACATAACCAGGATTCTTCAATTCTCGATTGCCTCCCTACCATCTAAGTATCTTCGAGCCCCTCTCACCATCTTAGCCATCAAACACTCTTCTTGGAAAGACCTCCTAGACAAATTTGAAGCCAAACTCTCCTCTTGGACCTACAGATCCTTGAAAATTATAGGCCGCCTCGTCCTCCTAAATTCAATTTTTCAATCATTTCCTCTTTACCTCTCTTCTGTCCTTGCTGCTCCAAAATGGGTCCTCACAATTATTCGAAATATCCAAAGAACCTTCTTATGGGGCGACAATAAGGAAAAACGGAAATGGGCATTGGTCAAGTGGAAGGAAGTATGTTCCCCAAAGGATCAAGGGGGGCTTTGACTCCAATATCTAGAGATAAGCAACACCATCATGGGTACAAGAATCTGGTGGAAGTGGGTTTCCAACACTCATGGTCCCTAGGCTGAGTTATGGAAAGCTAAGTACGCTGCCACGTGGACACAATAAAGCTTAATAATATTCAATCAAGAGATAAAGGTTTCATTGATATGGAATGCAGCAGACCACCACAAACATCTTATACAAACCCACAGTTTCTGGGAAATAAAATCAGGCTAGCAAGCTTGCTTTTGGGAAGACTTCTGGCAGCAGATGCTAAGTCTTTCATCCACTTTTCAGCGTCCCCTATGGCAAGTAGTCCTATAGGAAAGAGAGCACTATAAGGTATGACACTTATGGAAGTAGGAGGATACCAACGGATTCCAAAATTGGATTCCAAAAAATGATTGTCAAGATGATTGGCATGGAGAACAACACCTTGTTATCAGAGAGGATATCGTCAAGAGGAAAATATGAGTGTAGGAAGGACCAGATATTCTTTGGTGGGGATATTATCCATGTGGCACCTTCACTACAAAGGAGGCATATCAAATTCTCCACTGTCCAGATCCAGGCCAACCAAATAACCTCTAGAAGAATATCTGGAAATCCAAACTCTGGCCCAAGGTAGCCACCTTCGTATGGTTCCTAAGAAAAAATAGAATATTAACATGGGATAATATTTTAAAGAGAGGCTTTTATGGACCTTCAAGATGCCCTTCGTGCAACCAAATCGGGGAAATAATTGACCATCTCTTAGACCTCTACAACATGTCCAATCTCTTCTAGGATAGAATAGAGATTTTATGTAGAAGAATCGATAGAGCTTAGGGAAATATTATACAAAATCTCAGCCAATGGCAAGGGACACCCTTTTACAACAATATCCTTAACTACCTTTGGCAGCTCATCCCTGGGCTTCTAACATGGACCCTTTGGAAGAGCAGAAAAACCACATCTTCAAAGACATCAAAAGCTATCAAGAAGGGATGTGGGCTAAATTCTGTGGCTACTTGAAGGAAACTCTATCCCTATCTCCATGGGCCAACTCAGATCTCCCATCATCGAGTGCAAAATTTTCAATCTGAAACAATTGGGGTCTGCATCTCAATCAATTGAGTATCTTCCCCTCAACATCAAAGGCCCAATTTATAGCTGAGGACAGATTGAAAACTCCCCTATCAGGCTTTTTCAAACTCAACTTTGACGGCGCCTCAAAAGGAAATCTAGGGGAAGCTGGATTTGGAGGCATTTTCAAATATTGCAGGGGAAACCCACTTCATCTCTTCTATGGAAACATTGGTTCGAACAGTAAAAACTCAAAAAAGCTGGAGGGACTCATCCAAGGCCTAATCATTGCCATCCAAATCAATCTCTTTCCCCTGTAAGTGGAAGGGGACTCCCAGGTCATCATCCAAATAACCACTCGTCTCACATCGGGGTATTTTGCTACAAAACTCTCCAAGATTTGGTGACTAACTCATCACCTTCAGCAATTGGAACTATGGCTACATCAATACAAAGCCATCACATTCCTTCATGTGAGAAGAAAATCTAATGTTGTGGTTGACTACCTAGCCAACCATGGCGTCAGTCAAAAACTTCAACTCTTCACCTCCAACTTTCAGTCCATAATAGAGGAACCTCTCACATCTAACTCCATCTCTATCCTGCATAAGGAAAATTTCTTCCTAGATCCGGGTGACGTGACGAACAGGCCATCCCAAGGTGTGCGATGACGCAACAGGCAAGGGATCAGTGGCGCCATGATAGGCAGGCCGCACCACATCATAACATGTTTCAGTTAATCGTGCTAATATTGCAGGTGATGACTAGCTGTGGCCTCGATCAAGGAGGCACAACCATAAATTCTCTCCAATTCTTTCACCTGCACATTTTACCCCCTGCTCTCCGGTGTAGCTCTGTCACGGCTCTCCTCCCCGGCTTGGCGTGCTCTCTGCACCTTAGCTCAGTCTCCTATTGTGCTTGCATCGCCATGTTGCCAAGGCAACAACAGAAGCTTCGCAGAGGAAGCATCCGGGACACCCTCCCTACCAGGCTGACCTGAGAATCAGGTGATAACCACTTCCACTCCAATGAAGATCCCTCCTCTACCCCCTTCACTGAGTTTTTTGCCATGACTTTTGATGACTCCTTTGCTTCGATAGCTCTTTTTGTTCCACCTGCCACCCCCCTCTGTTGGGAAAAATACTGAGAGGGGGGGTGAATCAGTATTTACTGCATAATCAAAACTTTTTACTTTTTCATTCCTTAAAACCCATACGCTACTTTCTTCCAGTAAACTCGCGTATATACGCGGATATCCTTTATGAAACTCGCGTATACACAGATATCTAGATATGTCATTAAATCTTCACTTATATCATTCCATCATTCATTCATTAGATGTTCAATAAACAGTAAACATGTGCAGTAAGAACAGAATAAACCATCACACAAAGCATCACACATGAACACCAGGATTTTTAGGTGGAAACCCAAGTCAGGAGAAAACCACCGCTGCAGTTGCTCAGCCTTCAATATTTTATTATAGAGAAAAACATCTTACAACATATGTGCTGGTGCAGACTCCTACCAGCACGCAGGCACCCACCTGCGCTCGTTTACCAGCCTCTCCTGGAAGGGAGCTCCAACCCCCTGACTCGTTTACCAGCCTCTCCTGGAAGGGAGCTACGACCTCCTGATCTCGTTTACCAGCCTCACCTGGAAGGGAGCTACAACCCCCTGACTGAAGGCTACAACCCTCAGCACCACCTTGGACCACGTTTCATCAATTTTCACACTCGATCCAACCACTTCAATAGAACACAACTTGCAGGCCACAATTCATCATATTTCCAGACCGAACCATTTCCATACTTTTAAGCACAGACATACATCATCAACAGATACATATCAACACAGATCAGATAGAAGAAACACAGCAGAACAGATCAGATATTTCATACCCCTTGCTTCAGCAAACCCTAGTTTGCATACGCTCTTTTACTTCACTGATGTCGCGTATATACGCGCTTCCGTCCACAAAAACCAGCGTATACCTCAGTACAAATTTCATTGCGCATACGTGCTTTCTCTTCAGTAAAGCCGCGTGTATACGCGCTTATTCTGCGGCAAAGTAGCGTATAGATCTTCAACTATTACAGAGCTGCATACTTCATCAGATCAGTTCAGATCTACCCTTTTGCTTCAGACAGATGTTCGCCTAGATGCTCGCCTCATCACAGATCTAAGTCTTCCATAATCAGATCTAGCAAATATAAGAGCAATTCAGATCTAGATCCCCTTCTTCATCATTGGTGCTTCATACATTCATATTTATCATTCAAGTGTAACCCTTTCCATTCAGATATACTTCAGTGAGAAGTATTCATTCAAGCTCAGACATCTTGCACCCACACTCATGATTTGCAAAATGAAATTCTTCTCCTTATATATGTTTATCCTTTTTCAATACCATGAGCCCCTTTTTCAATACCATGGTCCAAAACAATACCATGAGCCCAAAACTACCTGGACGGGGTCAATTAGGCGGATCATTACCCAATACCATGGGTCAATACCATGGTGGTTACCCTTGGTTTTGCACTTTTTGAGCGCTTTAGCCCATACGCGACTTGGAACGTTCTTTTCCGCGTGCATACGCGACTTGCCTTAGACAGATCCGCGTATTCATAGAGACATACTCTTTTCATCATACTTTGAGCTCATTCAGAATTCCTTTCTTCATTGCCTTCTGTACACACTGTAGATACATCATATTTTCTTCATCAAGAACATATTCTAACAAGCACAACTTCATCAAGTAAGTTGTCATCATCTTCATTAAGAGGGTTGCCTTTCAAGGACAACACTTAGCATCATATTGTCAACAAACATCATATCACATCAGATTTACATCATTTACTAAGTCCATCAAGTCAAGCATAACTTCATCAAGTGGATTGCCATCAAGGACAACACATGTCAACAGTCACATGTCTTCATCTTCATTCAGTGGGTTGCCATCAAGGACAACACTCTGCATCATATTTCCAACAATCTCCCCCTTTGGACTTGATGGCAACCACGATGGTGTTTGGTTACCACAACAAATTAGTACATTGACACCATGTCACTCTCCCAATTCTTTGACACCATTATCTGCATTCAAACACCATGTCACTCTCCCCCTTTGACATCAAGGGCAAAGGGCGGATCAAAAACCACCACATTCTCCCGCTTTTCTCTTCATGAGGAAGAAGCATTCTGCAGATCTGAAATGTACTGAAGTGGCCAAGCTCCCCCTGAGTTCATGCAGAATCTTCAAACATATTTTCAATGAAAGACAAGACTCTATGAACTTCCTATCACCAAAGACTCATACTTACATCAAATATCCAACCAAGTGGATTTACATATGAGACTCAACTACCCAACCAAGTGGGTTTACAAATTTTACAAGTCCTTACATGACTGAATATTACAATTTTACATCATGGGTCTCAACAAGACCTTTTCATCAAATTACAAATATTACCATTTACAACCAACACCAGAAAGACTTCAAAGAACATATTTCAGAGACATCATAATGCCAACAGTGCATTATACTCAGCAAAGCTAATGTTCCCCCTGAATCTGTGCATCCAAGCATCCTTTCCAAATGACTAAGGCTCCCCCTTAGTTTGTGCATCCTGAACACTTTCACCAACAAATCATCAAGGCATCTTCATCAAATCATTAGAAAAAGAATTATGAGAACTGGAACACCACCAGAGATACCAAACAGTATCAGAGATACCAAACAGCACTGCAGCTGTGCTGAAGAGAGCTGACTCCAACCAAAAATTGTCAGCAATCAGACATACGCGGTTTTCTGTGCAGGAACTAGCGTATGTACACGACTGTGTTTCAGGAAACCCGCGTATTCCAAGCCATCTTCTAAATTTATGCAGATTTGTTCTTTTGACTGGCAGAGAATACTCCCAGCTTCTGTCTTAGATGCTCGAACGCTTCCCTGGGCAGAGGTTTGGTAAAAATATCAGCAACTTGTTCTTTGGAGGGAACATACTCCAACTTCACCTTTTGTTCAAGCACTTGTTCACGTAAGAAATGATACTTGATGGGAATGTGCTTGGTCTTCGAATGCATAATAGGATTCTTTGAGACACTGATGGCACTTGTATTATCACACATAATGGAGATAGGAGTTGCACATTTGATTTGAAAATCTTGCAAAGTTTGCATCATCCATAGGAGTTGAGTGCAACAAGATGCGGCAGCTACATACTCTGCTTCAGCTGTTGATAAGGCAATATAATTTTGCTTCTTGCTAAACCAAGATACTAACCGGGGTCCCATATAGAATGCACCACCACTAGTGCTTTTTCGGTCATCAACACTTCCAGCCCAATCTGCATCAGTGTAAGCATGAAGAGTAAGATCAGCATTCTTTGGATACCATAGACCAAAGTCTTGAGTTCCTTGTAGATATTTGAAAATTCTTTTCACAGCCTGAAGGTGAGACTCTTTTGGATTAGCTTGGAATCGTCCAACGATCCCAACTGCATGCATAATGTCTGGTCTAGTCCCAATGAGATAAAGTAGACTTCCTATCATTGATCTGTAATCTGGTTGATTCACTGTGGGAGAATCATCATGAGAACTGAGATTGCATCCGGTTATCATTGGAGTACTTACAGGTTTGAAATCTTCCATGCCATACTTCTTCAGAATTTGCTTAAGATATTTTGCTTGTGATAGGAATATACCATCTGTAGATTGATGCACTTGCAAGCCAAGAAAGAATGTTAGTTCCCCAAGTAAAGACATTTCAAATTCTTGCTGCATGACAGAAGAAAATTTTTGACTCATAGATTCTTCGTTACTCCCAAAAATGATATCATCAACATATACAACTACAATCAATAGTTTATTATTTTCAACTTTTGTGTATAAGTTGCTATCCGCAGACCCCTTTGAAAATCCTTGTTGATGAAGATATTTGTCAAGACGATAATACCATGCCCTTGGAGCTTGTTTGAGATCATATAGAGCCTTTTTAAGTCTACAAACAAGATTTTCATCATTTCCCAAAATGAATCCTTCTGGTTGTTCTATATATACTTCTTCTTCTAGATCACCATTAAGAAAAGCAAATTTAACATCCATTTGATAAACTTTGATTTGTTGATAACTTGAAAAAGCAAGAAACATTCTTATGGCTTCAAGTCTAGCTACAGGAGCAAAAGTTTCTTCAAAGTCTATACCTTCTTGTTGAGTATACCCTTTGTAAACCAATCTAGCTTTGTTTCTTACAACATCCCCATTCTCATTTAACTTGTTCTTGAAAATCCATTTAGTTCCAATGACATTTTTATCATGAGGTCTTGGAACCAAATCCCAAGTGTCATTCTTTTCAATTTGAACAAGTTCGTCATCCATGGCTTGCTTCCAACATTCATATTTGCTAGCTTCATTGACATTGTGTGGTTCAATTGTGGATATAAGTGCTTGATGACTAGAAGATCCCACAAAAGTTCTCCTTGTTCGTACACCTGATTCCTTGTCTCCCAAAATCTGAGATTCAGGATGATTCTTTTGAACGTATCTGGATGGAGCTTTTTCAGATAGATCATTTTTAGTTTCTTCATTTGATTCACTGTCTGTATCATTTCCATTTGATGTAGAAGGCCATATGTCATTATCATCTTCTTCTGTTGTTTGTTTTTCTTCTTTAGGAGCTGCAGGAGACTCATCAATAACAACATCAATACATTCAACAACCTTTTGAAGCCTCTTATTGTAACATGTGAATGCTTTGCTTGAAGATGTGTAACCAAGAAGTATCCCTTCATCTGATCTAGGGTCAAACTTGCCAAGATTTTCATCATTATTTTTGATAAAGCATCTACTTCCAAAAACTTTAAAATGCTTTACAGTGGGAGATTTGCCATACCAGAGTTCATATGGAGTTTTATCACTGTTTACCCGAACATGAGCCTTGTTGAGAATGTTAATTGCTGCACGTGCTGCTTCACTCCAGAACATGTTAGGAACATTAGAGTCAGCAAGCATAGCTCTGGCCATTTGAACAATTGTTCTATTCATTCTTTCTGCTACACCATTTTGTTGTGGAGTGCCTGCTACAGAGAACTGTCTTTTAATGCCATGTTTTTCACAAAATTCAAAGAATTCATTTGATGAATATTCTCCTCCTCGATCAGATCTAAGACACTTGATTTTTAAATCCAATTCATTTTCTACCAGTGCTTTGAACTTCTGAAATTTTTCAAAAGCTTCATCTTTGTGTTTAATAAATGCGATCTCACACATTCTGGAGTAATCATCAATAAATAGGATATAGTATTCTTCCCCACGTAATGACTTTTTCCTCATAGGTCCACAGATGTCAGCATGAATTAGTTCAAGAGGCTTACTTAATGATCCTTCTTTGGCATTAAATCGAACTCTGGTTTGCTTACCAAATTGACAAGATTTGCATATGGTACTTTCTGGAATATTGACCTTGGGAAGATCACGAACAGCTTGAAGTCTGCTTACTTTGTTGATTTGAGAGAAACTCAGATGCCCCAGCCTTCTATGCCATAACCAATTTTCTGAAGACTTTCTCAAGTAACATTGATCTATGCCGTTTAGTACATACAGGTTGCTTGGGTTTCTTTTTCCTTTTATAATGATTTTACCTGTATCAAGATCACGAACCACACATTCTTTGGAACTGAAGACCACTTTTTCTCCTTGATCACACATTTGAGTAACACTTAAAAGGTTATGCCTTAATCCATCCACATACATGACATCTTTAGCCTTTACCTTTTCTTTTAGAAAAACTGACCCTTTTCCTTTAATTACAGCAGGAGTATCATTTCCAAATGTAACTTTCTTTTCCTTTTCCAGAGCCTTATAAGTATGAAGTTTTCTTTTGTCACCTGTCATGTGTCTTGAGCACCCACTATCAATGTACCATTGATTTTCTTCACCTTCCGCAAATAGCGCTATCCCACAATTTTCAACCGGTATTTCCTTCTCTTTTCATACTTTAGAGCTTGAGGGAACATGTTCTTTTGGCTGGACCTTGCTCCTGCATTCAGATTCTTCATGACCAAAGTTATTGCAATAAGTACATTCAACTTTGTTTTGAAGAGGCGAAAATTTGTTGTAGGTGTTCTTCTTTGGTTCGATATTCATCCTTTTATTTCTTGCTTCTCTTGTCATGATGGTTTTATATGCAACACATTGAACAACTTTGTGACCAAAATTGTGACATGAGAAACATTGTCCATTGAAGTAGAAATTTCTGTGATCATGAAATTTTCTATTAGAATTTACCTGTTGGTTGTAGCCATTTTGAAAGATCTCCCTGTTAGTGTTTCTTGAATTGAGATGATCATGCTTTACTTGCAAAGATCCTTTGTTCCCCTGCTGAGTGGCTGAATGTAGAGAACCGGCTGTGGCTGCTTTTAGAAAATTTGGTGCTGATGTCTGGGAAGATTCCCCAGTATATCCAAGACCTGTTTTTATAAGAGGAGACCGTTGTACCTTGATAATCTCATCCAAGGTTTCTGAACTTTTAGCAAATCTGAGATTGAGAGAATTCACTTTCTCATTATCCTTCCTTAGACTTACTACTTCACACTCCAAATCCTCATTGTGTTTTCTTTCTGCTTCAAGCTGATTTTTAAGAGTCTCTATGATTATGTTCTTTTCTTCGTGGCTTACCTTGAGTTGAGTGTTTTCTTCAAGAAGATTATTGTCTTCTAGAGAATCCTCAAAAATACCCTTTTCTTTTTCACATTCTTTCATGAGTGCCCATACTTTTGCACCAAAATTCAGCAAAGCTTTTGTTTGTATACTTCCCATTGTGACGGATCTCCTTCAAGCGATCAAGCTTCTGCAGAAGAACCGCCTCTGATACCAATTGTTGGGAAAAATACTGAGAGGGGGGGTGAATCAGTATTTACTGCATAATCAAAAAAATTTACTTTTTCATTCCTTAAAACCCATATGCTACTTTCTTCCAGTAAACTCGCGTATATACGCGGATATCCTTTATGAAACTCGCGTATACACAGATATCTAGATATGTCATTAAATCTTCACTTATATCATTCCATCATTCATTCATCAGATGTTCAATAAACAGTAAACATGTGCAGTAAGAACAGAATAAAGCATCACACATGAACACCAGGATTTTTAGGTGGAAACCCAAATCGGGAGAAAACCACCGCTGCAGTTGCTCAGCCTTCAATATTTTATTATAGAGAAAACATCTTACAACATAAGTGCTGGCGCAGACTTGACCAGCACGCAGGCACCCACCTGCGCTCGTTTACCAGCCTCTCCTGGAAGGGAGCTCCAACCCCCTGACTCGTTTACCAGCCTCTCCCGGAAGGGAGCTACGACCCCCTGATCTCGTTTACCAGCCTCTCCTGGAAGGGAGCTACAACCCCCTGACTGAAGGCTACAACCCTCAGCACCACCTTGGACCACGTTTCATCAATTTTCACACTGGATCCAACAACTTCAATAGAACAACACTTGCAAGCCACATTTCATCATATTTCCAAACTGGACCCTTTCCATACTTTTAAGCACAAACATACATCACCAACAGATACTTATCAACACAGATCAGATAGCAGAAACACAGCAGAACAGATCAGATATTTCATACCCTTTGCTTCAGCAAACCCTAGTTTGCATATGCGCTTTCACTTCACTGATGTCGCGTATATACGCGCTTTCGTCCACACAAACCAGCGTATACCTCAGTGTATATTTTATTGCGCATACGCGCTTTCTCTTCGCTGAAGCCGCGTATATACGCGCTTCCTTCGCGGCGAAGTAGCGTATAGATCTTTAATCATTACAGAGCAGCATACTTCATCAGATCAGATATTCAGTTCAGATCTACCCTTTCACTTCAGACAGATGTTCGCCTAGATGCTCGCCTCATCACAGATCTAAGCCTTCCATAATCAGATCTAGCAAATACAAGAGCAATTCAGATCTAGATCCCCTTCTTCATCATTGGTGCATCATACATTCAGATTTATCTTTCAAGTGTAACCCTTTCCATTCAGATCTACTTCAGAGAGAAGTATTCATTCAAGCTCAGACATCTTGCACCCACACTCATGATTTGCACAATGAATTTCTTCTCCTTATATAGGTTTCTCCTTTTTCAATACCACGGGTCAAAGCAATACCATGAGCCTTCAATACCACGGGCCAAAGCAATACCATGAGCCTTCAATACCATGAGCCAAATCAATACCATGAGTCTTCAATACCACGGGCCCACGTTTTTGCACTTTTGAGGGCTTTTTGCCCATACGCGACTTGGAACGTTCTTTTCCGCGTGCATACGCGAATTGCCTTAGACAGATCCGCGTATTCATAGAGACATACTCTTTTCATCATACTTTGAGCTCATTCTGAATTCCTTTCTTCATTGCCTTCTGTACACACTGTAAATACATCATATTTTCTTCATCAAGAACATATTCTAGCAATCAAAACTTCATCAAGTAAGTTGTCATCATCTTCATTAAGAGGGTTGCCTTTCAAGGACAACACTTAGCATCATATTGTCAACAAACATCATATCACATCAGATTTACATCATTTACCAAGTCCATCAAGTCAAGAATAACTTCATTAGGTGGATTGCTATCAAGGACAACACATGTCAACAGTCACCTGTCTTCATCTTCATTCAGTGGGTTGCCATCAAGGACAACACTCTGCGTCATATTTCCAACACCCTCATCCCTTTCACTGAGCACTTCATGTCACCCCTGCCCAGAATCAAGCGGAAATACCACAAATCCACTATCCCTGACACCTTAACGCCTCCTCCCAAGAAGTTTTAATGCCTTCCTATTGAGGCCTCCTCCATGTACATTCCTAATCTCTGGTATCACACTACAGTTGGTTGGAGTAAGTTCGATGAGAAAGGAGAGCTGCTAGAGCAGGTCCCTCACATCTTCACGAAGGAGGAGGAGGAAATAGCTCATATTTATGAGTGTCCAGCGACATAGGAAGAACCGGCGAAACCTGAAGCAGAACAACATGGGGAAGTATGCAAGGACTGAAGATTTTTGCACCACAGTCCACTTCTAGACATACTTGTTATCTGTAGTTTTTTCATTTTTACTTAGTGTTTTAGCGAATCTAGATGCTTCAAAATTTTCTAGACAATCCAAGGGTTCATTTCCCTACCATGGGTGACCCCTCCTTTTGATATTTTGGATACAATTGAGAGCAGGAATTGGATAAATTCCTCATATCAGACCATGGGCTGTAAAATATTTTGTTAATTAATATAATTTAGAATAACTTACATAAAAAATATAAAATAATAGGAATAAAGATTTGAAATTTAAAGGATTAAGTTTGAATTAGGATATTAATATAATGATTTGGAGTCAAATTAGAGAAAGTTAAATGGGAAAAATGAAATGAGATATTTAAAAAGACAAATATAAAAATTGTGAAGAGAATTTAGCATTAAATTAGTTAAGTTAAATACTGGAAAGGAATTGATCATGAGAAGAGAAAATTTCAGAAGAGTTTAGGAAAGGCCAGAATTAGAATTAGAGGAAGTGCATTTAAAAGATAGAAATTGGATGGTAGGTTTCAGGATTGACTCAATTAATAACTGTCATCCCGATTAAAGTTATTAGGACGGTTTTCAATTTCAAGGGCTCCCTAATCACCCAGCTAGAATGATATGGGGTAGATACTAGGATTTTAGATTTGTCAAAACAAATAAGGTGTTTATTAGAATGAGAGTGCTCATCTATGGTAGATTTTTCAATGCGGTTGTGGTTGGTCTCAGTGATGTTTTCTTTCAATCAGGTTTTAAAGGATCTTCTGGTTTGTCCTATGTAAGAAATTACACATGAGAAGGGGATCTCATAGACTCTGAGACCTAATGTGATGTCATTTTATCCTTGGTTGATCTGAAGAGATGGTCAAGGGTTTTCTGGGGCTTAAAGAAGGTTTTTATGCTCTTTTTAGAGAGGATCTTGGATAAATGATCAATAAACCCTTGAATGTAAGGAAGGGTTACCCTTGGCTAAGGGAGGGGTGATGGGAAGGTTTTTAGGGTGGGAATGGAAACTAGAGCAGAATACCTTATTGATTTGGGAAGAGGAGTAACCATTAGACTTAAGTGCTCTGGAGAGATGGGATATCTCATGGGGAAGGGATTAGGAGGAGGAGATTCGAATGACACACGTGACAATGGTTTTGAGAACAAAATTTTTTTTAGAAGGGTGGTGGTGGGAGTTAGCATGAAGGTAACTATTGGTATGAGTATCCTTTCGGTATACTTGGTGGGTTAGGGAGGCATCAGAGAGGTTCGAGACCAGGAAATCCATAAAGGGGAGGGATTGGTTCTCTTCCAACTCCATATTGAACTGGATATGGGGTGGAGATGCTATTAAGATGTGAAAGAAATTTGTGGATCATCGGGATACCATGGGACCAAATTACAAAGGTGTCATCAACGAAACACTTCCAATATTTATGGAAGCCTAGCATCTGCTCCATACCATTCTAGCCGAGTCATTAGGGAATCCCTTGAAATTCAAAAGCATCCTGATAACTTTAACCAAGATGCAGGTTATCAATTAAGCCAATCGTGGAAACCTACCATCCACTTTCTATCATCTAAATTCCCTTCCTCTAATTCTAATTCTAACTTTTCCTAACCTCTTTTTAAATTTTCTCCTCTCATAATTAATTCCTCTCCAATATTTAACTTAACTAATTTAATGCTTAATTTCATTCTCAATTTCCATCTTTGTCTTTTTAAATATCTCATTTCATTTCATCTAGAGTTGGAGGGAGAAAAGGCCGGGTAGAAGGCTGGTTTCAGTTACTGTGAAAATGAATTTGGAGTAGCCAACAAAGGAAGTGTAGCAGAGGAGGGCATTTGTAGCCATTGTGTAATGGTTTTTCGGGTATGTTCTATTCTATTTTCTTTTTTCAGAGTATGGAAGTCACTGAGATAAGGGGGCACTAGTGTAAGAGGGAGACACATCTCGTATGGTATGAATCTTTGTTTTGTAATTGAAATGGATGTGTACCACCCCGGTCGTCGCCCTGTTCTTTTCATGATGCTCATTTGGGAGTATGATATGTCTAGAAGGGTTTCCACAATGTTTTCCAAGTTCGATAGGCCTTACCAGTCTGGTCCTTGTATTTTTATTTCTATGGGAGAGTATGCTTCGGTATTCCTTCAGGATTCCCTCGGGGTCTGTTACTTGGTTGGTCGTGTTGATTTCAGAATGCCGAATGGGAGCCTTTGTAATCCATGCATGAGGAATGCAAGAGAGGTTGTGAGCAAGGGTGCTTGGGAAAGTATGGTAAGGCCTTCCCCTCAATTTCCTCAGGAAGCCCTGCAACCCGACTCCTTCTATCATCAGCTTTGTATTTAAAACCATGCATGTCAATTCTATAGATATGCATGTCAAATTTATAGTTCTGCATGTCAATTATATGAACTTGCGTGCATGTCTTACAATGTCTATATGGGGGTTAAGGGTTTTGTTAATTTCGTCAGGCTTTGATTTCAAGTCGATATCAAGTTTATTTGGATAGGGCCAGGGGTAATTTGTTAAATATGTTGGGTTCCGGGTTGTTGCCTATTGGGGGAGTTTAATTTATAACCATGCATAAGATTCATTATGTTTTCTTGGGATTCACAGGTTCTGTCAACCAATTCTCTGATTTTAGTAACTGTATGGGCTCTGTTTCATTATCAATTGCGAGTGTTAATGCATGGCTCCTGTATGCTATATCTTTAATCTGGGTCCACATTAAGGAATGGAATTATTATAAAATTCTGAATCCATAGGCATGCTCGCAATGCCCTGTCTTAGGGCCTGTTGGGTATGAGCAATGTATAACGTTATCAGATCAATTTTTGAGGGTGTCATTGGCTTAGAAGAGGAATATTTACAGAGATATAGGAATACGGATAGAAGAGAAGGAGAATATTAATATGGATGAGGTGGTGACCCTCAATATATAGGACAATATTTTATGTAGACTCACTAAAAAAAATGATGTTTCTCTGTTTCCATGTACAGGTCCTCCTAACATCTTTCAGCCTTGGGTCTTTGCACATCAGGGGAGAACCCCAGTGTGGATTCAGGTGAACGTACAACTACTGGGAGACCAACAACAAACGAAAATGGTGAAAGCCCAAGCAGGAAAAGGAAATGTTGGAAAAAGAGAAGGCAAGGACAAAGGAAAGGAAAAAGTGGGACCCAATAAAAGGGGAAGAAAACCTGGAAAGGAAATTATGAATAACCTGTTCCATGCCTATGTAGTGGGGACACCCAATCAAGTAAAATCCTTGATTTTAGGATGGGAGCATGACCTCAAAACTAAAGTGGAGGAAGATATTCCTAATGATGAAATGAATCCTATGTTGACTAATCCTAGGAATACTAGAGGAAGATTATCCTTGTTTAAGCAGTCTATTCATATTTATTGGGCGATGAAGTGTTTAATCGAAAAGGTCATTATAGCTGTTCAAGAGGTAGGAGTAGACCCGAAAGTAGCTTCCATATTGGCTGAAAATGCGTAGAGATATTCAGGAAGTTCACCTTCAGCAACATCACCAGAATGTATGCCTTGGTCGAATGGAACGACAACTCGAAAGTATGAATCAAGTTGATATGCCTGGGTCAAGTGTTACGGATCCGACACCCATTGAATCGAGAGATGAGTGATTTGAGAGGTCTATTGTTGTTTGTTTAAATATGCAAATGTGGATAGCATTTACTTTGTTTATATTCAATAGATATAGTAGATAATATGCCTCATAAGGTATCTAGAGATAGAATTAAATTGTTCCAATTTTGGTTGGCTTATAACTCATTGAGGTGGCCAACAGATTTGGTCTCCCATGGGTAGGTTGAGGCTACCAAGTATATAATCTATTAATGTAACTTGCTATTTTGATTAGATGAATGAATAGAGAGGTACTACCAAATTTACGAAAAAAAAAAAACTTTCTCTAATTTGACTCCAAATCATCAAATTAATATCCTAATTCAATCCTATGCCTTTGAATTTCAAATATTTAGTCCTATTATGTTATTATATTAAATGATAAATCCAAAATTATAACATAATAATAGGACTACAAATCTGTCTGGTTAACCCCAATTTTTTTGAAATTCACCAAATAAATTTTAATTCTAATCTTTATAATTTTATTTATAATCCATGATAAACATACTAAATAATTTAAATTTGATAATTAGATTTAATTTATTCAATTATCTCGTTGACCTATCATCCTTCTTTATTATTTTTCCCTTCTCTAATAGTTTGTTTGTTATTTAATATTTTAATTTTGAACTAGTTTTAAAATTATATTTATTTATTTATTTAATAACTTATTTTCAATTTGATTTTAAAATTAAAATTTATATTGATCGATCATCTCATTGACTTAATTAATTTTCAATTTTATTTTAATTTTTAAATTTAAAATTTAAATTCATGGATCATCTCATTGACTTAATCAATTTATCATTGCCTGGTAAATTTTCATCCCTCTAATTTGCATCCCTCTAACTGCTAGTTTTTCCCTTTATCTATAAATTTTGGTCAATCACTCTTCCTATCATCTGTTTCAACTTCTTTCTCCTGAAGATGGGCGAAGTATTCACCCAAAACGTCTAGCTCTTCTAGCAAAATACATAAGGTTCCACAAGTTCTCATCAACATTATTTTATTCTATTGATTACATTATTTTTTATAATAATGTTTTCTAAAGAATTTAGAATTATTGTAATCACTTTGACATTATTTTATTCTATTGATTACATTAATTTTTATTATAATGTTTTCAAAGGAATCTATAATTATTGTAATCACTTTGTTATATATATATAAATATAAAATTAAACAATTAATTTTATTATTTGTATTCTTGTATTTTTCATAAAATTTGTATTTATATCTATAAATTTTAAATATTTATTTTTTATTTTGTTTAATGTATGGTTTATAGTAATTTTTAAGAGAAATTAGATGTACTAAATTTTTATTTCACTAATAATTGATTTTTTTTAATTTTATTTTATTTTAAAGATTAGTAAAAACATGGAATTTAATTACACTTTTTGGTAAGGGAGGGCATGTTTAGGTTTTATTACATTAAATAATTTTATAATTTAGAAAAAATAATATATTACATATTTACCAAATGGATTAATGTTTATTTCAAAGTTAACATTAATCTAAGGCATTAAATGTTCATGTTTGACATTCATCTTATATTAAAGTTCATCTTTCATCGTTCCACTATGCTAAGACCATCTCTAGGTTTTTGTATGCCTTTTTCTACTCTCGCTGTGACTTTCTTTTTCTAGACATGCCCATATACTAAAGCTTATCTTTCGACTGAGTAGGCTTCTATGTGTCCTTTCTTGTTCTTTCCATAACCCACCTTTGCTAAGAATTCTCTTTGTTGCCACCCTTTGCTAATATGTTAGTGAAATTACCTTGTGGGAAGCTCTTCAGATCTAAGATGCTCCAAAAATATTACAAGCTCTTTAGGAACAACGATGCTCAAGAAAAGTATGTATAAATATTGGACTCTGTGATATCAAAATGTAAACCTTTAACAAGTGAACACATAAAGAGTTAATATAACTCAAAATTAAATTGCTTTACATGTTTAAATCATTAAAATTTTAGCTTCCAGTTTTCATATTTAAATGACTAAGGTTTACTCACCATTCTGGAGGTTTGAAAGTATGCAAGGGTGGTTACAAATAATTTTATCCACTCTTTGTGATGCTTTATTAAATTACATACCTTATCAATTTTTAATACATTTGGGCTTCCTCCATGATAATTTCTCGATAAGGATTGGCCATGTCTATCATACTCCACCTAGGTAGTAGAAATATCTACCTTTTGACTTAGAAAAATCCATTGAATCATCTAATTGAAATACCAACATGGAAGCCACTTTCACCACTATTACCCAAAGCCCACACAAAACTGGTGATATGAGATAAACTCCAACAACTTGCATACGTAAAGTTGAAATTTACATTCCATTGTAGCCCACATACTAATCACTTCGAACATCTGGACATCCACTATCTCCCATCCCACCTTGGAAAATGAGAAGTCCTATGCTATACACCATATGGGTCATACCTCTTCAAACTGCTCTCAAATGTTAGTGACCTTATCACATGAACAACATTATGAAAAATAGGATTGTGATGTGTGCTCATTGAAATCAAATTATCTTTCAGATAGTCCAATTCAATGTGCATATGAGGAAAAAAGATATATCTTAGGGGAGGCAAACTTGAACCAATTATTTATTTCCCCTATAATAATTTGAATAGGTATAGCTATGTCTAAAATTAATATGATTTTCAAATACATAAATTTAAGAGTCGTTGGGTATTTTCTTACTGCACAAACAACATGAAAATGTTAACTAGCCAAATATAGTGGCACAAAACATAATGAAAATTCTAATTATCCAAATAATACTAAAATGTGGGAACCATAATGTTGATATTTTTCTTCCAAAAATATAAATTAAGAAGAAGAAGAAAAACAATCAGAAAAAAAGTGTTTAAGATATGTTTTTAAAACACATTTCCATGAATAAAATGAAATGCTTCTCAAATATCCGATACTAGGCCAGAGACAAAGACAACCTAAGTAGGTGTACCCAAGTTTTTACATCTCTCATTCTTTTGAATAAGTTAATTTATCAAATGGGTTTATCTTTTTTATAGCATAAGTGTTAAGAGCTTGACAATACTTGCGTGGGGGGGTGGTGGGATGAATTAGTATTGTACTTAATGAATCACCAATTTTTACTTTTACCTTTTCTTAACAACTAACTGAACCATTAATGAGTAATAGAACAATATACATACCAAAAAATAACACATGCATTGTAAGATCATATGAGCAGTGATACATGAGCAACACATAAAACATCAAGCACAAATGAGGACACCAAATATTAGGTGGAAACCCTTCCAGGAGAAAAATCATTGTACAATTTTTCTTCTTCTTATTTTTATGTAAATCTTATTTTACATCTCTCACTGGAACCCACCAGTATGCAAGCACTGACTTGTTATATGTGAGTACGGGGGCTTCACTTAATGAACCTCTAACATATCACGTGCATTCATGGCATACTAACCAATACCCCTAATTTGATTGCATATTGGAAAACACCTCTAAAAATAACATTATTTAACCCCCTACCAATACGAACCCAATATACCTTCCTAATTTAAAAAACCACTACTTTCACTAGATATTATAGTTATCCATTTTTTCATTAACATTTTTTATACCCCTTTATATTTTTTCATTAAATTTGAGTTCCATTTTTTATACCTTCCAATATAAAAACCCTTTACCCCCTATATATCCCCCAATATATTATGTAACATTTTCCTCAATATATATCCCCCAATATGAATGCACATGGTATGGTATTGCTCCCTCTATGAAGCCCCCATGTATATGAACACCCACTTGCTCTAGGCCAAAACTTGATGAAAGCACCCACTTCCACAACTATATGAAAACACCCATTTGTTGGAGGTACTGACCCCCAATATCTTGTAGGAACCCACCATCTTAGAAGAAAATACTCCCAAATGGATTTGCAAGCATTGATATTTTGGAGGCATTGATCCCTAAATAGTTTCTATGGCACCCATTTGAAGGAAACCTCTAATCCCTAATAAAAAAGCCACCACTTTCCTTGAAGGCACCGACCTTCAATCCGCAATAGACCAAATTTCATACATTTTCAAACATGATCCACCTATGCTCATTATCAACATAAAAACACCAAACCAATAACCCCACTATTCACTTTGTCAATTTACAACACTAGAATAAGATCATGAATAATAATACAAACTCTACCAAAAAAACTTTGCTCAACACCCAACAACACTCGCCAACACTCTCTTCTCGTCAATAAAAACAAACCCTGACACTATAAATAAACAACAACATCATACATCAATACTAATATCTCTATCAACCGTATGAGAAATTAGCAACAGCATAAACTACTCTCTTTTCTCACAAAATCACTCACACGCCCTGGCATCATTATATGAATTGATAAATGAAAAAATATAGACATTACATGGTTTATGAAAATACAAGGTAGCTATATAACTTGTCTTCAATAAAATCACTCACAAACCCTTTATCATCAAACAATTATACCCAAAATATCTCACTCACAAAACTAACAACAACTTATAAAAACTCTCTTTCTCAACCATGCAAACACTAACATAGGCATAACCTCATAAACATACATAGTAATAACATCGCAATAGAAGCCTTATGCAAGGAATACATTAGCCATTCCTTCAAGATACAATAACATATTACAGGGAAGCTAGCATAGCCATCAACACAAAGTATTAACAACAATATACACATGTGTATGCATTGATATAATGTGATAGCTCAAACAAAATTATCCCTTGCACCCACAATAATATTAACAATACAAAAAAAGCTCCATAATTCCCACAAAATCACACAATAGGCTTCCAATACTCTGATGAGAATATCATTTTGTTAAACGCACCAGTTTTAGGCACAAACCACTTACATATATGCTAAGTCCCTATAATACTAGTGCATACCCTTCTTGTTATTGTTACTGTAGCGCCCTTATTGTTATTATTGTGCCCATTTAGTCCCCATATCATTATTATTTTTCCCCATAGAATCTCATTATTGCTATTGTTAGGTTGGCTAGGATTATATTGTGATCCCTTTGACTCCTGTATATAGAAAGGAGGTTTTGTCATTTGTATCATCCAGGAATTATTCATTTATGTAATGTAAAGGAGGTTTCCCCCTCAAAGAGGAATATTTCTAAGTCATTTCTCTATATTTTCTTCAATTTTGTGAGTTGGTTTCATAACATTTGCTATTAGAGCTTTAGATTTTAGGGTTTCACTGCTACAAACAGACCATTTTGGAATTTTCACTATAAATTTTTTTATATGAAGGTTCTGAAACTAAAAACAAAACCCATTTGAGTTGAAATACTGAGGAATCTCAAGTAAAAAATTTGGGTATTATTTCGCTATATTTCAAAGATATGATCTGAGGCAGTCAGGGTTTTTGTAAGCTCTCGAATTTCATCTCAAACAAGTGGTTGAGGGAAAATCGTCATAACTTTCGTTTCATACATCATATTGGAATTTTGTAAATAGTGACCAAAATATCAAAAAATGTAGTTTCTTTTGTATCAATTTCAGAGCCGAAGGTCAAAACAGTGACACGTGGGACATTGTACAAGTTTTCTCTCCTAAACGAGGCCATAATTTGTCCATTGTGGGAGATTGAGCATAACTTTACCTTGAAGAATCCAAATTAGGTCTGACCTGTGGCATTAGATAGAAGACTCAGAGAGATACTACGAGACCAAATATCATATTTCATAGATCCAAAAATATAAATATACATCAGTTTCAATATCAAGCTCCTCAAAAGCAAGAAAAAGGTGTCTATTTTTTTTTTTTAATTGCATAAGTCTTGTTTGAAAAATTAGTTTGAAGTGATTCCAATGGCATATTGAAGAATTTATATCAATATTGGGTTCTAAAATCCCCTCCAAAAATAATTCCACACACATTAAGCCCTCAGAAGGCTCTACTATGGCTCATGAAGAGGAAGAAGTGCAACATGATATATCAAAATTACGAGATTATGTGCAACAAATTTTTCTCTCACAAAGAGTAACACAAAATGAAATGGAAGCTAAGATGGATGGTTTGAAGAAATACATGGATGGATTGAAGAAAGGCATGAAAACTAAAATGGATGGTTTGATGAATTGCGTGGAAGCTAATATCGATGGTATAGAATAAAAACTGAGAGCAGACATGGAAAGTTTGAAGGAAGGTATGACAAAGCTGCTACAAGAAATGATTCCTAATGGCGAAACAGTAGTAGATGAAACTCAGGAAGAGAAAAAAAAAATTCTTAATCATGATTTCATAGACTCTAATATTGAATTTAAGACCTAGCATATTCCAAATATCGATCCGAGGAAGTTTGATGGAAAGGATCCGGTAACATGGATACTACAGATGGAATAATATTTTGATCTCTATAATGTGAAAAAAACACAAAATGTATGGATTGAAACTTTATATCTAGAAAAAAATACAATTGTATGGTATCAATGCATTTTATCTTGTAAAATTTTTTTCACTTGGTCAATTTTTACGGAGGAAATGATAGCACATTATGAGGATACAAGGAGCAACACCTTCATTAGCCAACTGATAAACCTCAAACAAAAGGGTTCAATGGTGGAGCACATTGAGGACTTCCAAAAATTGAATATAAGGGTAACTGATATTCCAAAGGAACACAGGATTAATATATTCATCGGTACTTTAAAGGATAACATCCAACATGAGGTTCGCCTTTAGGAACCCAATTCATTGGAGAAGGCATTCAGGTTGGCAAGACAAATTATGGCGACAAGGAAGCCTACCACTCACAGCTATAAATGTGGAATTATTGCTACTCCTAGACTTCCAAAGCCTACAAGGTTGACACCACAACAATTTGAAGAAAAAGGAGCAAAAGGGCTTTGCTACAGTTGTGATATAAAATACATTAAAGGTCATAAGTGCGTTGTGAAGAAATTGTTTTACATAGATTGTGAAAAAGAGGAAGAAAAAAACTAGAAACTTCAAAAGAAGAGCATACACACTAGGAACCAACCCTAGAGGAAGAAGAAATGAATTCGACCATATCCTGTAATGTATTGGCAGGAATTACCACTCCTCAAACTCTCAAGATAGAAGGACATATCAAGAAGAAAAAAGTAATAGTGTTGATTGGTTCAGGTGGTACCCATAATTTCATTCATTGTAAGGTAGCCAAGGAATTGAATTTCTTCCTATACCCAACACTAGAGTGTCAAGTTATGGTTGCAAATGGAGGAGCTATAAATTTCTCTGGAAAGTTACATAATATCAAACTAACCATGGGGGAATTTTTATTTAATAGTCCAATGATCTCCATCCCAATGGGTGGTGTTGATGTTGTACTAGGAGTACAATGGTTACAATCTTTGGGGATGGTAACTTTTAATTTTCAAGAACTTTTCATCAATTTTTTTCATAAGGAAAGGAAGTTGAATTACAGGCTATCACAGGGAATCCAGGAAAGATAATCAACTCTAGTCATGAAAAATATTTTGAAGAAAGAACAACAAGGTGTAATTTCAAAATTATGCACACTACAGGTTCAAACATCAAAATCATCTATTTCTCCAGATCTCCAAAAAGACTTGGACAATCATTCTAATGTATTTGAGACTCCCGAAGGACTCCCACCTATTTTTTATCATGATCATATCATTAATTTGATTCCAGGAAGTGTTCCTCCAAACATCAGGCCTTACAAATATCCTTATGCTCAAAAGAGTGAGATTGAACGTATGGTTGCAGAAATGCTAGAGGCTGGTATAATTCAACCTAGTCAGAGTTATTTCTTTGCTGTAGTAGTATTGGTGCACAAGAAGGACAGATCATGGCATATGTGTTTGAATTATAGGGAGATCAAAAACCTGACTATTAAAGATAAATTTTTTATCCCTGTCATTGCCAAATTATTGGATGAATTACATGGAGAAATTTACTCCACCAAGTTAAATCTTCGTTTTGGATATCATCAAATTAGAATGAAGACTGAAGACATTACAAAAAAGGCATTCAAAACTCATGAGGTTCATTACAATTTTTGGTCATGCCTTTTGGCCTTAATAATGCACCCTCCACGTTTCAAGGTTTGATGATTTCCATTTTCAAACCTTTCTTAGAAAATTTGCATTAGTATTTTTTTATGAGCTCTCGAATTTCATCTCAAAGAGGTGACCTTGGAAAAATCGTCATAACTCTCTCTTTGAGCACTAGATTGGAATTATGTAAAATGTGGCTGAAAGTAAATAGATGGTGATTTCCTTAGTATCAATTTTAGAGCTAAATAAGGAAAAAGTGACACGTGCAATTCCGTACAAATTCTCTTTACTGAACAAATCCATAATTAGGTCATTGTGGGAGATTGAGCATAACTTTTCCTTGAAGAATTCAAATCAAGTAAGACCTGTGGCTTTGGAAAAAATATTTAGTGGGCTACTAAAGGACTAGGGATAAAATCTTGGTGATAAAAAATTTAATAGATGCATTATTTTCAATATCTAGCTCCTCAAAAGAAAGAAAAATGTGTGTATTGTTTTTTAAAAATAGCATAAGTATTGTTTGAAAAATCATTTTAAAGTGTTTTCAAGGGAATATTGAAGATAGATATTAGTATTGGGTTCTAAAATTCCCCCTATAAATAATTCAAGACCCATTAAGACCTCATAAGGCTCTACTATGACTCATGAAGAGGAATAAGTGAAACATGATATATCGAAATTATAAGACCAAGTGCAAGAAATTTTTCTCTCGCACAGAGGAACAAAAAATGAAATAGAAGCTAAGATGTATGGCTTGAAGAAAGGCACGGAAGCTAATATGGATGGTTTGAAGAAAGGCGTGGAAGCTAAGATCAATGGTTTCAAGAATGGCATGGAAGCTAAGATGGATGGCGTGGAAGCTAAGATGGATGGAATGGAAGTTAAGATCGATTGTATAGAAGGCAACATCAAATATTTGAAGAAATACATGGAAGGTTTGGAGGAAGGTTTGGCAGAGTTACTACAAGAAAAGCTTCATACTGACGAAAATGTAATATAGGAAACTCATGATGAGAACAAAAGAAATGTTAATCATGATTTCATAGACTCTAACATTGGATTTAATATCCACCATATTCCAAAGATAGATATGAGGAAGCTTGATAGAAAGGATCTGATAACTTGGATACTACAAATGGAGCAATAATTTGAGCTCCATAATACAAAAAACACACAAAAGGTACACATTTAAACTTTATATTTAGAACAAAATTAATTTTTATGGTATCGATGGCGTAAACCACTTGTCACTCAATCAATTTTTACAAAGGAAATGATAGCACATTATGGTGACACAAAGAGAAACACTTTCTTTATCCGATTAATAAATCTCAAACAAAAGGTTTCAATGATGGAACACATTGAGGATTTCCAAAAATTGAATATAAGGGTAAATAATATTCCAGAGGAACATAGGATTGATGTCTTAATAGGAACTCTAAAGGATAACATTCAAAATGAGGTTTGCCTTTGGGAACCTGATACATTGGAGAAGGCATGAAGGTTGGCAAGAAAAAATGAAATCAAAATTATGGAAACAAGGAAGCCTACCATTCACAACTATAAATATGGAAGTGTTTCTACTCCTAGACATCCACAACCTACAAGGTTGACACCACAACAATTAGAAGAAAAAAGAGAAAAAACACTTTGTTATAGTTGTGATAGAAAATACACTAAAGGTCATAAGTGTGCTGAGAAGAAATTATTTTACATAAATTGTGACGAGGAGGAAGAAAAGGAGCAAGAAACTTCAAAATAAGAGGATATACACCAGGAACCAATGCTAGAGGAAAAAGAAATGAATCTGACCATATCCTCTAATTCATTCGCACAAATTACCACTCCTCAAACTCTGACGATAGAAGCACATATCAAGAAGAAAAATGTAATAGTGCTTATTGAGAGGGGAAGTACCCATAATTTTATTCATTGTAAGGTAGCCCAAGAATTGAATTTCTTCCTATACCCAGTGCTAGAGTGTCAAGTGATGGTGGAAAATGGAGGAACTATAAATTGATCTGGAAAGTGCCATAATATCAAGCTAACCATGGGGGAATATGTAATAAATAATCCAATTCTTTCCATTCCATTGGGTGGTGTTGATGTTGTACGAGGAGTACAATGGCTACAATCTTTGGGGATGACAGCTTTTAACTTTCAAGAAATTTTCTTGAATTTTTTTCAGAAGGAAAGGAAGTTGAATTATGGGGTATCGCAGGGAAGCTAGGAAATATAATAAGCTCTATTTTCATGAAAAATATTATGAAGAAATAACAATGAGGCGTAATTGCACAATTATACTCACTATAAGTTCCAACATCAAAATCATCTATTTCTCTAGATCTCCAAAAAATCTTGGACAATCATTCGAAGGTGTTTTAAACTCCCAAAGGAATCCCACTTATTCATGATCATGATCATGTTATTCATTTGATTCCAGGAAGTGTTCCTCCAAACAACAAGCATTACAGATATCCTTATGTCCAAAAGAGGGAAATTGAACATATGATTACAGAAATGCTAAAGGCTGGTATAATTCAACCTAGTCAAAGTTATTTATCTGCTCTAGTAGTATTGGCGAACACAAAAGATGGATCATGGTGCATGTGTCCAAATTTTAGGGAGCTCAATAAGCTCACTATTAAAGATAAATTTCCCATTCCCGTGATTGATGAATTATTGGATGAATTACATGGAGCAATTTATTTCACCAAGTTGGATCTTCATTTAGGATATCATCAAATTAGAATGAAGACTGAAGACATTCCGAAAATAGGATTTCAAACTCATGAGGGTCATTATGAATTTGTGGTCATTCCTTTTAGCCTTACCAATGCACCTTCTATATTTCCAGGGTTGATGAATTCCATTTTCAAACCCTTCCTTTGAAAATTTGAGTTAGTATTTATCGATGATATACTAATCTACAACAGATATTAGAAGGATCATGTTCAACATGTTGATAGGGTGCTCAAACTATTGGGGGAGAAACAATTATGGAGACAAGAACTTGACAACTATGATCGATTTCATAGTTGTCAAGTTTTCTTTGGAGTAGAAGAGGTGGAATATATGGGTCATAATTTATCTTAGTAGGGTGTTAAGGTAGACCCTAACAAAATTAAAGACATTACGGAATGGAAATTCCCCACAACCATAAATAAGTTGTGAGGATTTCTCGAGTTCGCAAAGTATTATCACAAGTTTATTAAGAATTATGGGATAATAGCAGCACCTCTAACAACATTATTGAAGAAAAATGCATTTTCATGGACATGTGAAGCAACTAACGTATTTGAACATCTTAAAGAGGAAATGTGCCAAGCACCAGTCTTAGCTATGCCACACTTCAAAATAACCTTTATTGTGCAACGAGCTGCCTCAGGAAATGGAATTGGCATTGTTTTAATGCAAGATGGAAGACCCATTTTTTTTTAAAGGCGTCGAATCAAAGGAAATTATTTATAGAAAGCTATTTATGAGAAAGAAATGTAGGCAATACTACATGCACTATGGAAATGGTGACCTTACCTAATGGGAAGACACTGAAAGGAAAAAAATAATCATGATAGTCTTAAATACTTTTTGGAACAAAGACTATCTTCAAAAGAGCAGCAAAAATAGGTCACAAAGATATTGGGTTATGACTTTGATATCATCTACGAAAAAGGGAAGCTAAATGTTGTTGCAGATGCACTCTCAAGAAAGGATGAGGATGTGGAAACATTTTTTTTTCCCATTTATATTATCCAACCAGATTGGATAACTGAAGCAAGGGAGGAATGAAAGAATGACGAAGAAGTATGGAAACTCATTCAAAATTTGTAGCAAGATCCCAGTACATCTGATACATTTAATTGGAAAAATGGTTCCTTATGGTAAAAAGATCGCTTATATATTTGTAACAATTCCAAACTAAAACAAAATATTCTTTTGGAATTTCACACGTCTCCCTTAGGAGGACACTCAGGATTTTTAAAAACTTACCACAGGGTGAAGAAACAATATTTTTGGGATGGCCTTAAATCTAATATTAAAAATTTTGTGGCAGACTGTTTGGTTTGCCAATAACATATAGTTTCGAAAATTAAGACCCCGGGTCTGCTACAACCTTTATCCATTCCAAATACAGGTTGGGAGGAGGTTTAAATAGATTTTATCATAGGTTTACCTTAGTCCAAAGGAATGAGTTTCATCATGATGGTAGTTGATAGACTTACCATGTATGCACACTTTTGTGCATTATCTCATCCAATTAAAGTGAGTACAGTTGATACTGCATTTATGGAAACAATTCAAAAGCTACATGGAAACCCAAAGATTTTTGTAAGCAATAGAGATCCCATTTCCACTGGAAATTTTTTGACATAATTATTTTATTGTTTGGGTACTCAACTAGCTCATAGCTCATCTTATCATCCTCATTCCGATGAGAAAACTGAGATAGTGAAAAAATATTTGGAAGGATATCTTCATTTCATTGTATCTAATAAAAAAACACATTGGGTCAATTGGTTACCTCTAGTTGAATAGTGGTATAACACTTCCGTCCACACTGCAACAAAAATGACCCCTTTTATATGGCACTTTATGGATATCATCCGTCGCACATCACATCATCTTTAATAGAAACTTCTAAGGTTCAAACACTGGAAGATCACATTGAGCATCAACAACAAGTTCTCCAACTCCTAAAGGATAACCTAAAAATTTGGCACAGAATCAAATGAAACAACAGGTAGATCAACATCACAGTGAGAGAAGTTTTGATGTAGGAAACTGGGTATTTTTATGGCTACAACGATACAAACAAATGTCCCTCGAGCAATGTAAGAAGGATAATATATTATCACCAAATTACTATGGTTCTTACAAGGTGTTATAAAAGATTGTGAGTATGTCATACAAATTGGAGCTTCCTCCATCTTCCCGAGTGCACCCAATTTTCCTTCTTTCATGGTTAAAGAAGGTTTTTTGGTGAAAAAATTTCGGTTCAAAATATATTGCGAGAACTTGATGAGGAAGGAAAAATCATATTGGAACATACATCAGTCATGGAGACAAGAACTTGACAACTATGAAATCGATCAACTTTAGAGTATCTCATCAAGGGGAAGAACTTACCCACTGAAGATACCACATGGGAGGATGATAATTTTATACAGAAGCATCCAAAACTACTCAAGCATTGAGGACAACACATTTTTGAAGGAGAGGGGCATTGTAGGGCCCTATATTACTAGCGTGGTCCCTTATCGTTGTTATTGTACCCCCTTATTGTTATTGGTGTACCCTTGTAGTCTGCATATTGTTATTATTGTCCCCCATAATAGCCCACTATTATTATTTTTGTGCCCTTACATTATTATTGTTAGGTCAGTTAGGATTATATTGTGACCCCATTGACTCCTATATATGGAAAGGAGGTTTATTCATTTGAATCATCCAACAATTGTTCATTTATTTAATGTAAAGGAGATTTCCCCCTCGAAGAGGCTTATTTATAAGTCATTTATCTATATTTTCTTCTATTTTGTGATCTGTTTTCATAACATTTTCTCTTATTAGAACCCAAAGTTCGAGTCCCTTAAAGTGCAGAAGATTACAAAACATACATTTTTTCTTTTGATACTATGAAAATTCATGCAGTTGATCAAATTAACCTTCATAAGTAGGAAGGTGAAATGATATATTCTACATTCACTAGTTCAACCATGACAACCTATAAACAATAAGCTTCCTTGAACAATATTCACGCACAATTAAAAATGGAGAGAATGTCGTCATGAGCTAAAGATACTAGAATCTAAGCACTTAAAGATTTGGTGATCAAATTAGGATATGATCCTAGTGATATCAAAGCAAAAAATGAGATAATAAAGAATAAAAATGTTGACATTCAAGCATTGTGGAACCAACTTAAACTTCATACTATAGAACATCCACAAGCAAAGGAATTTGGTCGAACAAAATGGTAAAATTCAAAAGATGGAAGCTGAAATGGAAGCACTCTTAAAATAAATAGAGAAACAACTCAGTATTTCAGCTACCACTCCCATAAGGAAACCTTCTACAATAGTTACTTCAGCAGCAACAACAACAATCACAGTAGAGACACGGTCTACTAATTCAGTGGAATAGTTGTCAAAGTCCATGGGAGAGTTATATTTAAAGGATCAAGAAATTTAAAAGCTTAAGATGTAGCTCCAAAAGATTCAAAAAAATAAAAACAAAATTGACAATTCATACTTACTTTAAATTCAAGAGAATTTTAAGTTAACTAAGCAATTATAAGTTTATGAAAATGAATCTTTAATATCACAAACTATTTTTCAGTACAAAGAAAATATCTGAATTGGTATTAATGCATTAGCGAATGAATTATGGCCTTCAATTGAATTTTTTTTTGTGAAATAATATTTATTACAAATATAAAAAGCAATAATAGCAGAAAATAAAAGAAGACTTGGACCACAAACTATGAGATGCCACAAGGATAATCAAAGTCTTAAACTCCAAGACAAAAGATGAACTAGAATAATTTTTCATTGAAGACAGAACTGAAGTTTTCTTTGAGGTAAGAAAGGTTTTAACCAAGAGGAATTTGATGTTACAACTTGAGAATAAGTGCCAGAATTTAGAGGTTCAGATAAAAAAAACACAGGAAATTAAATTCTCTATATTAGAAAGGACTCCTAGATTTGCAAGGTATTCATAGCAAATTGATTCCACTTGAATATTATCAACACAAGCTACATGAGATAATAGTGGACAAGACTAAATTTTCAAAAATTAGAGTAATTATATTTGGAAAATCTTTCATCGAAGGTTTAAGTTATGATTTGTTAATTCAATGTGAAATTAAAAGTTTGTTTCTAACAGGCCTACTTTTGAAAAATATACTGAAGTTGATGAGTCATACATAAAATTGTTAAAGTTTTCTATCACAAATGAAAAAATATGTGATAAATTATGTGAGGTCATTGAATAGAACATAATGCTAAATTTCAAGAGGAGACAAGAGATTAGCAGGGCAAATAAACATTAAAGTATATTTCTAGGTATATTCATCAACAATAGTCCTCGAAATCATTGCAAAGTGTTCAATCAGTTTAGATTTATTGTTTTTCAGTTCTATTTTTGTAAAAATCCAAATCAATTTGGATGATATATAGTTTGTAATAAATTTTTTATTGGATTCTAAATATTTTGAGTTGAACTCTATAAGTATTTTTTAATTTAAAGGACAAAGGGTCGAACCCTTCTAATGAGCCTTGATATGACTATAAATTTCTAAGCTATTTCTGCAGATAATAGAAGAATTCTAGATTTGTCCCGAAACAACTTGTGTAGCTCTGTGAGTTATTCCCATTATTCATTCTAAATTTTTTTGCACATGTTCAAAGTAACATAGGAGATCTGGGTAAGAATAGATTGAGTATCAATATCTCTGAAATCCCCTGCAAAGTTATAATCATTTAAAGATATTAGCTTATTGAACAATATGTTTGAGATAGCTCATCTACATATTTTGATTGTTTCCTTCTATCATCTTTTGAATGTGTTGTGTTTGGATATAGAATTTTTCTATATGAATCTTCTCTATATATGATAAATTAAATGTTCAGTATGAATGCCTAATAAATTATATGTATTTTTAAGTTCTTATTTTCAAATCAATTTTAAAATTAATTCTTTTAGGGATGAATAATCAACCCTTCTGTTTTCTAAAAAATACTTAAGATTTACATATATTCAAAGTTCAAAGCATTGGTCATACAATTAAAAATCAAAATAAAAAAAATTTACCTTAGATGCTTTGGCATAGTTCCTCAGCCTATAACTGGCTACAAAGGTAAAACACCACATATAACCCCTCCCCCAGTAATAACTCTGTTATATTATTCCTTCCTTTTTTTTCCCAAAGTTAAACAAAATATATACGAGAAGTGCAACATTTTTTACACAATACAAATTTTTTTTTATAGTGTGTTCACAAGATTCTTCTAGAGGAAGAGGAGGCCAAATAGGAAGAGGAAGAAGGAATTTGAGAGGTAGGGGTGGTAGACGGCTCCAAGGATAAAGTTATGATCTTCATTGAATACGTTGCAGTAGATATGGACATGACGCATCCACATGTAAATTGTCTTGGGACATAATTAAGGAGGAAAGAAATGAAGCCAAAGCTAAAACCAATAACAAAGGGAAAGGTAAAGCACCAAAATCCATTCACTATGTTGTGGCACATTTCAATATTGGAGTAACTGAAGACTTTTTCAATGCTTCACTTGCTTCATGGAAAGATGATTGGTTGCTTGATTCAGGAGAAACTTTCGACATGAATTTTAGGAGATAATTTTTTTAAGAATTCGCTAAAAATGTTGATGGAGTAGTATATTTTACAGATAAGTCAAAACTCTGGCCATTATGGCTTGCAGTTGTTAGGTTAAAATTTCCTGGTCTTCCAGACTTTCTCCTACATGTTATTTTATACCTCCCAGAGGTGAGGAGAAAATTGTTTTATTTGGTCCACATCCGATAGCAAGGAAACTCCATTCATATATTTGATGGCAAGGTTTAGGTCATAAAATCATCATATCACTCAATTGTCATGATGGGGGAAGAAGAAGAAAGACTTCTAAAGTTACAAGGTACCTTTGCTCATGCACAAAACTCTTCATACAGTTCTCACTATGATGAAGGTAAATTTCCATGAAGTCTTTTATGGCGTGCTAGATTTGGACACTTTTACTATGGCAATATTCACTTTTTGAAGAAAAATGGTGTTACTAGTTTTCCTAAAATTCCTAGGAAACTTAAGCAATGTGATGCTTTTATTCTAGGAAATCATAGCAAACAGTCTTTTCATTATTTTGATTCGAGAGCACATAGAAAAATTGAACTTTTTCATCCAGACTTATATGGTCCAATGCATGATCCTTATGAAAATGGTAATAAATATATGATGACATTTATTGATGACTACACCAAAATGTTTTTGGTTTATTTATTGAATAAAAATTTTGATGATTTTCAAACATTTAAGAAATTTCAGGCATGGATTGAAAATAATGCAAAATCACATATTGGCTCTATTCTCAATGATAATGGAAAAGAGTACACTTAAAATTAATTTGAAAAATATATTCACCATCATGGGATCAATCATCAAATAAGTGTGCCTTATAATCCCCAATAGAATGTAGTAGCTAAAAGAATGAAATAAAATCTTAAATATGGTACATTCCATGATGTTTTTCAAGAATGTTACACTAATGTTTTGGAATGATGTAGGTCTATGTGTTGTGTATATAAAGAGTATGTTTCCATCTAATGTTATTAGAAACAAGAATCCTTACGAAATGTGGTATGGCCACATTCCGTTGGTAAAGTATCTTAGGGTCTTTGGCTCCACCTGTTATGCCTTGATACCTAAGGAAAAAAGAAACAAAATTGGTGGAAGGATTCATAAGTGTATCTTCTTCCATGATAAATCTTACATTTTCTAGATCTACTATGATTCGTTCCTTGGATACCACATGCCCCCAGTAACGTACCTCAGCCAGAAATAAGATACATTTGTTGATCTTAGCATACAACTGATGCTCTCTCAACAATCGCAACATTGTTTCCAAATTATCTGCATGCTCTTCCTAATTCTTGGATTATACCAAGATGTCATCGATGAAAAGAATCAAAAACTTGTCCAAATAAGGACGCAACACAATATTCATCAAAAACATAAATTTCGTTGGAGCATTAGTCAAATCAAATGGAACTACAACAAAATCATAATTCCCATACCTAGTCCTGAATGTAGACTTGTATATGTCTTGCTATTTGATACATACCTGATGGTATCCCAATATCAATTCAATCTTAGAGAACATTATTTCTCCCTTCAGCTGATAAAACAAATCATCAATCGTGACTATTAGGTACATGTTCTTGACCATCACTTTGTTCAACTGCCTGTAATCAATTCATAGTCTAAGAGTGACCTCCTTCTTCTTCATGAACAATACTGGTGTGCTCCAAGGTGATACACTTTGCCTAATGTATCCCTTATCAAGAATCTCTTTCAGCTGCAAATTTAACACTACAAACTCAAGTGTGTTCATCCTGCAAGGTGCCTTTGATGTTGGTGTTTCCCCTCCTATCAACTCAATAGAAAAGTATACTTCCCTGTGAGGTGGCAACTCTAAAATCTCTACTGGAAACACATATTGAAACTGATATAGGACTAGATACCTGCTCAAAACATCTACAACCTAAACTTCCTTACCATTGTCACTAGAGATATTAATTTGAAATAGCACACACCCTTTCGTGCGACTACACTTTTCATGCATAGTTGTCACCATCCTAAATGATGTGGCTTTATTCTTTCTCTACAAGAATCTTATTTTCCCATTGTCATCCAAGAACTCAATTGATTTTCCATATAAATATACCTTGGTCTTACGAAGGTATATCCAATCCATACCCAATAACATATTTTATAATCCCAATGGAAATATGTTCAAGTGTGTTGTTTTAGGCAGACCATTTAACTAAAATGCACAAGCTCATACTCAATGGTGAAATATTTTCTCCGTACCTATATCCAACTAGACTAACCAAGACTCTGCATTCATTTATTTTCTCAAATCACACTTATCCACCAGGTCAAGATTAATATAACTATAGTTATATCCACGATCAATCAAAATCGAAACAACTTGATCATAAAGCTTACCGTACATCTCAATGATAGAAGCTCGATGATCTTCCTGTTTGCTGTCCATGGCTACATAATTCCAAGGAATGCTACAACCAACATCACCAACGCATTTGCCTCATGTGCATTATAGATCTGGGGTCTACCACCTTGATACAATGGAAAATACCTCTTACGCTGATCCTTGCCACATCCAACACTACAACAGTGCTCTACCATCACCTCTAGTCCTTTTCTCTCCAGGTCCTTTCCGAGTTGTACTTAACTTCTTGCAAGGAATCACATTTTATTTCTCACCAAAATCTTGCGAAATTTCTTTCTTTGGTGGCCATATTCCTTTATCTTTCTCATTTCCTTTCAAATCACACTTAGGATCAACTTTGCATTTTGATTTCTCATAACAATGCTTTAGCCTTCGAATGACCTCATCCAATGATATACTAGGCTCATTGAACTCAATACGGTCTCTGTAGGATACTGGCAGCCCACAAATGAATATTTGAACCTTGGTATTCTCCTCCTTGACGTAAGGAAAATATCTCAACAAATCCAAAAATATGTTACTAAACTCATCATCTGTCATGGAACCCATCTACAACTGATAATACTCCTTAGCTCTAGCATCATAGCACCTCTCTGAAATATACTTCTTCTGGAATAGCCTCTCAAACTCGCTCCAAGTCATTTCCTCTGCATAAAGACCCCTTAAATTATTCACATATTCCCACCAAATTTTTTCTTTACCTTTGACACTAAATGTGGCTATCCTGGCTTTCATATTTTCTAAATAGTCATGCAATTTGAAGAAATTCCTCATACCAATAAACGATGCTTCTACATCATGTTATTTATTCATCACTCCATGAAAGGTAGGTGGCTTTTATTTCTTAAAATAATCTGAAAAATACCCCTTTTCACTCCTCCTATAAGTATGATAGTGATGATGGTCATGATTCCTATCCAAACCAAAACTATACTGGCACATGTGTCTATCACCTCTCTTATCTGGAGTGTCCTAGTATCTGCCATATCTAATCCTGTCATCTCTACTTGACCTGTAACCATTGGGAGACCTACTACCATATGCACCATTAGTTCCATCATCCTATCCATAACTGATTAGGAGTGGTTCTTGTTGCTGGAAATCTGAAAAACTCTAAAGGATTTCCGCATTCACTTCTGCTTGTTTTTCTTATGCCTAAA
This sequence comes from Pinus albicaulis, assembly GCA_034641835.2. Lineage (NCBI taxonomy): Eukaryota > Viridiplantae > Streptophyta > Pinopsida > Pinales > Pinaceae > Pinus > Pinus albicaulis. Next base: position 266,500,808 of record CM076583.1, read on the forward strand.
TGATCCTGTCATTGTCTTCCTTACAACTCATTATCTCTTCCTTCAAAATTCTCAATGTATGTGTTAAATCCACAGGGGCTTCACTTAATGAACCTCTAACATATCACATGCGATCATAGCATATTAAACAATACCCTTAATTTGTGTACATATTGGAAAATACCTCTAAAAATCACATTATTTAACCCCCTCTCAATATAAACCCAATACACCTTCCCAATTTGAAAAGCCACTACTTTCACTATATATTGTAGGAATCCATTTTTTCACTAACACTTTTTATACCCCTTTATATTTTTTCATTAACTTTGAGCTCCATATTTTATACTTTCCAATATGAAATCCCTTTACCCCCTATTTATCCCCCAATATATAATGTCATTTTTTCCTCATTATATATCCCCCAATATCAAATCACATGCTACGGTATTTCTCTAGAAGTGAAGCCTACGTGGTTAAATCAGATGAGTTCTGAACACCATGATTCTCATCAAATTTATAACAAGAATCCTTGTAGTATACCATCTTGCTAGCCATCTTTGATTTCTTCCTACAAGGAATCTCATGTCAGCTTAAACCAAATCACAATAAATGTAATATTTGTAATTATATTTTAGCTAATTAGATTATTAATTTTTACTTTCTTTAATTAAATAGATGAAGAAGAGGGTAGAGGGACCCATAAATCCATTTAGTAGAATCAAACCACTTCACTAGTGTGAAAGTGGAACAACGCAATAGTGGAGGGGGCTAAGAGGTTAAGTGAACAACACAGTCAAGGTGGAGGATATGGAACAACAGAGAAGTGTAGTTATGATGTGGGCCCAAGGGTGTTAGTTACATATGTATAAGAAAGGGGTGAGGAAAGCAATAGAGATAATTATGAGTTATTTGATTTCTTGTCGTTTACGTCTTGAGCATGCTTGAACTATTTAGCTGAGTGTGCAGTGTTGTTTAGCACATGGGTGTTTCCGAGCAGAAATACCAACCTCGTCCTAGGGGGACTTCAAGTGCCCGCTCAAGAGATGAGTCCTTTCTATCCTTGAGAGCAGATTTCAGTATTATGGCATCAGGCCATCTGCAACCCTCTTGAGCAGTGAAATCACTCAGTGAATTACACAGTGCAGTAGTAGAGAGATCCACAGGAGGGTGGAGTTCCATAGCATTGTCACTTGGAATCCAGTGAGGGGATCATCCCTTCAGTTGAGCTACAAAGGAGTTGTTTCAACATTTTATTTTTTAGTTCAGCTCGTATCACTGCATACCCAACATTAATGTGTTTTCATGTCCTAGGAGGGTGATTTTCTGGGGTATGCCAATCCATAAATCCTTTCTATGTTTTTCTGGGTTTTTTGAGTAGAGGTCGATGTCAAAATCCTAACATTTTATGAGCACCATAAAAACCTCATATACGCACCCCTTTTCAGCCAACAACAACATTTCCAAGATTTCGAGCAGGGGCAGCGTAGTGGGGGGTTTCCAACAGAGAAATAGTTACACACTATTTGAGTGGGGGAGCTTGAGGGCCATTCTATCCATCTCTCTTGGCTTGAGTGCTATCATTTTTTAGCATTGTTGTATTTATATTCCACCTCCTTATTAATAAAATGGCTCAGCTATATCTAGTTCTGTTAATGGTTTTTTGATATTCCAACATTATTTTTTTCATTTTATTTGTATTACTATTATTTTCCTATTTGGAATATTACAGTGGTATCAAATCTCATAGACTTGGCTCAGCCTGTGGAGCGACTGGTCTATGAAATACTGAGGTAGAGAATACATCACGGATCGAACAAGGAGGTACAAAGATAGATAAAGTAGATTTGATATCACATCTGATGAAGGGAACTGCATTCCAGTAGAGGAGGATAAATGGAAAGTTGTAATGGCAGAAGAAGATGATGGGAAGGAGTTTGGAAATCTCGTCCTCAAATCAATGCAGGAGTTGGCCAAAGATATTAAAGAAATGAGAAGTAATCGTAAAAGGAAAATCCCTTGGGGATTCCAAAATGGAGAAGGATCAGGGAATTCTCACCTTGGGCATAGCAATCGGTGGCACCACAAGTATCACAACGTTCCACCATGCCCACCTTCTTAGCAGTGGGTATGGGAGTAGGAGGACCTCAGGAGCATGAGGATCTAGGTGACTACTTCATAGAATATCAATCTCATACCCACGATTTTAGAGATCATCTAACCTTCTAGGAGTTTTGTGAGATTAAGGATAACCGAAGACCCCACGGTCATAATAAAGGAGGAGGGTATACACAGGGCAATGAATTACAGTGTATCGTGGGTAGAATTTTTCTACCTAATTTTGATGGGTCTTCCAAGAGTACAGAAAAAGCTTGGGTGGAGAAGTTAGACATCTATTTCCAACTAAATCAAAAGGCAGAGGTAGAAGCCATCAAGGTGGCAGCGCTACACCTTGAAAGGGAAGCTCATGACTGGTGGTTCCATGGGATTTCCACATTGGGTCATGCAGGGTTGACTGCATATAAAAATTCACCAAGAGGCTTATAGAGAGATTTGATCGAAGGGACACAAAGGAGCATTTCGTTGAGTTAGCTAAAATCAAGAAGACAAGACACCTAGAGACTTATATCTCTAAGTTATTAAAGTTGTGAGTAATGGTTCTAGATCTGTCCGTGGCCAGGAGGGTGTATATATTTGTTGATGGATTGGCAGAGCCTCTATGTGGATTAGTCAGATCCATTTGACCGACTACATTTTAGGACACACTTGGGAGTGCGAGGGATCTACAAGATGCCTTGCCTAGAGAAAGAGCTTCATTTCCCCACAAAGCAACATTTCAGTCGAAGGGGAAAGACATGAGTATTCCACCTCCAAAGGGGAACCAGGGCCGTGGGCATTTGGATGATGATACCTAGAGCGATTTGAGACAGAGGAAGCTATGCTTCACTTACCAGTAGCCATGGGCATTGGGTCATCGATGAGCTACAGGGAAGGAACATTACATTGAGGTCTTCTCCGACAGTGAGGGCGAGGAAGGAGTGTATGAGGAGTTGGAAGGTGATGTAGATGTTGATGCACCAAGGGGAAATAATCCACCTCCACCACCACCACCAGCAGGGGTAGGAGAATTTGAACCTACTGGAGGATTCATTACCTCTTTGTGAGGGGTTCCCAAGTATTTGACATTGAGAATTTGAGGCACGGTCCAAGGAGATTGTGTTACAGTGTTGGTGGACACTGGGGCCACACATAACTTCGTTGATACTCATCTAGTGCAGAGGAGGGGAATACCATCCAAGATTTTTGATGGATTCTCTATATTATTCCTAGTTTCTAGAACTATGCAATGTTTGAGGTATCTTCCAGCATTAACTGTAACCATGGGGACCTATATGGTGACGGATAATTTCTATGGTAAACATTCTAGACACCAATGTGATATTGGGTGTACAGTGGTTGATTACACTGGGAAAGGTCACCACAGATTGGGAGACATTGAATATTGTGCCTCCCATTGGCTAATGGGAGGCACGGTCACCCTTTCTAATCATTTTCCAGTTAGCGTACGGACTGTTGACTAGGCATCCCTGCAAAATCATTTTAAAAATTTTTAGTTGTTTGAAAAATTGATCAGAATGTGATATTGGGAGCTTTCGATGTCAGTTTTTAGTGAAATGAGTTGTGTTGGATTCAAAAGGACAAGATATTTTCTTTTTCGTTAGCTTTGTGCCAATCTGAGTGCTTCATATTTTGAGAATTTTATTGATCCTCTAGATCTCTATTAGCGTTGGTGTGGAATATATTACACAACGATGTACTTTGGATTCAATACCTTGGTGCTTTTAGGTATGTATGTATCCTAATGCATTTATATATGTACCATACCCAAAAAAAAAAAACATCTGATAAAATCTCAGGTCAACCAGATTGTTTCTGTTGTAATGAAGTTCTGTTAAAATCTTCGCTAAAACATTTTTTATCACAAACAAATGTTTTAGTGGATTTTTTTTGACACTTTTTACCCATGTGCACGTTCATATACATTAATAAAGTATATTACATATATTTAATAAAAAACAACCATAATAACATAATTTAACTATAATTTATAAATTGTGTACATTAGTCAAGCATTGTCAACTATAGTTAACATGGCCATCATTTTTTGGAAATTATATGTACATTAAACAAACATAGAAAACCATAGTCTACAAAATTCAACCATAGTTCATTATACTATAATAAATCAATCATAGTGAGTGATAATCAACAAAATTCAACCATAGTTAACAAAGGTCAACCACATTGAACAAAGTAAAAAAGAGTCAACCATATTCAACAAAAGTCAACCAAAGTCAACATGGGCATCATCTTTTGGAAATTATATGTATATTAGTCAATGATAGTCAACTAAATTCAATCATAGACAATATGGGCATATTATTTTAGAAATTGTACATATAATAGTCAACCATAGGCAACAAAATGAACCAAAGTCAATAAAAGCCAATAGGAATTAACTATAGTCAATATAATTTAACCATAGTCAACTATAGACATCATACCTAGAGTTAAGATGGACATAGGCCTTAATATAGTCATCAAAGTTATTAACTTTAACATAAATAACTTCATATAATAAATTTTAAGTTTAATACTTAATATAATTTTAATATTAATGTTATTTTAAGTGTTTTGATATTTAAGTCTTAATATAAATTTTCTAACTATGGTATAACTTGGTAATATAACTTTAATAAATTTAATATTATTTTTAATGTAAACATCATCACATTGTGTTGAATAACAAATGATGTCGCAATCTGATGAACAACACACATCACCGCGATGTGAAGAATAACAAATGGTGTCATAATGTGATGAGCAACTAACAATGTTGCAATGTGTAACCAATAAAATTTGTTGCAATATAACACATAACAAATGAATTCATAATGTGATGAACATCATATGTCATCAAAATTGGAAGAAAAAAATGATGTTCCAATGCAACAAATAAAACCATTGAGATCCATGGTCAACCATGTTTAGTTGAGTCAATGGTAATTTTCCCTTAGTTGAATGAGCTCAAACAGGGTCAACCATGGTCACATATGGTTAACACATTCAATATGGAAAATAGTCTTCAATTAAGGTAAAATATGGTCAGACGATGACAAACAATGGTCAACATGGTTGACTATGGTTAATTATGGTTAACCATGGTTGAAGTGGTTGAGATGGAAAACTGTATCGTCAATATTGACATCATAATGTGATGAATAAACAATTTCATTGTACATGGAAAATAAAAAACATCGTCACAATGTGGTGAACAAACAAATATGTGACAAATAACAAATGTCATTCAAACATGACATACAATAAATATCATCACAATGTGACAAAAATTAAACACCACCATAATGTTATAAACATAAAAAGTGTTGTGAAACCAACTCCAAAAATAGAAGGAAAGAGATATCAACGCCTTAGAAATAGGCCACTTCAAGGGGGAAAACTCCAATACATTACATGAATGAACAATTCTTGGATGATACAAATTACAAAACCTCCTTTCTATATATAGGAGTCCATGGGGCCACAATGTAATCCTAGCCGACCTAACAATAATAATTTAAGGGCACAATAATAACAATATGGGGGTTACAGGGGTACGATAATAACAATAAGGGGGTTACACTAACAACAATAAGGGACTATACTAGTAATATAGGGACCTAACATGCCCCTCTCCTTCAAAAAAGTGTAGTCCTCAACGCTTGAGTAGCTCTGGGTGCTTCTGTATAAAATTCTCATCCTCCCATGTATAATCTTAGTGCTGATGAATTTCTTCCATAGTGAGTCTTTCTGAAGATCAAATCAATTTCATAAAAATTTGTCAGTTCTTGTTGCAGCCAAGGCTAGCAGTTCCAATATGATTTTTCCTTCCTCATAAAGTTCTGGAAATATTGTTTGAACTGGAATATTTTCACCTATAACCTTCTTTAAGCATGAAACATGGAAAACTGGATGCACTTGTGAAGAAACAGGAAGCTCCAATTTGTATTCCATAGTACCAATCTTTTGCAACACCTTGTAGGGACCATAGTACTTTGGCGATAATTTATTATTCTTCTTAGCTTTCTTGAGGGACATTTGTTTTTATGGTTATAGCCGTAAAAATACCTAGTCTCCTACATCAAAACTTCTCTCGCTGCGATGTTGATCTGTCTGTTGTTTCATTCGATTTTGTGCCAAATTTAGGTTATCCTTTAAGAGCTAGAGAACTTCTTGTTGATGCTCGATGTGATCTTCCACTACTTGAACCTTCAAATTTTCTCTTAAATATGATGTGATGGATGGTGGATGATATCCATAAAGTGCCATAAATGGGGTCACTTTTGCTGCAGTATGGAAGGAAGTGTTATACCACCATTAGAGAAGCGAAGAGAGGTAACCCTTCCCATTGTGTTTGTTATCGGATAAAAACAATGAAGATATCCTTCCAAAAATGTATTTACTATCTCAGTTTGACCATCAGATTGAGGATGATAAGATGAGCTATGAGCTAATTGAGTACCCAAACAAGAAAATAACTCTGTCCAAAAATTTCTAGTAAAAATGGGATCTCTGTCGCTAACAATAACCCTTGGGTTTCCATGTATATTTTGAATTGTGTCCATAAATGTAGTAGCAACTGTACTTGCTTTAAATTGATGAGATAATGCACAAAAGTGTGCATACTTGGTAAGTCTATCAACTACCACCATGATGACACTCTTTCCTTCGGACTTAGGTAAACCTGTGATAAAATCCATTTAAATCTCCTCCCAACGTTGACTTGGAATGGATAAAGGTTGTAGAAGTCCCGGGGTCTTAATTGTTTCCACTTTATTCTGCTGGCAAACAAAACATTCCGCCACAAACTTTTGAATATCAGATTTAAGGCCATCCCAAAAAAATTCTTTCTTCACCCTGTGGTAAGTTTTTAAAAATCCTGAGTGTCCTCCTAAAGGAGAAGTGTGCAATTCCAGAAGAATCTTTTGTTTTGGTTGGGAATTCTTACAAAGATATAAGCGATCTTTGTACCATAAGGAATCATTTTTCCAACTAAATGTATCAGATGTACTAGGATCTTGCCGCAACTTTTGAATGAGTGTCCATACATCTTTGTCCTTCTTCCATTCATCTCTTGCTTCGGTTATCCAATCTGGTTGGATAATAGAAATGGCACAAAGCAATGCTTCCACCTCTTCATTCTTTCTTGAGAGTGCATCTGCAACAACATTTAGCTTCCCCTTTTTGTATATTATTTCAAAGTCATAACCCAACATCTTTGTGACCCATTTTTGCTGCTCTTCTGAAGATAGTCTTTGTTCCAAAAAGTGTTTAAGACTATCATGATCAGCTTTTACCTTGAAGTGTCTTCCCATTAGGTAAGTTCGCCATTTCTTTAGTGCATGCAGTATTGCTAACATTTCCTTCTCATAAATAGGTTTCTGTAAATATTTTCCTTTGATTGGACAACTTTCAAAAGCAATGGGTCTTCCTTCCTGCATTAAAACTGCACCAATTCCATTTCCTGAGGCATCACATTCCACAATAAAGGTTTCTGTGAAGTCTGGCGTAGCTAAGACCGGTGCTAGGCACATTGCCTCTTTAAGATGTTCAAAGGCCTTAGTTGCTTCAGGAGTCCATGAAAATGCATCTTTCTTCAACAATGTTGTTAGAGGTGCTGCTATTCTCCCATAATTCTTAACAAACTTGCGATAATACCCTGTTAACCCGAGAAATCTGCGCAACTACTTTATGGTTGTGGGGACTTTCCATTCCTTAATGGTTTTAATTTTGTTAGGGTCTACCTTAACACCCTCGTGAGATACAATATGACCCAGATATTCCACCTCTTGTACTCCAAAGAAACATTTGGATGTTTTTGCATATAATTTTTTGTCCTGCAATAGTTTGAGCACCCTGTCAACATGTTGAACATGATCCTTCCAAGACCTGCTATAGATCAGTATATCATCAAAAAATACTAGCACAAATTTTCTAAGGAAGGGTTTGAAATTGGAATTCATCAACCCTTGAAATGTAGAAGGTGCATTGGTAAGGCCAAAAGGCATGACCAAAAATTCATAATGACCCTCATGAGTTCGAAATGCTGTTTTTGGAATATCTTCAGTCTTCATTCTAATTTGATGATATCCTGAACGAAGATCCAACTTCGTAAAATAAATTGCTCCATGTAATTCATCCAATAATTCATCAATCACAGGAATGGGAAATTTATCTTTAATGGTGAGCTTATTGAGCTCCCTATAATCCGGACACATTCGCCATGATCCATCCTTCTTGTGTACCAATACTACAGGAGCAGAGAAAGAACTTGGACTAGGTTGAATTATACCCGCCTCTAACATTTCTGCAATCATACGTTCAATTTCACTCTTTTGGAAGTAAGGATATCTATAAGGCCTGATGTTTGGAGGAACACTTCCTGGAATCAAATGAATAGCATGATCATGATCAAAAATAGGTGGGAGTCCTTTGGGAGTTTCAAACACCTTGGAATGATTGTCCAAGACTTTTTGGAGATCTGCAGAAATAGATGATTTTGATGTTGGAACTTCTAGTGAGCATAATTGTGCAATTATGCCTCATTGTTCTTTCTTTAGAAGCTTTGTCATGACATTAGAGTTTATTATCTTTCTCTACTTCCCTGCAATACCTCGTAATTCGACTTCCTTTCCTTCTGAAAAAAATTTCAAGAAAAGTTCTTGAAAATTAAAAGCTACTATCCCCAAAGATTGTAACCATTGTACTCCTAGTACAACATCAGCACCTCCCATAGGAATGGAAAGAATTGGACTATTCAATACATATTCCCCCATGGTTCGCTTGATATTATGGCATTTTCCAGAGAAATTTATAGTTCCTCCATTTGCAACCATCACTTGACATTCTGGTGCTGGGTATAGGAAACAATTCAATTCCTTGGCTACCTTACAATGAATAAAATGATGGGTACTACCTGAATCAATCAACACTATTACCTTTTTCTTCTTGATATGTCCTTCTATCTTGAGAGTTTGAGGAGTGGTAATTCCTACCAATGCATTACATGATATGGTCTGACTCATTTCTTCCTCTTCTTGGGTTGGTTCCTGGTGTATATCCTCTTCTTGTTCATTTTCTTCTTCCTCTTCACACTCTATGTAAAATAATTTCTTCTCAGCACACTTATGACCTTTAGTGTATTTGCTATCACAACTGTAGCAAAGCCCTTTTGCTCTTTTTTCTTCCAATTGTTGTGGTGTCAACCTTGTAGGTTGTGAAAATCTAGGCGTAGCAACACTTCCTTCTTTATAGAATTGAGTGGTAGGCTTCCTTGTCGCCATTATTTTACATTCAACTTTTCTTGCCAACCTGAATGCCTTCTCCAATGAATCCGGTTCCAAAACACAAAATTCATGTTGGATGTTATCCTTTAAAGTGCCTATGAAGAGATCGATCCTGTGTTCCTCTGGAATATCAGTTACCCTTATATTCAATTTTTGGAAGTCCTCAATGTGCTGCCCCACTAAACACTTTTGTTTGAGATTTATCAATTGGCTAAAGAAGGTGTTGCTCTTTGTATCCTCATAATGTGCTATCATTTCCTCCGTAAAAATTGACCAAGTGACAATTTTTTTACGGGAGCAAAGCTATCGATACCATACAAATGTATTTTTTTCTAAATGTAAAGTTGCAGTGTGTACCTTTTGTGTGTTTTGCAAATTATTGAGATCAAAATATTTCTCCATCTATATTATCCATGTTATAGGATCCTTTCCATCAAACTTCCTCATGTCCATTTTTAGAATATGGTGGTTCTTCCCGTCAACATTAGACTTTATGAAATCATGATTAACATTTATTTTGTTCTCATCGTGAGTTTTCTCTATTATATTTTCACCATTAGGAAACATTTCTTGTATCAACTTTGTCAAACCTTCCATGTATGCTTTTAGATTATTCTTCATGTTTTCCATTTTTTCATCGATCTTAGCTTCCATGTCATCCATCTTAGATTCCATGCCAGCTTCCATGCCATCTATCTTAGCTTCCATGCCATTCTTCAAACCATCCATCTTATATTCCATGCTTTTATTCAAACCATCCATATTAGTTTCCACGCCTTTCTTCAAAACTTCCATGTCAATTTTTTTTGTTATTTGCAAGAGAAAAATTTGTTGCACTTGCTCTTGTAATTTTGATATGTCATGTTGTCATTCTTCGTCTTCATGAGTCATAGTAGAGCCTTCTAAAGGCTTAATGGGTATCGAATTCTTTTTAGGAGCCATTTTGTAATCCAATACTGATATCTATTCTACAATATGCCCTTGGAATCAATTCAACTTGATTCTTCAAACAAGACTTATGTAATTAGGGAAAAACAAATACACACCTTTTACTTGCTTTTGAGTAGCTCTATATTGAAATTGAATTATCTCTATAATTGAAAATCCTAAATATCTAAAATTCGTCCTTATAGTAGCTCTCTAAAGATTCTTTCAAATGTCACAGGTCTGACCTAATTTGGATTCCTCAAGGCAAAGTTATGTCCAATATCCCACAATGACCCAACTATGGAATAGTTCAGTAGAGCACACTTGTACGACTTTCCATGTGTCATTGTTTCCTCCTTTGAATCTAAAATTGATAGACAAGAAACTACAGTATGTGTACTTGCAGCCACTTTTTACAACATTCCAATCCGATGCTCAGAGAGAGAGTTATGAAGATTTTCCCACGATAACCTCTTTGAGATGAAATTCGGGAGCCTGAAAAAGACCTAACTTCTACAGATCATATCTCCAAAAATATTGTGAACCAAGCTATGAAATTGTGCAAGAATGTGCCTCAGGATTTTGGCTTCGCTCTCTAAAAATTGCGGCTTCTGAATCTTCCTAGAAAAATATTTATAGCGACAATTCTGCGATGACATGTTTAGGTTAAATTCAGGAGCCTGCAGAAATCTCTAACTTCCACAGATCATATCTCCAAAGATATTCTGCACCAAGCTCTGAAATTTTTCGAGGGTGTTCCTTAGGTCTTCAGCTTCGCACTCTAGAAATTTCAGCTTCTGAACCTTCGTAGAAAAACAATTATAGCAAAAATGCCACGATGACCAGTTTGGAGCAGCAAAAACCCTAGAATCCAAAGCTCTGATACCAAATGTTGTGAAAATAGCTACAAGAATAGAATAAAAGAGTTATAAATGCCTTTGAAATATGCCACTTCTAGGGGGCAATCTCCAATACATTACATGAATGAAAAATTCTTGGATGATACAAATTACAAAACCTCCTTTCTATATATAGGAGTCCATGGGGCCACAATGTAATCTTAGTGGAGCCACAATGTAATCCTAGCCAACCTAACAATAATAATTTAAGGGCACAATAATAACAATATGGGGGTTATAGGGGTACAATAATAACAATAGGGGGGTTACACTAACAACAATAAGGGACTATACTAGTAATATAGGGATCTAACAAAAAGGGTCATAATGTGATGTACAAAAGACATCAACATAATGTCATGAACAATTTTGCAATGTGACCAATAGAAAACATCATCAGAATATTGTGAATAATGAAATGTCTTCACAATGTGATGAACAATAAATGTTTTCGCAATATGACGAACAACACACAACTCTAAAATGTGCTAAAAGAAAATGAGGTTACAATTTGATGAATAATAAATGTCATTAGAATGTCATGAAAAATTAAAAAAAAAAATCAAAATGGGATAAGTAATAAGTGTTGTTACAATGAGATGCACAATGTCACAAATAATGAAATGACCTTGCAATCTGATAAACAATAAACATTGTCACAATACGATGACCAACAAACAAAATTTTAATGTGCCAAAAAACAAATGATGACACAATTTGATCAATAATAAATGTCATCATAATGACATGAAAAATAAACAATATCGCAATGTAATGAATAATAGGTGTTGTCACAATGTGACACATAATAAATGACAACACAATCTTATGAATATTAAATGCTACTGTAATTCGACAAAAAAATGATATCACAACGTGATAAGAAAAATCGCTAACAACCATGGTCATTTATGTTTAAATATTTTAACCATGACCTTCCAATAGTTGATCGAGGCCATACATGGCCAACCATGGTCATATGTCGTCGAGCATGCTCACTCGTAGACAACCTCAACATGGTTGAGATGGCCATGTTCAACTAACGTCAAAAATGGTGAAACCATGGTCAATAATGGTAAACATGGTCAACAATGGTTAACTGTGGTCAACAATGGTAAACTTGGTTGAAAATGGTTAACCATAGTCAACATGGGGATGATGGTCGAGAAAAATCATTTGTAACATTATAATATTATTTTCAATGTGACAAAAAAATATTGTCATCACAATGTGATGAATCTTGTTATGTTATGAACATAAAACACCATCGCAATATTACAAAAAATAAACATCATTTCAATGGGATAAAAAATCAACAATTTCACAATGTGATGAATAACAAAAAATGTTGTACTGCGACAAACAACAAACATCATTGCAACATGAAAAAAAATAAACATCATTTCATTGTGACCAATAATAAAAATATGATAATGCGATGAACTATAAATGTAATCACAATTTGATGAAAAATAAACTTCATTGCAATACGATGAATAACAAACATATCACAAAGTTATGAACAATAAATGTTTTCTCAATGTGATGCACAACAAATGATGCCACAATGTGATGAAATTTATATGTCATCTCAATTGGACAAAAATATCATGTCATAAAGCAACAAACAAAACCATTAACAACCATGGTCAACCATGTGTCTACTAAGTGAACAATGATATTTCCTTGGTTGACTAAGGTCAAACAATGTTAACCATGGTTATATGTTGTTGAACATAGTCAGTCATAGACAATATTGTCAAGATGGCGAACCATGTTTAACCAACCACAAACATGGTCAAATCATTGTCGAAAATGTATACATGGTAAACATGGTTTGCAATGGTTGAATTTGGTCAAAAATGGTCAATATGGATCACTATGGTCAACATGGGAATCACAGTCAACCATAATCAATTATAACTTTATTAATAATATTATATGCAATGTGATGAACAAAAAATGTTTTCATAACATGATGAACAACATATGTAATCATAATGTGATAAATTCTTTTACATCATGAACAATAAACATCAATCCAACATGATGAACAATAAACCTCATTGCAATGGAATAAACAATGTCGCAATGTAAATAAATAAAAAAATGTTGCATTGTGAAAAACACATTATGATAATTTTGAGGTCTAAAATCGACCTCCCAAGGAAAATAATAAAATAATAGTTCAAATAATAAAAAAGAGTGATGATAATTTTTAAGGAAAATGAAGAAAAATAGTTTATTTATTATTTTTTTGTTTATCTTCTTAATACGTTTACTCAAATTTCATGTGTAGAAACCATTGGATGCATAATTTAATTCCACATCCAAGGAGTAACTAAGCATACTTTTTACTATACTACAACTAAAAAAATTGAGAATACATAGAAAAACATGTTTCTTGACATAAACATATTTTTTCATGTATTTTCATTTTTATTTTCAGTGTGGATATCCTCAAAAGTATGCATAGTTGGAAATCATTAGGTATGGAATTTAATTTTCATCCAACGTGTTTACACTTGACATTTAAGTAAATCTATTGAGAGATATGTTGAAAATATAATTAAAAAAATATTTTCCTTATTTTCCTTCCAAAATACTTATCTCGGGGGATGAGATCATCATCTAGAATCTTATTATTTATTTCTAAGTTGATTTTGTTACTAAAATTTTTGTTTTGAGGCCCATTTTTAACCTCAAAATTCCACTAATGACAAATATCATCACAACTTGATGAATACTAAACATCATCGTAATGTGAGCATCAATAAAAAATGTCACATTGTGGCGAATAAAAACAAATTGATGCAACATGATGAAAAATAAATTTCATCACAATGTGATGAAAAATAAATGTCATCGCAATATTATGAAGAAATAAATCTCAATATGCCAAACAAAAAATGATGTCACAATGACAAAAATAATAAATGTCATTGTAATATGACAAATAATAAATAAAATCACGATGCCATGAAAAATAAACATAATTGCAATGTGATGCACAAAAACACATACCAAAATTTGATGGACAATATATGTCATTACAATTGGATGAAAAAATGATGTCACAATGAAAAAAACAAGATTGTTGACAACCATGCGCTAACTAAAATAACAATAATCATTCAACCTAGCTCAAACATGGCCAAACCACATTCAACAATGGTGTACATGGCCAACCATGGTGAATATGGTTAAGATGGCCAACTATGGTCAACATGGGCATCATAGTTGAACACAATGATTTATAAATTTAATAAAGTATTTTATGCAATGTGATGAATGACAAATTCCATGGGGTCTTGGATAAATAGTGATTGGGTGCGATATTAAAGCACTCCTAGATGTTAATTTAGTTGATTAATTCCTTGCCCTATTCGAGTGTTATTACTGGACATGACCATTTTGTACCCTCACTGTTGTCGAACTTTAAAAAAAATATGTGATGAACAACAAATGTTTAATAATAGTATTCTATGCAACGTATTGAACAAAAAAGTACATGGGGTCTTAGATAGATAGTGATCGAGTGTGTTATTAAGGCACTCCTAGATGTTAAGTCATTTGTTCAATTCCTTTCCCTATTCGAGTGTTATTCTTGGACATGACCATGATGTACCCTCACTATTGTCGAACTTAAGAAAAAAATATGTGATGAGCAAAAAATTTTGTCGCAACATGATGAACACGAATCATCATCACAATGGGACAAACAATAAACAATGTTGCAATGTGATGAACAACAAAAAAATTGCAATGTGACAAACAAATTAGACATTTTTTAAGGTCTAAAATAGGCCTGAATAGGAAAATAATAAAATAATAATTATAAATTATAAATATAAGAATTATGAATTTCTAAAGAAAAAGAGAGAAAAATGTATATTTGTTTTTGTATTTTTGATCTATGTCCTCACTAGGTTTACTGAAATGTCAGGTGTAAACAATTTTTTAATGCCAAGTTATATTGCATATCCACGCAGTACCCACTATGCATACTTTTGACTAGACCCAAACTAAAAAATTGATAATACATAAAAAAAATAGAAAAAAAAATAGTTTCTTGCATGGGGTGAGTCTACTAAAAAAGTTGGATGGTTGGTAGAAGTTGGATATTGAAATTAATTTTGCATCCAATTGGTGTTTAGACTTGATATTTGAGTAAACCTATCAGGATATAAGCTAAAAATACAATTAAAAAAATATGTTTCTTGTTTTTCTACCAAAATATTTATCCTTGGGGATGATATCATCATCCTAAATCTTATTATTTATTTTATGGTTCATTTTTTTGGTACAAATTTAGTTTTGAGGCCCAATTCTTTCCTCAAAATTCCCCTAGTGACAAATATCCTTACAACGTGACAGGCAAGAAATGTCATTGCAATGTGGCTAGCAATAAACAAAGTTACAACATGATGAATAACAATTGTTCTTATAATGTGACGAATAATAAATTTCATCACATTATGATGACGAATAAATCTCATAGAAATATGGTGAAAATATAACATCACAATATGTCAATTAAAAAATGGTGTGACAATGTGATTGTAAAAAGAGAAAAATCATTGTAGTGTCACTCATAGTAAACAACATCACAATGTGATGAATAATAAATATCATTACAATGCGATGCAAAACAAATGACACCACAATGTGATGGACATCATATTCCATTATAATTTGACAAAAAATTAATGTCACAATGAAACAAACAAAACCATTGATAACCATGGTCAACCATGTGGTAAATACATTAAGGATAATCCTTCTTGGTTGGCTAAGGTCAAACAAGGTCATTCATGGTCATATGTTGTTGAACATAGCCAATCATAGACAATGAAGTTAACATGGTCGAGATGAGAAACCATGTTCAACCAAAGTCTAATATGAACAAACCATGGTCAATAATGGTTTACATGGTTAATATGGTTAACAATCATAAACCATGGTCAATCATGGCCAAGATGGCCAACCATGGTTTACATGGGCATCATGGTCAACCACAATCATTTACAAGGAAATCCTCACAACCTTAGTCTACCATGCCTAGCCATGGGAAACCTTTATCAAATGAGATCAAACATGGTTAATCAAGCTAAACCATGGTCAAACATGGTCACCAAGTACAATAATAATCAATCTTTTTCAAGCATATTTAATCAAGTTGAACCATGGTCAACCATGTTTATCGAGACCAACCACAATCCACCATAGTCAACTATGAACAACATGCTTAACATTTTCAAACCATGGACAAAATGGACTATCATGTTCATGGTCAATCATAACTTGACCATATTTAACAATAGTCAACCATGTACAAACATTTTTTTAAGCAAGCTTAACCATGGTCAAACATGTCACCAAGTATAGCCATGGTCAAGCTGGTTCAACAATGCAACCTTAATGTAACACAAATGCATTATTCCATTAATGGTTGACCATGGTCAATCATGGTAAAAAATAAATAAATAAATAAAATATTACATTTTTAAAGTGGTTTGTTGAACAACATACAACAATGTAACATTAGTAGTTCGTGTAAACCATTTTCAACCTCATCAAACCTCTTTAACCATTAATGTAACATCAAGCATGGTTAAGTTACGATGGTTGGCAAATAATAATGTATCAATGGTCAACATTAATGTAACATGAATACATTGTTATGTTAATGGTTGACCATTATCTACCCTCTTTAACCATGGTGAACCATTATCAACCTCATCAACCCTCTTCAACCATAGTTAACCATCATTAACCATCAATAACCCTCATCGACCATGGTTAACCATTTTCAACCATGGTCAACAATCTCAACCATTTTTAACCAGAATAAAAGAATGTTGACCATAGTCAACAATGGTCTACTAATCTACCCCACTCATGTAAGTCATCAACCAACACATCTACATTAATAAAGTGGTTTATATATGGTGATTGACGTCATTTTCCACCCTTTTTGTGCCAATCAATAATATTATAAATGGAAAATGATTCTTATCAATGTATATCATCCACTTTATTAATGTGATTGTGCTAGTATGTAAAAAATATATATTTTTTAATTTATTATAATATTTATAATAATAATAATAAAGTCCATCTTAAGTAACATATCAAATTTTTATTTTGTTTATGGGATAAAAAAACCCCCCTTTGAGTGGTGATTTAGCTATATATTTCAATGTAATATAGTTCCTTCATACACATAATTGGTAATCGACATCCATCATTAGCTCAATTGGAATTTAACCATTGAGAAAATGATAAGTGGGGGATGGAAAACTTACCATGGGCTTGAAAACAATTTTAACTTAGTAGATCTTTGGATTTGGGATTAAAAAATAAGTCTCTTTTTGAGACTCTTGTCACCCATGTTATTTTATATGGACGTGAGGTTTGGGGTTACAATATATCCAAAGAATCATGGAGGAGGATTCCGCATATCCAAAAGAATTTTATAACCTACAACCTCAATATTAAAGGATATACTCTCTACCCTATCCTCCTAATTAAAACTAGCATTTCTCTAATTGAAATGATGGCTATGTCCAAGTATATCATATATAAGAAGATGTTATACAACATGGAAGCCAAGAGGTTTCATAAAATTTCTTCTAACTCTAGCTAAAACCCCTACCTTCCGCTCAAGCGAGGATTGAATAAGGATGTTCAATATTGGCTAGAATATTAGGGGATAAAGGATCATATCATCTTGTAGAATAAGGAAAAGGATATTATTCTTCAAAATTTAAGAAGTTATGGGGAGATGGAGAGTTAGAGGGAAAAATGAAACTACGATATTGTTAGGTGATAGAACTCAATTTTGAAAACAAAAAATGATTTATCTGTCTTGACTAGTATTAGGAGGAAAATGAACATTGTTAAGATAAAAACTAACTATGACGAGCTTCATAATAAAATTGGGCATTGGTCTATTCCCAAAACACCATGGGAAGAAAGAATCTATCACTTGTGCGATAGTAAGAGGGTTGACGATGAAAAATGATTTCTCTTAGATTTCTCAGCTTATAGTCAAATGTATTCTAATTTCCAAAATATTTGTCACATTACCAACCTTATTGCCTAGTTAAAACAAGAAAATTATGGTAAATTGAGAACACTTGCCAAAAACAATATATATCATAGAATTTTGATTAATTTCTTACCTTCTTAAATCCAATAAAGCATATTAATTTTAATAAACATTATCATCATTATCATTTTACTCTAAAATATCAACCATAAACTTCTTAATTCTTAATGCCAAACACACACCTATATATAATCCTATCCAATAAAAAATTTCTTTTTATAAAATAAGTATGAAATGATTCAAGTGATGATGAAAGGAGTATTGTTAATAATTCATTCGGTAAAATACTCTAAATGGACAACTTTTCATCAGATATATTATTAATTCATGGACGTCATATGACATATCTTATAAATGCACTAACCCCGTAACCCAAATATATGCATTTTTATATTTATTATTTTAGCGCGTTTGCGTATGTGGTGGACCACGATCTACACATATAATTTGCTATCAAATTCGCTGCTGCGGTGTATATGTTTCTCAGAGTCTATCTCTTTGTGCTTCTATTAGAGGCGTTATGCTGCGATGTATTTATTTCTATTAGAGTCATCTTCTTGTCCTAATTATTAGACTTTTTGCACTTTTAATTATTAGAATTTTCTAGGAGATTTTGGCTGAATATTTTGGTCATATTTGTAATTTTGTTATTTAAATTTGGGTTTTTTAGTTTATTATAAGGGTTGTGTTGCTATATATATTGCTACTATATGCACTTGTATATCTCTCTTCTCTGCACTGCACGATTGATCTTGTTTGTATCTCAAACCCTTCCAATGGATATTGGATCCGTTTTATGGTATTCGGTGCTGGCCATCACCTCCATCATCGTATTCTTGGTGTTCAATTTATGGAGGAGGAAAACCCCCAGAAGGCAGCTTCCTCCCGGGCCTCCAGGATGGCTGATTGTGGGAAACATGTTCCAATTGGGTAATAAGCCCAACGAATCTCTCTTCCACCTTGCTGCAAAATACGGCCCTCTCATGTCTCTCTCTTTCGGAATGAAAACTACAGTGGTGGTCTCCTCTCCTGCAATGGCAAAGCAAGTTCTCAAAACCCATGACCATGTCCTTGCTGGCCGGAGTATCATACAAGCAGCCCAGTGTCTTTCACAGCACAAATCCTCCATAATTTGGGGTCAATTAGGATCTCACTGGCGCATGCTCAGACGTATATCCAGTACAGAGCTCTTCAGTGCCAAGAGGCTTGAGGCCCTCGAACATTTGAGAAGAGATGAAGTGCTCCGAACGATCCAGCAGATTCGGCATGAAAGTATGAAGGGGAAGCCCATAAATATCGGAGATACCGTGATTCGGTCCTCGATAGGTCTGTTAGGGAATATGGCCTTCGGTAAAGACATGTTCCATCCCCACTCTCCTGAATTCCAGGAGTTTAAAGACTGTTATGGGAAACTGGCGGTGTCGGGAGGAGCTCCCAATTTGGCGGACTACTTCCCCTTTCTTCAGTGGCTAGATCCTCAGGGTGTGGCACATAACACGCGAATCTATCTGAAAAGGGTATATGACATTCTTGACAAATTCATAGACGGCCGCCTCGCCACAAGAGGCAAAACCATGGATGCAAGTGATGGTCCTAAGGATTTATTGGACGCTCTGCTGGACATGAGAAGCCATGAATTTACGCTCACCGATATCAGAGGCTATTTAACTGTAACGCTTTCCATTATCTCTTGTATAAGTCGGTCAATTTATAGAGTGATAGATGGGATCTTATTTTAAGAATTACTGCAGTTTACTAATGGGGTCGATACTGCCAAAGTCAATTGTTCTGATGCTTATTTGCTTGTTGCAGGACATATTTGGGGCGGGAAGTGACAGTACTGCGAAGACAATGGAGTGGGCAATGGCAGAACTCATATGCAATCCAGACAAAATGAAACGAGCCCAGGCTGAGTTGGACGAAGTAGTTGGTCGCAATCGAAGGGTGGAAGAAAATGATAGCGACCGTCTTCCTTATCTCCGTGCAGTGGTAAAAGAAGTGTTGAGGCTGCATCCGGTAGCTCCTTTTCTTATCCCACACAGAGCAGATAATGATTGCGAGATTGAGGGATTCTTGATTCCCAAACACACCCAGATAATCGTTAACATCTGGGCAATCGGACGGGACCCTGCCATTTGGAATGAGCCATCGAAATTCGTCCCCGAGAGATTTCTGGATGATGATAAGATGAGCAATTTGGATTACAGGGGACAGCACTTTGAGCTGATACCCTTTGGAGCAGGAAGAAGGATCTGCGTGGGGCTTCCACTGGCGAGTCGGATGATTCATCTGGTATTAGCTTCTCTCATCCATTCATTCGATTGGGCACCAGCGAAGGGCATGAGTGCTGAGCAGGTGGACATGACGGAGAAGTTTGGAGTGACCATTCAAATGGCGGTATCGTTGGAGGCAATGTCTACCCCACGCTTGCCACCGGATGTTTATTAAACTTGTTGAAAACTTTTCATGTATGAAGCCTTTTAATGATCAACTGAATTTCAATCGATTCTTGAAATGAAGATATATAATTTTCATTGAATCAGAATGCTGACTATTGGTTCAGAATTATTTTAATATTCCAGAAAATTTTAAAGAAGGAAACCTTATTTATTTTTATGAGAATTGAATTAATTTGGGTGGGGGGATGCCTAAAATTATTGCTGTTGCTGTTTAGTTAAGAGTTGATTCAGAATTATTTTAAAATGACATGAAATTTTTATAGTAGAAATTTTATTTATTTTTATTAGAATTGAATTAATTTTGGGGAGTATGCACTAAAATTATTTTTATTTAGTTAAGAATTGATTGTTACGAACTGATTTTCTTGATTTTCCTTTGGATAAAGGGTATCTGGCAGGATTCCAATTAGTAATTCGATATGGTGTGATAGATTTTCTTAGTCTCTCTGGAAAAAAAAAATCATAATCTTTGAAAAAAATTTTTAAATTATCCATCGTGTTATCTTTTCGGCCAAGATTAATTTAAGTATTTCTATCAAAATTATATTTCTTTCAACTCACCAATACAATATAAAAGGGAAATAAAAAATAAGAGTAAAAATGTCCCTTATTTATCCCAAAAATATCCTGTCCCTTATTGACAACTAACAGATCATTCCAACTATGTCCCTTGATGACTATTGTTAAAGGAATCAGAATCGAACTGATCCGTCATGGTGGTAGCCTTTAAGTAAAAAATAATTAAAATATTCGGGTCAAATCATATTCTTCGTAGCCCACCAATAACAACATGACTGTCCACGTGAAGGAACATGAATATAGTTATAATATTGTATATCGTAGTTAAACCCTTTAATGCTGTTTATTTCTATTATTTTTTGAAGTATTAGGTTGTGTTTCAGGCATGGTTAAATTAAATTGATATTATTTCTATTATTTTTTGAAGTATGAGGTTGTGTTTGAGGCATGGGTAAATTAAATTGATTTTATTTCTATTATTTTTTCAAGTATGAGGTTGTGTTTCATGCATAGTTAAATTAAATTGATATTATTTTTATTATTTTTTCAAGTATGAGGTTGTGTTTCACGCATGGTTAAATTAAATTGATATATGGAATATAAGAATGATTTATTTTTATTTTATATAATATTTTATTAAATATTAAAGAAATCTACGTTTATTGATATGTGTGTGAGATTCACGAAGGTACATTATATCCTTTAATGTTTTTATTTTTTATTTTTTTTTAAGTTTTAAGTTGTGTTTTAAGTTTGAGTAAATTAGTATATTAAAAAGAAATGATTTAATTATATTTATTTTTGAAGTATGAAGCCTTTTTTTTCAGAAGAAAAAAACCGCTATATATATTAATAGGAATATATGACAGTACATGTTCATCATAACATTCTCAAACTGTTATATAAAACAGCGAGAAAACACCATATTCCAAATACATCCAGAATAACTTCTGAGGAGAAGATATTCGATGTACATAGTCAGCCATATCGGGTAGTATAAAACAGACCCATCAGATCATACATGTATACAATGAAAAGACATTCAAAGATAATACAGAAGCATCATGATTCATAACAATGAGGAAATAAAGGATAAATGCATAGAAAGAAGGCGAAAAAAGGTATGTTCCATAGCGTCATCCAAGTCTGACTTGAGGCGGGCTTGCTTGAGCAGTCACCAGATCAGGCACGCTTGAAACCTTGAGCACCTTCGATATCCCACATACTGTGCATACCCTAGTAAAAGACAACAGCCGAAAAATGAAAGGATAAAATCTATAACGGATAGTCGAAGAAGACGGCAAAAGTGCGCAGGAAACTATCATATGGAGATCGGGCTCGCTTGATAAATATAGTCAGGCTCGCTTGTTAAAAGAAATGCATCCCTGGAATAACCAATCCCTGCATTCAAAAAGATAGACCGTCTCGCTTGAAGAAAGAGAGACCATCCTGAAAACCAAAAAAGGCGCTTGATATTGACACCCAAAAAAGGGAAAGGTTCGGCTCCCCCGCTCTAATCAAATGCAAAAAGTATGAAAAGCAAGACCCCCTACAGCATCATCAATAAAAGATGCGAGAAGGCCCCCCAGCAATCACATAGCAATCAAAACCATACGCCAGTCACTCTTCTTCTGACGACGAAGAATGGCGTGCTTCTTAGGATCGGAATGGAATGGGAAAAAAGGACCATGAAGAAATAATAAACCTTCATCATCCCAAACCAAATTCAAATCCAGAACCATCGTGAAAACTGGAGGCTTCTGATAATTGGCGATCATAACAAAGATCATGTGCTCTGACAACATGATGGCGGACAGCTGCATTAGATAAATAAATATGGGGCTGGGGGAAAACCAACTGGAGAAACGATCCATGTGAATCCGACAAGCAATGGATCCGCGATCTAGAGCAAGTACATAAATATCCGAGAGAGATCGGCCGACAATCAGTTTAGAATTGGGTGAACACCGAAACTAGTACGACAACATGCCACATCGCTGCAGTAAGAACGCCCAAATCAGGAACCTGAGGGGCGTGTTTTGACTTGGGTGAACACCAAAGCCCAAACGGCAACCTGCCACATCACTGCAATAAGGACACCCAAATCGAGAACCAGAGGGGCGTAAATATACAAAGAGACGGACCTCCACCCAAATCATAAATAGGTCCGTAAAAACGTTGCAAACCAATAAATGAGGAGACCATCTAGGACAGAGGCAATAAATGAAACAATGCCGTTGAAACCAATTCAAAAATAGCCGGAAAAGGAAACTACTAATCGGAAAAACCAGATAGTTCACAGAATTGGTAGCATCAACAGCATGACTTCCTGGAAGAGCTCATCATCAGCTTCAAAAATTCCTGCGTGTGAAAGATACACCAGTCAATAGATCCCATCCCTTGTCCACCATTCATAGCCAGCAGCGGCATCAAACCCGTAGAGACTACACATCTCATTCCACAGGAAGATCATCGATATATTATATCATGTCAACTGAAAGACAAAACTTCAACACAACCAATGGAAACAATATCGGTTGTATTCCAGCTAGCATATATCCCCAATGGAAAAGAAGCAGCTGATGCATCTCGGATGGCCAATGGCCATACAGAGCACCCACCCTTGAAGATTCACAGCACCATTCCACAAAAGACGCTCACATCTTCAGGCATCGGACCCCAGGGCTATCTCGAGGTATTCAGGAGCCCCAAACCCAGATCATGCACCAGGTATCCTTCGACCTGGCCAAGCGATGTAAACTACAACACTGATGATTCAACAATAGCCACCAAAAGCAACAATAAATTGTTCACATTGGGTTCCAGCTATAAACATTCCTCAATAGCCACCAAAATCAACATCTAATTTTCGGCATTGGGTTCCAGCGAAAAAAGTCTAACAATAGCCACCAAAAGCAACAACAAATTGTCCTCCATGGGTACCAACTACCACCTCCTTACCAGACTCCTAACCAGCAAACATGACTAGACTTCTCGCAACTATTGATAAAACTAAAGCACTCATGATACAACAATAGCCACCAAAAGCAACAACCTATTGTCCAACCTGGGTTCCAGCTAAAAAAACATTCACCAATAGCCACCAAAGGCAACTTCAAATTGTCGACAATGGGTTCCAGCTAAAAACATTCTTCAAATAACCACCAGAAGCAACAACAAATTGTCCTCATTGGGTTCCAACTACAATCACCTTACCAGACACCTAACCATCAAAACCCTATCTTATTCTGTAGTCCTTCTTTTTCACCGCGCCTCCACGCTTGGTAGGATGACAATGCTACGCAGAGGAGGAGACCCTTTTTGTTATCCTCAGAGTATCCAAAAACCGCTGAGGAAACTGCAAGAGCATACGATGCTGCAGCAAGACGTCTTAGGGGGAAATCAGCGAAAATGAACTTTTCCGGTCCCCAGCTTGAACCACACTCAGAAATGAACTACCTAAGCCGCCTCCTTGTGCCTATTGAGTGCCACCAATGGGTGCCAAAATTACAGCAATCTCTGCCATTAAAAAACCAGCTAAAATCCATGACAGGCATCATTAGATACCAAGATTGCAGATTAACTCGAATTTAATGAGAGGAGGATTGCTGAACCTTCTTTGAAGAATTTTGTGGCCTGGCAGAGCAAAATCAATGCAATGGAAAACACCCAAATCGTCACCGAGGTTTGGGTAAATTAATATGTAAAAAATGATTTAATTTTGTTATTTGTAAAGTATGAAGTTGTGTGTTAGTTGGGGCAAATTAAATTGATATAATGGATAAAGGAATAATTTAATTTATATTTTATTAGATGTTTATGAAATGTAAACATTGTTGTTTAGTATCTATTTTTTTTTATGTGAAAAGTAATTAATAAAAAAAGCCAGTCAAACTTCCTACTCTAATTTTGTCCAGCATGACAACACCCTTTGTTTTTCTTTTCTAACTTCCATTCCAAGCTTCTCTCAAATCTCTGTGATGCATATAATCTATGCACAGAGAATGCCCAGCTAGGTTCCTCATGCACATTACGAATGGACCAAAACACTAAAAAGTTAACACTTATAATCCTCAACCTTTTATTATTTTCATTTATACTAATCAATAACCACCGATATAATCATATAATATATATGCTTAAAACCATTTAAAACTAAAAATTTACATACACCCTTTCAAAAACACTTATGATTAAAAAATGATAAAAATTCATAATTAATAAAAACTTATCAATTAACAAAACATGAACAAATGAAAAAAATATAAAATTACATAATAAAACAAAGAAACTTGAATATATTAAATAAAACATTTAAATGGTTTCCTGAATAAAAAAAACCACCTTCTCATAAATATAATACTACTAAACTATTCTTATAAACTTCAGAAAAATGTAAAATTGAGTTGTTTCATTAAATTTCTCATTTAAAAAAAATATTACTAATATGTATTTACTTTAAATGCATGTATAAAAGGTAAATAAAAAACATGAGTGAAAGTCTGTCTCTTATTTACCGCCCAGAGGTCATGTCCCTTAGTGACCACCAACAGGTCAAATATTATTATTCCATTAAAATATTATTGTCAAATCATATTATTCTTAGCCCACCAATGACAACATGTATGTCCACGTGAAGGAACAAGAATCGACAAATTATATCGTACATTAAACCGTTTACTCTTCTTTATTTCTATTAATATTTGAAATATGAGGTCGTGTTTCACGCATTGTTAAATTAAATTGGTATATGGGATATAAGAATGATTTATTTTTATTTTATAGAATATTTTATTAAATATTTCGGAAACCCACGTTTATTGGTATGTGTGATTCACGTTATAGGTAACATTGTATCTTTTAATGCTTTTATTTTTATTATTTCCTGAATTCTTATGTTGTGTTTTATGTTTGGGTAAATTAACACGTTCACAAAAAGAAATGATTTAATTATATTCATTTCGAAGCAAGAAGTTGTCTCTAGGTTGGGTAAATTAAATTGATATATGGGATAAAAAATAATTTATTTCATATTTTATTAGAAATTTTGAAATGTAAATTTTTTGTTTTTTTAATTATATTTTAAAATTAAATTTTAAATTTACCAAAAAAGTTGAGAGCCAAAATTAATGATTAACAAATGTAATATTTAATGTTGTTGCTTAGTACTTTTTTTCAAGCGGTAACATAAGTTGAGTCAAGTTTTCTATGCGAATTGTGAGTATCATATTAACTACATGTCCACAAACTAGTTTTCTTGTGACAACCCCTTTGCCTATATTTCTTTTCCAACTTCCATTCCAAGCTTGTCTCCATGCATCGAACTAGTGTGAGGTATAATGTCTATGGTGCACCTAATGTATAAGCAAGGGATGCTCAACTCTATTCATCATGCAAATTGCTAATTGGCAAAGACACAAAAAGTTGACTTTTCTAGCCATCAACCTTTTGTCATATCCATTTATGCCACTCAATGATCACCAATATAATCATGTAATACAGGTTCTCAAAACCATAAAACTAAGGCATTACATGCATCCTCTCAAAAGACTTATGATTAAAAAATGATGAAGATTCATGATAATAGTAATCTATCAAAATATATATATATATATATATATATATGTACATAATAAAAACAAAAAGCACTGTCCATATTAAATAAGGTATTGAAATGTTTCCTCACTAAAAAAAATATTCTTATAAACCTACCAAAAATAATATAATTGAGTTGTTTTTCTTCTCATAAAGAAAATATTAAAATATTCTTACAAACTTTTAAAAATGTATATTTATTTTATCCATATAAAATTTTTCAATGTATGAAAAGGAAATAAAAAACTTTTCTTGAGTTTTTACTTTACCAAAAATAAACTCAAAAATGTTATTTCATGTATACAAATTTATTAATATTTGATTGATGGAAATTTTCAATGAGTGAGAATAAATGGAAAAAAAAATTGATGGATGGAACTTTACTTATAGATACAAATACCTAGACTAAATCCTTATTATTAATCTTTGATTTATGTAATATTTAAATAAACTAAAGGAAAACAAAATTATAGATGAAACTTTTTCAAGGAGAGAAAGGAAAAAAGGGAAAAAAATAAAACCGTGTTTGGGTTTCTATCATAAAGATAATCCATATGAATCCCAACCTTGATGATTAATGGAAATTTCCATAGTGAAAAGTTATTATTCCTTGATTGATGGAAATTATGACATTTAAATCTTAGAAAAGCGACGTCTATCGTTTAGGTAGGATGTTATGAAGCATTCATGGGGAAAAAGAACCAGGAAAGAAATAAATCCAAACTTTTTATCACTGCATTGATTGAAAATGGCAAGGAAAAGTTGGTTTCCCCATAGAAGACACCAATGTCTACAAAACAACTTAAATTTTCTCAAGATCGATAATGGAAGACAATGGAACACAAACATGATAATCTCAAACAAGAGAATTTCACGAATAGTCGGATCCATACTAAAAGCAACAACTCTCCCTAGGAACAAAGGAAAATTTTCCTTGTCAATTGCAAAGTAAAAGAACAATCCTTATGAATCACAACAGTTACAACATTAATTCATTACATTTGTCAAAAAAAAAATACCATATTTCTCCCAAACATTAGGTACAAAGGAAATAAATTTTTTCTTCTTGATTGGAAATATGAGGAAAACAAATCATTGAGCACCAAATAAAAATTTCCACATCAAGAGAAAAAACAAAATGAGAATGGGGCAGCAATACAATTAACTAATTGCAAAAAATTCAACATCATTCACTGTCATTATTCTTTGTCTTCTACCATTGCTCCATTCTCTGTGTTAAGTGATAATCGGTTATGCATACCAATGCTCTGTTGGTGCCTTGTTAAATAGTTTATGTAGCAGTGCATTGAATGACTTTGAGTGTGATTTCCATTGTGTGAATTCTCTATGCGTTGGTTCATTTCTATCATGGTCGATTTCAGGTAAATACGTTGAAGCTTATGCGCTAAAGTCTTGTGAGTTTATCCCTAAATTATATTATTATGTGTTGTCTACCTTGCATTTAGTTTTTCATTATCTGGTGTTGGCATGGCTCATTAATTCATGGTATTGGTGTGACTGTATTATTGCCAAGACTGTATTGTGTTGTTACATCTATGTGCATTTTTGGCATCATATACCTCTCAAATTTGAACCAGAGGCATAACACCTCCTAGTTCATATACACCCCTCGTGGCATTATGATTGTATGAATACCATCGTTGTGAACGCGTTAATACCAACTCGCTCCTTTGCAGGTGACACAGCCCCATTACATACCGACTTCAGTTAATACATATGACTCTCGACCATATTCCACTCCTCATCCATACTTCTAACTCTCGGTCATACATTGACCCCGACATCTATAACTCTGCCATATACCACCCTTTGTGGCCCTCCAAATTTCCTCCTCCTTACTC
This sequence comes from Pinus albicaulis, assembly GCA_034641835.2. Classification (NCBI taxonomy): domain Eukaryota; kingdom Viridiplantae; phylum Streptophyta; class Pinopsida; order Pinales; family Pinaceae; genus Pinus; species Pinus albicaulis. Next base: position 266,529,569 of record CM076583.1, read on the forward strand.
CATACTCCGTATATCGATTATAATAGATACCCTGGTCATACCACTTCGCAGTGACAAATATACCATACACATACTATGATTATAACCTCATTGCACATAGCAGTTATAGCCCTGACATATAATACCTCCCTTTGTTGGTTATTATGTATACATTGTTGTGTATATCTCGGTTATGTAACATATAATGCCTATTCTATGGCATATACCTCACACATTTAATACACATATACCCCATATAACTCTGCCCTCATATAAACCCCCTCATATAGCCCTGTCCCCCATATCACCCCCTCCCCATTTTGTAACTTATTTTTACCCTAATTGTTTTTTACTTTTCCCTTTATATTGAAAAAGAAAAAAAAAATAGAAAAGAGAATAAAAATATAAAAATATAAAAAGAAAGAAATGAAAAGAAAAATGAGAAAAAGGAATAAATAAAAAATAAAAAGAAAGGAAAGAAAAAGGGATATATATATGTGAAACATCCCTAAGTTAGCACGCTAGTTAAAATGCCGCTTTTATTTATTTTGTATCATTATTATTTTAATCCTTTATGTTTCTGAGGATGGTTTTATTATAAATAAAGATGATTTGACGTCTTGTCGCATAGAAATAATGCATTATTGGAAACAAATGGATGAGATCATCCCCACCCAGATCAATGATGGAGGATGAATTCGGAGACCCTCCCCCTGCCCCCGCACTTTCAAACGTCAAAGAGGGGGGAAGGATCCAAAAAGTTGATTTTCCAAAGCTGTCAAACCATACATGGGATCCCCACAATGAGTTTGGTACCCCCCACTCTAAAAGCATTAACCACCAACCCCCCTCTGAAAACCACATTGCAATTCATCCTTTGCTCTCACCCCCGCTCACACCTTGCCACCTTTCCCTCTGTTATTCACTCCCTCCAAACCACTAAATAAACATTACATAGTTAAATTCCTCCTGCCAAACAGTTATGTAACTGTTAAATAATTAATCCTTATCGCCAACGTCTAGATTATTAATTAGAAATTTTTTTTTATAATATTTTAATTCATTTAAACCTCCTCTTTTTAAAAATATTGTTACCATGCATACTCTTTTCCACCTTTTCTTCTTTCAATAGCACAAGTGTGGCCCTAGATTTCATAAGTACACAATCATCTTCCTATTCCATTGATCACCATAGCTTGGTAATTCGCCACCCTAACGGGTAAATTGTTGTTTAAAATTTATTCTCACAATGGCAAGTCTAAATTACTTGTATAAAATCCTACATTTCCCTCTTTCATTAACCCAGAAAATCTCCCTCTAGTCGATACCCAATATAAAATCTCAAAGTCCCAATTAGAGTTCGATGTGTATGTAGTCATGGTAAAAATAGAAATTCCAAGATGGTAGCAATGAATTGAGTATCTAGGAGTCTTTCTTGCCTCAATTTTTCTTTCCCCAAACTCATACCTTCCTAGAATTTGTCACCTGGTGCCATCTCGGGTATCTTCCCAGTCAAAGGGTTATAATTTTCCAAAACAATGAAGTGTTATTTTCCATTTCACATGAATCCATATGTCAAGCACTACAAATTAATTTCCAAGCTGCCATGCACCCCTTTTACACTGATTCCCTCATGGATATATATCATAAAATTACATTTCCCCAGCGATATCGTATTTTTTAAACATTCCTACCTGAAAATTCTGAATTTCCTAGAACTAATCCACCCTATTGCAGTTAAATTTTTCCATAAATGTAAAGGAAGATTATTTCCATGGTTTCTTGTTAGTTAGGTTATCCTACTTATCAGTGGGAATATGAAGTGATATTGTGATTTTTGTTAGTTTTCGCAGTGTGTAATAAGCCTTCATTGACTCTTAACTACGGTCAGTTTCTGTCAGATATTATTCACAATAAGTTTCTAAAGTTTGTTGTTGAAGGTTCATTCAAATGTCAATTAGTTATTTTGTATTTTATTTTGTTTCATCAAGTATAAATTATTCAATTCCCATTGCAGAAGTTAGATGCAAAGGGAAAAATTCAAGCATTCATTCACTCGACTTCCTTAGTAAGAAAGAATATAGAAGAATACCGCTTCCATGATTTTGTAAACTATTTTTTGCATATGTCCTTATGTATTCTTAGCAGTGATTTAATACCAAGTATTTCACCTAAAATTAGAAGAATTCTACCACTTACTTAGAAAGTGAAAGTTTGAGATTGGTATCTTTACCAAAAATATATAGAGATTAGAGTATATGGTTGTGAACTTCCTCCGTACGGGTTACCAATATTTGTGCTAATAAGAATATTTTCCTTAGAATATATTAGGAAAATGATGAACATGGATTATTTGCATTTTGTATCCAAAAAGCATAAATAAAAATTCAAGTTGAAGGCATAGATTGGCCATTTCATTGTTAATACCAGAGTAGCAGGAAACGAGGCAGATAATTTGTTAAAGAAAATGTAATTCAAGTTGAGTTTTACTTGGTACTATGATCCCTTGGGAATTATTTTAAGGTTGATATTTGAGAAGAAAACAACACCTTATGCACACACAAATAGACCAGAGATAGATAAATATGAAAATCAAGAAGAATGGCAAGAAAATACATTACAGGAAGCCGAGGAACAAATTGTTAGTCAAACGGCTTTACAAACTATAGTTCTTCAATAAAAAGAAACTAAAATATCAAGATAAAGTATATCTCCTACATACTCGGAAACTCAAGCTACATATTTCAGAGTTTTCAAAAGGAGAAATAAAAAAAACACGCATAAAGATTCCTTAGAAGAAAATAATTCACAACAACAGACTACAATCGTGTTGTCAGGTTTTCATACTACTTCCTTTCCACAATTTGAAGAGATCACAACATATTCTCATGTGTCATCTATCTCTCAAGATAGAGCGCAACAAAATATCTTTCCTAGATACAAAGAAATTAAAAAGAAGAATGAAGCAGTAAAGGCCACTACATATTCTGAATTTTGGAAACAATATTGAACTACCTAGCATAGAATTTTGTTTGCACTTGATACTGAAAAGGGACAATTTCAATTACCCTTCTTAGAAAAAAAAATTCCAGTCCCTAAAAGTGAAAAAGATTATAAAACATCCATTTTTTCTTTTGATACTAAGAAAATTCATGCAATTGATCAATTTGACCTTCATAAGCAGGCAGGTGAAATGATATATTCTACATTGACCAGTTCAGTCATGGAAGCCTCTAAACTACAAGCTTCCTTGAACAATATTCACACACAATTAAAATGAAGAGAATTTTTTCCTTAGATAAAGATACTAGAATAAGAGCACTCGAATATTTGGTAATAAAATTAGGATATGATCCTAGTGATATCAAATAAAAATAAGAGATAATAAAGAATAAAAATGTTGACATTCAAGCATTAAGGAAGCATCTTAAACTTCCTGCTACATAACATACATAAGCTAAGGAAGTTGGTCAACTAGAAAAAGAAAAGGAAAATATGTTCAAATTGATATTCGAACAAAATGTTCAAATTCAGAAGATGTAAGCTGACATGGAAACACTCTTAAAATAAAAAGAGCGACAACTAAGTATTTCAGTTTCCATTCCCATTGGGACACCTTATACAACATGTACTTAAACAACAACAACAATTACAGTAGAGACACAAACTACTGATTCAGTAGAACAATTTTCAGAGTCCACGGGAGACTTATCTTTAAAGGATCGAGAAATTGAAAAGCTTAAGATGCATCTCCAAAAGATTCAAGCACATAAAACCAAAACTAATAATGCATACTTAGTTGAAATTCAAAATATTTTTAAGTTAACTAAGAAATTAGAAGTTTATGAAAATGAATCTTTAATATCACAAACTATTTCTCAGGACAAAGAAAATATCTGAATTGGTATTAATGCATCAGTAACTGAATGATGGCCTTCGATTGAAATTATTTTTTAGCAGGAATATTTATATTTATTACGGAGATCAAAAGAAACATTAGAAAAAATAAAAGAAGACCTGGACCACAAACTTGGATATGCGACAATGACAATCAAAGTATTAAAATCCAACACAAAAGATGAAATGGAATGATTTGGCATTGAAGACATAACTGAAGTTTTTTCGAGGTAAGAAAGGTTTTAACCAAGAGGAATTTGATGTTACAACTTGAGAATGAGTGATAGAATTTAGAGGTTTAGGTAAAGAAAATGCGCAGGAAATTAAATTCTCTACATCAGAAATGACTCCTAGGCTTGCAAGGTATTGGTGGAAAATTGATTCCACTTGAATATTATCAGCACAGGTTACAAGAGATAGAAGTGGACAAGACTAAATTTTCCAAAATTAGAGGAATTATAACTAGAAAAGCTTTCATCGAAGGTTTAATTTATGATTTTTTAATTCCATGTGAAATTAAACATTTGTTTTGAACCAGGGCTACTTTTGAAAAATATACTGAAGTTGATCAGTCATAAAGAAAATTGTTAAAGTTTTCTATCCTAGATGAAAAAAGATGCGATAAATTATGTGAGCTCATAGAATAGAACAAAATGTTAAATTTCAGGAGCAGTAAACAGAAAAGTAGATTTCTAGCTATAGTCATAAAAAATACTCCTTGAAATCTATGAAAAGTGTTCAATCAGTTCAGATTTGCTACTTTCAGTTCTATTTTTTTTTAAATCCAAATCATTTTGGATGATATTTAGTTTGTAATAATTTTTTGATTCAAGTCTAGATATTTTGAGTTGAACTCTATAAGTATTTTTTAGCTTAAAGGACAAAGGGTTGAACCCTTGTGATGAGAATTAATATAACTATAAATTTCTAAGTTATTTCTGAAGATAATTGAAGGATTCTGGATTTGTTCTCAAATAGGTTTTGTATCTCTATGACTTATTCCAATTATTCATTTTTTATTTTTCTGCACATTTTGAAAGTAACAAAGGATATCCGGGTAAGAATATATTGAGTATCAATATCTCTGAAATCCCCTGCAAATTTATAATCATTTAAAGAGATTAGCTTATTGAACAATATGTTTGAGATAGCTCGTCTACATATTTTAATTGTTTCCTTGTGCTATCTTTGGAATATGTTTTGTTTGGCTATAGAACTTTCTATATGCATCTGATCTATATATGATAAATTAAATGTTCAGTAAGAATGCTTAATAAATTATATATCTCCTTAAGTCATTCTATTCAAATCAATTTGAAAATTAATTCTATTAGGGATGAGGAATCGACCCTTCTATTTTGTTAGAAATACTTAAGATTTACATCTATTCAAATTTTGAAGCATTTGTCATCTAATTAAAACTCAATATAAAAAATTACCTTAGATTCTTTGGCACAATTACTCGGCCTATAATTGGCTACAAAGAAAAAAAAACCTCATATAACCCCTGCCCCAGTAATAACTCTGCTATATTATTCCTTCCTTTTTTTTTCAAAGTTAAACATAATATATACCAAAAGTGAAATATTTTCTACACAGTACACAAATTTTTTTTTAAAGTGTTTTCACAATATTCTTCTAGAGGAATAGGTGGCCAAAGAGGAAGAAGGAATTTTAGAGGTAGGGGGGAATATAGTTCTAAGGATAAAAGTATGACACTCATTGCATATGTTTCAATAGATATGGACATGATGCATCCACATGTAAATTGTCTTGGGACATAATTGAACAGGAAAGAAATGAAGCCAAAGGTAAAACCAATAAAAAAGGGAAACATAAAGCACCCAAATCCGTTGACTATGTTGTGGCACATTGCAATATTTGAGTAACTGAAGAGTTCTTCAATGCTTCACTTGCTTCATGGAAATATGATTGGTTGCTTGATTCAAGAGCAACTTTCCACATGACTTTTAGGATAGAATGTTTTGAATAATTCACTGACAATGTTGATGGAACATTATATTTTATAAATAATTCAAAACTCAAGCCATCGGGGCTTGGGATCACTAGGCTCGAATTTCCTGGTCTTCCATAATTTCTCCTGCATGATATTTTATACCTCCCGAAGGCGAGGAGAAATTTTTTTTCTTTGGTCCACATCCACTAGCAAGAAAATTCCATTCATGTATTATATGGCAAGGTCGAGGTCATAAATCATCATATCACTCAATGTCAATAATGGGGAAACAAGAAGAAAGACTTCTGAAGTTGCAAGTTACCTATGTTCGTGCAGAAAACGTTTCATACAATTCTCACTATGATGAAGGTACATTTCCATCATGTATTTTATGGCATGTTAGATTTGGACACTTGAACTATGGCATCCTTCGCTTGTTGAAGAAAAATGGTGTTACTGGTTTTCCTACAATTCTTGGGAAACTTAAGCAATGTGATGCTTGTATTATAGGAAATCATAGCATACAATATTTTCATGATTCTCATTCCAGAGCACATAGAAAAATTGAACTTGGTCATATAGACTTATGTGGCCCAATGCTCATTCCTTATGGAAATGGTAGTACATATATGATGACATTTATTGATGACTACACCAAAATGTGCTTGGTTTATTTATTGAAGAAAAAGTTTGATGTTTTTCAAACATTTACGAAATTTCAGGCATGGATTGAAAATGATGCACAATCTTATATTGGCTCTATTCGAACTAATAATGGAAAAAAGTACACTTCCAATGAATTTGAAAATGTATTTGCCATCATGGGATCTGTTGTCATTCCTAGAGACAACCTTGAGTTGTGAAAGACCAGTGCCTAGGACATCCTATATACTAAGGAGCGTATGATATAACATGAAATTTATTCAGCAAAAGACTCTCGTGCTATCTCGTGTAAAAAGGAAGGTTTAATTAGGATGGAACCAAAATCCTCAAAACTTCAGCACAAAGAAAGAAATACTACAGAGGCAAAGTGTGAATTTCTAATAGAAACGTATTAGACAATTCAAAGACAGCTTTCTGTAAAGAGGGATGGATTCTAAAATACTTCACAGAGATGAATAATTAGAGGGTGATTACTGCATATGAAATGCAGAGAGAATACTAGCTGTCATCGAGATGAAATCTAGAAACGAATATCAACACGTAGTGGGCTTATAATAACAAGAATCCACACATAACAATAGATTTAAAAATAACATTCCATCACAGCTAATATAGAAGAAGTACGTTTGAAGTGAAAAATGAAACAACATATCATGCCTGAGCCATATTTAAAGTGCTAGACAATTTTTAGTATGAGTATCGACTACGATAAATTCATACCAAGACAAGTAAGCCACTCGCAATCTAGAACATGATACAAGAGAAATGGTTGTAAATGAAATGAACAATTAAGCTATAACACATAAGAGAGAGTTACAGACTGAAAAGTATGAGGGCCAGAATCCTCTTTAAAGATGAAACTCCTCATCACTGAGACCCAACGAGCTCTTCACATTCATATCAAAATTTCAACAAAATTCATACATAATTCTTTCTCAGTGTATTCTTCTAAAAATCTGGAACCCTTTTTCCTATTGGTTTGCTGCTTATATAGAACCTTCAGAAACATGAGCGGGAAGATATTTTGGGAAAAATATCTTCCTCGCATGCTAGTAATCAGTTTGAATTCTTAATCAAAAGTAACCAAAATTCATGATGACGGATGGAGCTTCTCATGATTTACAGTTAGGCTCATGGCCGTTTCAAAAAAAAAACTAAAACTGTCTTAACAAGAAGTAAAATGCAAGAGTGAAATGTAAATTCCACTAGAAATTTGAAAGTAACAAAGTAAAATAAAAGTAAAGGCCACTAGGGCCGAATCATGAGTTAACCATGTTCACTGGTGCGACAAAGTTGATGCAGTTGCTGGCACAGGTGGCGGGACATTTGCTGATGAGATGGCTAACAGGCTGGCATATTTGGTGTACCTTTGCTGACTGTCTACTGCAGGTTCGGGCATTGACACGAAACCTTCTACTATGATTTAAGCTTTAGTGAGATCATCGAAATTTGCATCAACAGGAATTTTGTGCTTCACTAGGTGCAGGAGGGAAAATTCCTTGCTGAGGGCTAAAACTATATTCTCGGGTTTCAGCTGAGTGGATTTGTTTGAAAGTACATCGGTTCGATTCATCTCCTCCCTGAGACGTGCCTCATAAGTTGTTAACGGCTGTAATACAACGTGGGTGGGATCCCAGCATGATGGAAGTCTGGAAGTTGTGATCTTGGCCCAGACCATCTCAAACCGCTCTAAATTGACTGCCACGTTCTCCAAGGTACTTGAAGCTATACTCCGAGCAGACTCCTCAATTATTTTTTGACATTCCGCAGCTTCCTTGAACCTGCTTGTTATACCCCGTTTCGCCACGTCTTCAGGTCTTAGCCCTTTCAGGGAAGATATATATCCCTTTGCGTTATGAACTCTACTGGATGCATCAGTATTCCCCTCATGAAGCTTTCTTCTAAGATAGAGCATGGACGACTTTATCTCCTCAATGACGTTTAAAAATTCCCAATGCCCTTTCACCTCCATGATGATCTCTACCCAGATTAATCGTCTGGATTCCATAAGGGTGATATTACCTTTCAATCGATTGGTGAGTTTGCTGATGGTTTTCTCTTTCTTCTCTTGCTCGATTTCCTTCTGCATGGCATCGATCCTCTTGGAGTTCTCAGCCAAAAGAGCTTCCAGCTCACTGATTCTTTGTCTCGCTATAGAGACTTGTTTCTCCATTGCATCATTTGTGGCCAATGCTATAGGTAGTTGTTCTGACAGTGAAATAGTCTCTGGTGGGACTAGTGGTGCACACATATGTGTGTCCCAAGTTGTTTGTAATGCATTAAGTCTGCCTTGAAGAACAACTATCTCTTCTTTGATATTTTATTTTTCCTCTTTCTCTTTTGCAAGAGAATCAGCCAAGTCTGCTATGTCTTTTCAGCCTGGACTAACTCGGCTATTTGTACATGATGAGAGCCTGGTATATTAATTTTACCTTTCAAGGATGAAAATTCCTTCTGTAATTGCTCGATAAGGTGACCTTGGGGGTTGGCTTCGCCTATCTCTTTTCCTTTAATCACATCTTGGAGAGAGCATATTTCATTCGTGAGGGCGCAGGCAACTGGTAGGGGGCAAATGGTCCCTGTTTTCTACTTTTTAGAGGGGGGAGAATGTGGGCCAGATGTACCTTCCTCCCCCATTTTTCCTTTACCAGATTCTCTTGTTGAAGCTGTATCTGCCTTTTCCCCTATCGCAGATGAATCGGTCTCCATCTGCGAAAGCAAAGGCCAGTTTTCAATATTAACCTGCCATTCTATGAAAGGTATCATTTCATGCACATACGGGGTTGATTTGTTCCTTCTCCTTCTATTAGAGATGATGCCCCTCGGATCGTAGGGCCAAAATTTCCCTTGTCTGAAATCCATGTCTTGAAGCAGCTTTTCAACCACAAGGAGGGCGTGCCTTGAATTGACAATAAAAGGGCCAATGGTAATGGGAAGCTTGAGGATAAACCCCTTTTTTGCAGGGAGGAAGTGGAGTTGGTCAGATTTCAGGGTCTGTTGAATGTATTCCAAAGCATAAATGCGCTAGGAAGGAAACACGGGCAACTGGTAGGGGGGAACTTCTGCCCCATAAACTCAGATTTCAGTGTAGTTATCAAACAGGTACCAATCCCCAGTGCTTTGGGCTTCACTATACTGTAACCATCTCTTCATCTCAGGAAAAACCTTAGGTTAATAAGAGTGATGGATGATAGTGTAGGAAATAGGCAAGAAATCGTTTAGAAACCTTGAGTAGCCGACCCCGTTTGGTAAATAATGTGTTGCAAGGCTCCAGTTGAAAATTGGTCTGGGCTGAGAATTTATCTTGTACACCTTATCTAAACCCAAACCCTCAAATTTATCAGCATGCTGAAAGAGGAAGAGGTAAAACACCATAGAGAAAAAGTGGAAGCGACCCGTGTCTGAGAGTTCTTGGAACTGGGTCTAAATGGTGGAGGCCAGGAAACCAGGAATGTCCAGAACAACCCCAGTTTGAGACATTAACCATAAGAAAGCACCACATCCCCTGGAGGTTTTCCGAAAACCATCCACACCTAATAAACCTGCGATGAGAGCAAGGATAGCCTGGACTTCGTCTTTGAACAGACTTAGGGGGATTGACTCTGTGGAAGGGAGTACTATGGTCTAATCGTCGGTTATGGAGGCGAGGAAATCACCCTGCTATTTCCATGGCAATTTTGCAAACTGAGGGGTCAAAGTAAATTCACTGAAACTGACATATTTTGAACTGGTAGGAAAACGAAGGGATTTCTGATAATATCAGGGGAAAGAGTGAATATCCTATTCCCTTGAGCTGAGAGGAACATGCCTCGACGTTCGTCGTAGGCATCCCTAAGCCAACATATAAATTCGACCACTAGATAAACTGGAGCGGTAATTTGATGATACAGACCCGACAGAACCACCCGATACCTATCCTTGTTTTCGACATGTTTCCTAAAAAGTTCAGGCTTGATACTGCTAATGGGAAAAAGATACTGTGGGTCACAGATATCGGCTTGTCGGTCTAAGAAAGGTTCAAACCCTCGAGGATTTCTGGTTTCACGGACTTGGGGAGTCTCCAGCTCTGACTTCTTAGTTGTGACCTTACCCATGACTAACAATAAAATTTCAAAAAGAAAAGGAAACCAGAGGGAATATGAGGGATGGAATAAAGGCGCGGTAGAAAATTTTCTCGGGAAAGCGACGCGGGGGTACTGACAGTGACTGGGTGGACTTGGTACTGGGCTCCCACCTTTTTTTATACCGTAGTCGAAAACCTAAATATTTTACTACAGTAAAAGATGAAGGACCAATATATAGAACTGAGGGAGCTCAAGAAAAGGTGGAATGGTGAATCAAGTGGGGTGAGCGTCATAAGGACACTGACAGTGAGACATGCGGCATGTAGGAATTGGGTGTTAGACTTCGGGTAGGTAAACACCGTGTGTCGTGTTAAATACTAGTATGGGCCTCAGTACCAGATATCCTAAGAACTTACCTTACCTTTTCGTCATGGTGACAACTCTGCCTCATAACATAGCCCTCGTGGAATGCGAAGTGCATATTGTGATAGCTTTAAATCCTATGTTTTATTCCCCGTATAACACTTGCCTTGTGTCGACCCTCTTGACACGTCATCGAATTTCCAGGGGGGTAAGGCTCCGCCTTGCTCCTCCGCTTCGTGACCCCCCCCCACCCCCCAGAATTACACTTGTGGAATCCTTTGCCAGTGTGTATAAAGTGAATGTGGGCCCCGTTATATATTCTTTACCTTTGTGCCTTTTATATCTTCGCTCGGCTAATGTTCAAAGTCCTTATGTATTTCCGCTCTATTATAGATATGTGCTTATCCTTTTCTCGCACGTGACTTAGCTTAGCACTATTTCTACTTAGCCAGCTTCAAAATTTAGTCATGAGTAATGCTATTGGGTGCTTTGCTCTGCATGACTTCAATTAAAATATTAAGGGTGAACTATATAATCAACATTGGCTCCACCTGGGGACGGCACGTTCATCCTTGGTCGTGTCAAGAACCTCGCAGACCACTTGTTAACCCTTCTTGTAGACACCACTCCTCTGCACTTTTTATTTTTTTTCTTCATGATTCTTCACAAAAAACGACATTAAAAAAAAAGATAAAAGCAGAAAACTAATGTACAGTATAATACATCAGGCTCTCTTGGCCTAAATCAGAACTAGAAGTAAGGTTTCAGGAACTGACCATTTACAGGGGCGTCAAGCAAGTCTCCCTGTAAATTTTCCAACTTGAATGTGTTGTTTCCACCTTGCTCCACAATTTTAAAGGGGTCGAACCACAATGGTTCAAATTTACCATGCTTCCCCTTCTCTGCTCTTCGAATATCCCATCTGAGCACTAAATCCCCAACCTACATCTTCTTTTCTTTAGCGTGCTGGTCAAACAAATATTTCATCTTATCTTGATATTCGGTCAACCTCTGACTCACCTGATTTCATGTTTCTTCCAATTCTACCAGCTGATTGATTCTCCTCATAATATCATTAGGCTCTTCTTGACTTTCCTACATGAATCTAGCTACTATTAAATCCAACTATATGGGAAAGACTGCTGCTCTCCCATATACCAATTCATATGGGGACTTCCCCATTGATCTCTTGTTGGTAATCCTGTTTTCCCATAAGGCAAATTTTAGTTGAGAGTCCCAAATTTTTTGATTTTCATTGATATCTTTCTTCAGTGCTCTCACCATGGGTTATTAGAGGACTCTGCTAAGCCATTTCCTTGTGGGTAATAGGCTGTGTAGTGACCCAATGCAATGTTATACTGCTGGAAGAAGCTGAAAAACTTAGCCGATTTAAAGGCCTGGGCATTGTCAGTCACTATCTTGGCAGGGCAACTGAATCTGGATATAATATTTTCTTCCATAAACTTTATCACCGCGGTATTTTTTGCATTCCTCGTAGGTATAGCCTCTACCCATTTTGTGAAATAATCTGTAGCAGTCAATATCCACTTGTGCTGACCACTCGACATAGGGTGAATCTCACCAATAAAGTCAATCCCCCACTGCTGGAATGGTTCGTCCACATGTACAGGGATCATGGGTAGGGGTTCCAACTTCTGTCTCTCCGCAAACTTTTGGCATTTTTCACAATTTCTGACCCGAGCAAACACATCTCCAAAGAGTTTGGGCCAGCAGAAACTATCTTTCAGAATTTTGTGACCTGTAGCTCTCCAGCTTTAGTGACCCCCACAGATACCTTCATGAAATTCAGCCATTATATTTTCCACCTTATCTTCTGTAAGACACAGGAGCAAGATACCTAAAGGATCTCGCCAGTATAGCCGACCGTTGGCAACAACAAATTTCTATGATTTCAACCTTATTGTTCTATATTTAGCTTTGTCACAGCTAAGGGGGCATCTGAGAGTCAAAATATACTCCACAATCTCTTTATACCATGGGTTGATGAGATACTTCATAGGAGTCTTATGAGTAGATGTCTCTATCCCCTGTTGTTCTTCCATATTCTCGGACTCCTAATTAGCTATCATAGATAGATTTATACCCAGATCCTGACAGTTTGATTCTGACAAGATTTTGGCTAATCCTTGTCCTTTAATAAACTTGGTAGGGTGAATATCTAGCTCATATTCTTGTATTTTGGCAATCCATTTCCCCCTTTTTCCCTCACTATCTTCTTGGATGAGGATGTCCTTCACGGCTGCTGTGGGAAAAAATGCAGTGATATGTGATTGCAGGACATACATTCAGAATGCCTTGAGAGACTTCAAGAGGGCATAAGCTTGCTTTTCTAGCATGTTGTATTTCAATTTTGCATCCCGCAGCACTTGGCTAAAGAAAGCAATAGGCTTCTCATACCCTTCTTCATTCTTTTGTAATAAAACTCCTTCCACTGTATGAGGTGATGCAAATGAAAAAATCATGAAGGGTTTAGCATAGTCTGGTCCAGCTAGCACTGGGGCTTCTGCGAAGGCATTTTTGATTCTGGAAAAGGCCTCTTGTGATTCCTGGGACCACTTTACCTTGTTATTATTCTTGAGCATGTCGGTTATATGCCTAACTATCTCTGCATAGTTAGGGATAAACCTTCTCAGAAAGTTAATGCGCCCAAGGAACACCTACACCTCCTTTTTATTTCTAGGGAGAGAAATTCCATTTAAGACTTCTACTCTTTTAGGATCAATTTTTACCCCATATTTGGTCACAATATGTCCCAAACGCTTACCCTCTTCCAATGCAAACAATGAATTCTGTGGATTGAGAGAGAGACCATACCTTCTGCACTTCTCGAAAGTTCTACGCAAGTGTTCAATGTGCTCTATATCATCCTTTTAAAACACAGTAATATCATCGAGATATACCACCATGGACTTATCTTTCTCCCCAAAAAGGCAATATCCATGGCCCTTTGGAAAGTGGCCCCTGCATTGATCAACCCGAAAGGCATGCTGGCGTACATAAATGTACCCCATGGTGTGGTGAAGGCAGTCTCCTTTTGATCTTCTGGAAGTACATCCACCTGATTGTAACCAGAGAAACCATTCATCATCAACATCCATGAAGCTCCCACTACTTTCTGCAGAATATGATCCATCTTGGGAAGTAGCTAATTATCCTTTAAGGACGCTCGATTTAGATTCCGGAAATCAACACACAACCTTATTTATCCATTATTTTTCCCGATAGGGAATATATTTTCCACCCACTCAGAGTACCTCAATGGCACAATGATTTTTTCCTTCAATAACTTCTTAATCTCCTTCTCTATGGAGGGGAGCAACAGAGGGTTAATATGTCTAAGCTTCTGTTTATGCAGCTTCGCATCTCCTTTGAGAGGAATTTTATGTTGCATGATGTTGATGTCAAAGGTTTTCAAGTCCTAATGAGACCATGCAAACACATATTTGTATGACTGAAATAACTTCTGGTAGAGCTCTTCATATTCTTTTGGGAATTTCTTGGACAACTTCACAATTTTGGGGTCAGCATCGGTACCAAGATTCAGGTCTTCTACCTGATTTTCTTCTACCACTTTGTTTGGCTGTAGTGGGACATCATTTTTTTCAAACAACCTTTCTAGAGGCACCATCCCTCTAGGTATAACATTTCCCTTTAATTGCAACACTTTATGACCAACCACCTTTTCCTCCCATTTGTTTTCTGAAAGGTCTTCAGCTTCTTCTTCTTCACAAGCATCTATCTCCATGTTTGAGAATTCCCCAATTGTTTCCATAAATATTTTTAATTGGTCTTCATATTCAAACACCTGCCAATGCTTGATATTATTTTGAATTTAAGGTCTATAACTAACTTCAATTTCGTATCTCAAAAGATGGTTTTGAGGTGGACGAAATGTACTAGCAGCTACTGCAAGGGAATTTGCCATCCTATTTTTCTCTCTGGGCATAAACTGAATGTTAAATTCCAGGAAAATATTTTCCACCAGATCCCATACCTTGTTCCTATAGGCCCTCAGCCTTGAATGTTTGGTTTGGAATTGATTCTTCACTTGTCTTACTACCAGTTTTGAATCTCCCAGAACTTTTAGACTTTGGATGTTCATGCTTCTGGCTGTTTGTAACCCCAACAGAAGTGCTTCATATTCGGCCACATTATTGGTAGCTTCATATTCTAACTTGAAAGACAACGGAACCCATTTTCCAGTAGGAGAAATTAGTATTACTCCAGCCCCATTACCTTCTCGGGAATTTTCTCCATCAAAGTGAAGCGTCCAAACTCCTGCTTCGTGACTCTCTGAGGACTGTTAAGTCTTAATCTGGCAGAATGATGGTTCTTGAGCATAATCTTGGTCTTCCTCTAGAATTAGACATGATAAATCCCCTTCCTTACTGTACACTGGTGAATTAACCAAGTTGTCAGCCTTAGTAACCATCTTGACAAATCTTGTTTCCCCATACAACCTCCTTTCTTGGCCTCCAAATATCGGAATAGTAGCATATGTTAAGTCCAGTTTGATTGATCCATCAATTTTGGTTCCCTAGGACCTTGATAGAAACATGCTGAAGTGAGCTTGGATGTCAGCCTCCACTATGTCCATAACCACACTTTTGGCTCGGATCTAGGCCAAATTGAACACCAAGTCCTTGATCATACCTAGACACTTGAATCTTTTAGAATCAAAAGAATAGAGTTCCTTGTATGGATAGGTGATTTGAAATCCTAGTTTCTCCATGAATGATATGGGCAATAGATTATGGGAAGCTCCCGAATCTAACATACAGTTATGTAATAGCAGGTCACAAATAACTAAAGACACATAAAAAGGTGGAGTAGAGGCATCTATTTCCTCGACATGGGGGCCAAACAAAACCATGGGTCTTTCTTCTTGAAGGTTCAGACTATCTGGGATATGAGTTGTCTCTGGAGGGAGCATAAAAGAGGTGACCTGAGACTGATATGTAGGTTGCTTCAACAGTTCAGTCAAGGGAACTGGGATTTTGAACTTCTCAAGTTCCTTTTGTAAACGAAAGGCAGAAGAGGACCTTTCTGTTATAATCTCCTTTGAATCTTTGTTTTTGACTAAGGGTTTGACTTCTTTCGACACAAAATTGGTATTAGAGAGAGTGACTACTTTTGAAGAGGAAGGAATTTGATCATTAGACTGGAAAGATTCATTTAGAGGCCTCTTACCTTTAGCTGTGACCTTTTGCACTATTGTCTCCTTCTGAGTAGATGCTTCCTTCTGTGGTGGCTCTTCTTCCTGATCTTGAGTATGAGTTCTTTTCCTAGAAGATCTGAGGTCATATCTTCTATTGAACTGTGCTTGCATGAAATCAAAAAACTGCTTGCAATAGTCATCGATCTCTGGATCTTCGGTGCCTTTAGCCTTCTCTTCTTCTTGTAATGGAATCTCCATTCCATCACTTTCTTGCAAGGGACATTCTACTTCACCACTATTCAAAAAAACAAGATATACATCCTCTTTCTCATAAGCAGTGTCTTCAGTAGGACCATCTACTTGACCTTCCAAGTACAGCAATTGTGGTACCTGATCTTGTTGCTCTTTCCGTTCCTTTTGCAGTATCTGCAAGGGTGGTTTTCTGTACTGAGGGTTGTAACCCTTGTTTGGGGAATTCTGGAGATTCTTGGAGGATGAATTCTTGGCCTCAAGTTCAAGTTTGACCAGCTTACTTGAAAGATTGTTAATAATTTTGTTCATTTCTTCAATTTTGTTATCAGAAAAATCTCTGTCTTGGCCAAAAGTAGATACCTCTTCTTTGCCCCTTCTGCTAGCATCTTGATCTGATTTTCCCTTTGATTTCCCAGCTGTAGAAAAGTTAGCCTCCAATTCAAGCGCATCCGTCTGAGCATCATCTAGTCAAGCAGTTTTCCTTTCTCTTAAAGAGAAACCAAATTTAGAATCAAAGGCTACCACAAACACCACCTTGGCTGCAGTCTGATGAGGTTTCATTTCGGCTGGAAGGCTTTAATAGAGCTTGTTGAACCTATTAATAAACGCTGGTACTCCCTCGTTGTGCTTTTTCTTGATGGCATTAAATTCAGTGAGGCAGTAACCATGATCTTTCTTTCCCCCCATTTTCTGAGAAAAGTATCTTCCATCCCTTCCCAAGTAGTGATGGAACGGTCTCCCAATGTCTTAAACCATTTTCGGGCTTCTCCATCAAGAGATTGAACAAACAGTCTTAAGAATACATCTAGATGTTCCACATTAAAGTTGTCTTCAAAAGAGCAGAAGACTTCAAGACGCTTTTGAGCTTCAATCTCATTTTCCCTGTTGAAACGGGGTAAGATTTTCAGATAGTCCTAAGGCATATCATTGAAGACTTGAGGTAGTGCCAGGGGGGCATACTTGTTCAGCAAGAAACTAGGAAAATTGGCCATTGGGGGTGGCGGAGGTAGTGCAAGAGTTTTATGCGTAAGAGGAGGAGGTGGAACCGAAGCGTGAATGACAATGGGAATGTATTGGACAGACGCTTGGGGTGATGATGGAAAAGATAGACTATTACTAGCAGATACTTCGGTGACTTCTTTGACCTCTTCAGCCTTAGGAGTGGGATGAATAGTGTAGCGGGTGGTATCTATTGATTCAACATCATCTTTGACTTGGATACTTCCTAAAGGAGGACTATCTGAGAAGTAATCGATATCTCCCACAGTGGAGTCGGGACCTTGCACTTGGGCTACCTAAGAGGAGGAGGATGGAAAGTATTCTAAAGAGAATTTAGGGATCTCTGTATGAACCTATTGTCTCTCCCTCCAGCCTCTCCTATGTAGAATATTCTATGGTTCAGACACTAAAGGTGTTTTTGGCTGAGACGTATCTGACCTCAAATGTGGCTTTCAAGGAGCCAGGACTGCAAGTAAGTTTATATGATAAATGACTGTGGAGTCGCCAAGGTGAGGGATCTAAAACTCTCAACTCTTCATGCTCACCTTTCTGAAGAGTGAATAGAGATTTTGTCGAGGCCTAGGGATTTAACTTTTCTCAAACTCGTATCCCCGGCAACGGCACCAAAAATATGTTGTCATTCCTAGAGACAACCTTGAGTTGTGAAAGACCAGTGCCTAGGACATCTTATATAGTAAGGAGCGTATGATATAACATGAAAGTTATTCAACAAAACACTCTCATGCTATCTCGTGTAAATAGGAAGGTTTAATTAGGATGGAACTAAAATCCTCAAAACTTCATCACAAAGAAAGCAATACTGCAGAGGCAAAGTGTGAATTTATAATAGAAACGTATCAGAAAATTCAAAGAAAGATTTCTGTAAAGAGGGTTGGATTCTAAAATACTTCATAGAGATGAATAATTTGAGGGTGATTATTGCGTATGAAATACAGAGAGAATATTGGCTGTCACCGAGATGAAATCTAGAAACAAATATCAACATGCAGTGGTCTTATAATAACAAGAATCCACACATGACAATAGCTTTAAAGATAACATTCCATCACAGCTAATATAGAAGAAGTACGGTTGAAGTGAAAAATGAAACAACATATCATGCCTGAGCCATATTTAAAGTGGTAGACAAGTTTTAGTATGAGTATCAACTACGATAAATTCATACCAAGACAAGTGAGCCACTCGCATTCCAGAACATGATAAAAGAGAAATGGATGTAAACGAAATGAACAATTAAGCTATAGCACATAAGAGAGAGTTACAGAATGTAAAGTATGAAGGCCAGAATCCTCTTTAAAGATGAAAATCGTCATCACTGAGACCCAACGGGCTCTTCACATTCATATCAAAATTTCAAAAAAATTCATACATAATTCTTTCTCAGTGTATTCTTCTGAAAATCTGGAACCTTTTTTCCTATTGGTTTGCTTCTTATATAGAACCTTCAGAAACATGAGCGAGAAGATATTTTGGGAAAAATATCTTCCTCACGTGCTAGTAATCAGTTTGAAGTCTTAATAAAAGGTAACCAAAATTCATGATGAGGGATGGAGCTTCTCATCATTTACAGTTAGGCTCACGACCATTTCAAAACAAAATATCTAAAACTGTCTTAACAAGAAGTAAAATGCAAGAGTGAAATGTGAATTCCACTCGAAATTTGAAAGTAACAAAGTAAAATAAAATTAAAGGCCACTAGGGCCGAATCATGAGTTAACCATGTTCACTGGTGTGACGGAGTTGATGCAGTTGCTAACACAGGTGGCAGGACATTTGCTGATGAGCTGGATAATAGGCTGGCATATTTGGTGCACCTTTGCTGACTGTCTGCTGCAGGTTTGGGCATTGATGCAAAATCTTCTACTTCGATATAGGCTTCAGTGAGATCATCGAAATTTGCATCAACAATAATTTTGTGCTTCACCAGGTGTAGGAGGGAAAATTCCTTGCTGAGGGCTGAAACTATAGTCTCGGGTTTCAGCTGAGTGGATTTGTCTGAAAGTACATCGGTTCAATTCATCTCCTCCCTGAGACGTGCCTCATAAGCTGGTAACGGTTGTAATACGACGTGGGTGGGATCCCAGCATGATGGAAGTCTAGCCGCTGTGATCTCAGCCCAGACCATCTCAAACCTCTCTAAATTGACCGCCACGTTCTCCAAGGTACTTCTCAATTATTTTTTGACATTCCACGGCTTCCTTGAACCTACTCATTATACCGTGTTTCGCCACGTCTTCAGGTCTTAGCCCTTTCAAGAAAGATATATATCTCTTTTCATTCTGAACTCTGTTGGATGCATCAGTATTCCCCTCATGAAGCTTTCTTCTAAGATAGAGCATGGACGGCTTTATCTCCTCAATGACGTTTAAAAATTCCCAATGCCCTTTCACCTCCGTGATGATCTCTGCCCAGATTAATCATCTGGATTCCATGAGGGTGATATTACCTTTCAAGTGATTAGTGAGTTCGCTGATGGTTTTCTCCTTCTCTGCTTTCTCCTTCTCTTGCTCGATTTCCTTCCGCATGGCATCAATCCTTTTGGAGTTCTTAGCCAAAAGAGCTTCTAGCTCACTGATTATTTGTCTCGTTGTAGAGACCTATTTCTCCATTTCATAATTTGTGGCCAATGCTGTATTCATCTATTCTGACAGTGAACTAGTCTCTGGTGGGACCGGTGGTGCAAACATATGTGTGTCCCAAGTTGTCTGTAATGCATTCAGTCTGCCTTGTAGAAGAGCCATCTCTTCTATGATCTTTTCTTTTTCCTCTTTCTCTTTTGCAAGAGAATCAACCAAGTCTGCTTTGTCTTTTCAGCCCAGACTAACTCAACTATTTGTACATGATGAGAGCCCGGTATATTAATTTTACCTTTCAAGGATGTAGCTTCCTTCTGTAATTGCTCGATAAGGTGACCTTGGGGGTTGGCTTTGCCTGTCTCTTTTCCTTTAATCACATCCTGGAAAGAGTGTATTTCATTCATGAGGGTGCGGGAATTGACCTTTTCCTTTCTAAAATTCTCCGTCACTTGGGCATGCTTGTTCTGCAACTTCTTCAAAGTGATCGAAAGCCGCATCACTTCATCGTTTAGCATATCACCGAAGACCTGAAATATGTTGCATTTATCAATTGTTGGCACTTTTGACATGTCGATTGCAAACTCTAATGCTCTGTAGTTGGTAGTACTAACATCTGGGTCTAGAACGGCCTCGGCCATGGCCACTACTAAATGTTCAGTGTCCAGATTCATTGCAGTTGAGATGCTAGTGTGGTATTTCTCAACATATCCTTCCAGCTCAGCCCGATACTTATCTCTGATTGCTCTAGCCTTAAAACTCCTTTCAGTTGCAACCTGAGAACTGCCGGCTGTGATATCTTGTGAGACTTCTGAGAAATCAAAAGAGGTAACACTATCCCATAGCACCTTGATTCTTGTTTTTCTCTTGTTGGATTTCCCATATGGTATTTCCTGTTTGAGAAATTTTTCTTCCCCAATAAATTCCACTTCACTGGTCCCTGTTTTCTACCTTTTAAAGGGGGGAGAATGTGCTCCAAATGTACCTTTCTCCCCCATTTGTCCTTTACCAGCTTCTCTTTTTGAAGCTGCATCTGCCTTTTCCCCTGTCGCAGATGAATCGGTCTCCATCTGCGAAAGCAAAGGCTAGTTTTCAAGATTAGCCCACCATTCTATGAAAGGACTCATTTCATGCACATATGGGTTTGATTTGTTCCTTATCCTTCTGTTAGAGATGATTCCCCTCGGATCATAGGGCCAAACTTTCCCTTGCCTCAAATCCATGTCTTGAAGCAGATTTTCAACCACAGGGAGGGTGTGCCTTGAATGGACAATAAAAGGGCCAATGGTAATGGGAAGCTTGAGGATAAACCCCTTTTTTGCAGGGGAGGAAGTGGAGTTGGTCAGATTTCAGGGTCTGCCGAATGTATTCCAAAGCATAAATCCATTGGGAAGGAAACACGGGCAACTGGTAGGGGGGAACTTCGGCCCCATAAACTCGGATTTCAGTGTAGTTATCAAACAGGTACCAATCCCCGGTGCTTTGGGCTTCACTATACTGTAACCATCTCTTCATCTCAGGAAAAACCCTAGGTGAAGAAGAGTCGTGGATGATAGTGTAGGCAATAGGCATGAAATCATTTAGAAACCTTGAGTAGCCCACCCCGTTTGGTAACTAATGTGTTACAAGGCTCCAGTCAAAAATTGGTCTAGGCTGAGAATTTATCTTGTACACCTTATCTAAACCCAAAACCTCAAATTTATCAGCATGCTGAAAGAGGAAGAGGTAAAAAACCATAGAGAAAAAGCAGAAGTGACCCATGTTTGAGAGTTCCTGGAACTGGGTCTCAATGGTGGAGGCCAGGAAACCAGGAATGTCCAGAACAACCCCAGTTTGAGACATTAACCATAAGAAAGCAACACATCCCCTGGAGGTTTGCCCAAAACTATCCACACCTAATAAACCTGCGATGAGAGCAAGGATAGGCTGGAATTCTTCTTTGAACAGACTCATGGGTAATGACTTTGTGGAAGGGAGGACTATGGTCTGATCGTTGGTTATGGAGGCGATGAAATCACCCTACTATTTCCATGGAAATTTTGAAAACTGAGGGGTCAGAGTAAATTCACTGAAACTGACGTAGTTTGAACTGGTAGGAAAACGAAGGTATTTTCTGATAATATTGGGGGAAAGAGTAAATATCCTATTCCCTTGAGCTGAGAGGAACATGCCCTAACGTTCGTCATAGGCTTCCCTGAGCCAACAGATAAATTCGACCACTGGATAAACTAGAGGGGTAATTTGATGATATAGACCCGACAGAACCACCCGATACCTATCCCTGTTTTCAACATGTTTCCTAAAAATTTCAGGATTGATACTGCTAATGGGAAAAGGATACTATGGGTCGCAGATATCGGCTTGTCGGTTTAAGAAAGGTTGAAACCCTGGAGGATTTCTGGTTTCACGGACTTAGGGAGTCTCCAGTTCTGACTTCTTGGTTGTGACCTTACCCATGACTAACAATAAAATTTCAAAAACAAAAGGAAACTAGAGGGAATATGAGGGATGGAATACTTGTGTAGTAGGAAATTTGCTCGAGAAAGAGAAACGGGGGTACTGACAGTGACTGGGTGGACCTGGTACTGGGATCCCACTTTTTTTATACTATAGTCGAAAACCTGAATATTTTACTGCAATAAAAGAAGAAGGACCATTATAGAGAACTGAGGGAGCTCGGGAAAAGGTGGAATGGTGAAGCAAGTGGGGTGAGTGCCGTAAGGACACTGACAGTGAGACACGTGACGTGTAGGAATTGGGTGTTTGAATTCAGGTAGGTAAACACTGTGTGTCGGGTTAAATACTAATACGGGCCTCAGTACCAGATATCCTAAGAACTTACCTTACCTTTTCGTCATGGTGACAGTTCTGCCTCAGAACATAGCCCTCGTAGAATGTGAAGTGCATATTGTGACAGCTTTAAATCCCATGTTTTATTCCCCGTAGAACACTCACCTCGTGTCGACCCTCTTGACACGTCATCGAATTTCTGGGGGGGTAAGGCTTCGCCTTGCTCCTCCGCTTTGTGACCCCCCCGAAATTACACTTGCGGAATCCTTTGCCAGCGTGTATAAAGTGAATGCGGGCCCTGTTATATATTCTTTAACTTTGTGCCTTTTATATCTTCGCTCGGCTAATGTTCAAATTCCTTATGTATTTCCGCTCTATTATAGAAATGCGCTTATCCTTTTCTCGCACATGACTTAGCTTAGCGCTATTTCTACTTAGCCAGCTTCAAACTTTAGTCATGAGTAATGCTATTGGGTGCTTTGATCCGCATGAATTCAATTAAAATATTAAGGGTGAACTATATAATCAACGGGATCAATCATCAAACAAGTGTGCTTTATAATTCCCAATAGAATGAAGTAGTTGAAAGAATGAAAAAGACAACCTTAAATATGGTACGTTCCATGATATTTTTCAAGAATGTTAAACTGATGTTTTGGGCTGATGTAGTTCTATGTGCTGTGTATATAAAGAATAGGTTTCCATCTGATGTTATTAGAAAAAATACTACTTATGAAATATGGTATGAACACATTCCTTCGGGAATTATCTTAGGGTATTTGGCTCCACCTGTTATGCCTTGATACCTAAGGAACAAAGGAAAAAACTTGGTGCAAGGTGTCATAAGTGTATATTCTTCCATGATGACTCTTACCTTTTCTGGATCTACTATGATGCCTTCCTTGGATACCACATGTCCCAAGTAATGTACCTCAGTCTGAAAGAACATACATTTTTTGAGCTTAACATACAACTAATGCTCTCTTGACAATCTCAACATTGCCTCCAAATTCTATACAGGTTCTTCCTCATTCTTGGAATATACCAAAATTTCATCGATGAAAAAAATAAAAAACTTGTCCAGATAAGAACGCAATGCACTATTCATCAAACACATGAATTTTGTTGGAGCATTAGTCAAACCGAATGGAACTACAACAAACTCATAATTCCCATACCTGGTCCTGAATGTAGAATTATACATGTCCTGCTCTTTGATGCGTACCTAATGGTATCCAAATCTCAATTCAATCTTACAAAACACTATTTCTCCCTTGAGATGATAAAAAAAATCATCAATACTCGGTAATGGGTACATGTTCTTGATGGTTACATTGTTCAACTACCTGTAATCAAATCATAGTTTAAGAGTGACATCCTTCTTCTTCACGAACAAAATTGGTATTCCCCAAGGCGATACACATGGCCTAATATATCCCTTATCAAAAATCTCTTTGAGATACAACTTTAACTCTACAAACTCAAGTGTGTTCATCCTTCAAGATTCCTTTGATGTTGGTGTTTCCCCTGGTATCAACTCAATAGAAAATTATACTTCCCTGTGAGGTGGTAACTCTAAATATTTGTTGGAAACACATATGGAAACCGATGATGGACTAGATACCTATTCAAAACATCTACAACCTCAAATTCCTTACCTTTGTCACTAGATATATGAACTTGAAACAACACACACCATTTCTTATGACTTCGCTGGTCCTGCATAGTTGTCACCATCCTAACTAATGTGGCTTTATTATTTCCCTACAAGAATCTTGGTTCCCCATTTTTATCCAACCACTCAATGGATTTGTAATAGAAATCTACCTTGTTCATGTGAAGGTATATCCAATCCATACCCAATAACATATTGTATGATCCCAATGGAAATATGTTCAAGTGCATTGTTTTAGGCATACCATTTAACTCAAATGCACAAGATCTTACCCAATGGTGAAATATTTTCTTTGTACCTATATCCAACTGCACTAATCAAGATTTTGCATTCATATCTTTTCTAAAACCACACTTATCCATTAGGACAGGATTAATATAAATGTAGTCAGATCGATGATAAATAAAAATAGCAACAACTTGATCACAACGCATACAATCAATCTCAATGATAGAATCTTGATGATTTTCCTATCTATTCTTCAGAACTGCATAAATTTGAGGAATGTTATGGCCAACATCCCCAGCTCTCTGTGCCTCCTCTGCATTATAGATCTAGGGTCTACCCCATTGATAAAATGGAAAATACCTCTTACGATGATCCTTACCATATATCCAACACTGCAATGGTTCTCTACCATCACCTCTAGTCTGTTGCTCTCTAGGTCCTTTCCTGGTTTTACTGAACTTATTTTAAGGTACCACATTTTCTTTCTCACCTACATATTTCAGTATTTTTGCTTTGGTGGCCATCTTACTTTAGCTTTCTCATTTCCTTTCAAATCAAGCTTAGGATCAACTTTGAGTTTTGATTTTTCATAACAATGCTTCAAATTTCAAATGACCTCCTCCAATGGTATAGGCTCATCGAATTCAATACTAGCAGCCCACTGATGAATATCTAAACCTTGGTCTTCTTCTCTTTGAGTTAAGTAACATATCTCAACAACTCCAAAAGTCTGATAGTATACTCATCATTTGTCATGGAACCCATTTGCAACTGATAAAACTCCTTATCTCTAGCATCATAGTACCCCTCTGAAATATACTTCTTCTGGAATAGGCTCTCGAACTTGCTCCAAGTTAGTTAATTCTCATAAATAACCCTTACATTCTTCATAGCTTCCAACCAAATGTTTTCTTTAGCTTTGAGAGTGAATGTGGTTATCCTGGCTTTCATATTTTATGAATAGTCATGTAATCTAAATAACTTCCTCATACCAATAACAATGCCTCTGCATCATGTTATTTCTTCATATCTCCCTGTAAGGTAGGTGGCTTTTCTTTCTTAAACTCATCTAGAAAATACCCCCTTTTCACTCCTCCTGTAAGGATTATAGTGATGATGATCATTATTCCTATCCAAAGTAGAACTAGAATGGTACATGTGTCTGTCACCTCTCCTATCTAGAGTGTCTTGGTATATGCCATATCTAATCATGTAGTATATACTGGACCTATAACCATGGGGAAACCTAATGCCATATGCACCATTAGTTCCATCCTCTTTTCCATAATTGGTTCATATTGGCCCCTGTTGCTGTAAATTGGACAAACTCTGAAGGATTTCCGCATTCACTTCTACTTGTTTTTCTTGTGCCTGTATGATCGTGTCATTTTCCACCTTACAACTCCTTATCTCTTCCTTCAAACTTATCAATGTATTTTCTAAATTAGATGAGTTCCC
Source organism: Pinus albicaulis (assembly GCA_034641835.2). Lineage (NCBI taxonomy): Eukaryota > Viridiplantae > Streptophyta > Pinopsida > Pinales > Pinaceae > Pinus > Pinus albicaulis. The sequence goes on from CM076583.1 coordinate 266,555,667, forward strand.
AACACCATGTTTTTCATCGGATTCATAAGGAGAATCCTTGTAGACTACGATATTGCTAGTCATCTTTGATTTCTTCCTACAAGGCTTCTCATGTTAGCTTAAACCAAATCAGAATAAACCAACATACCTTAACATAACTCAGGGATGATATCTCGTTTTCAAGATCAATCAATCAATGTAACACATGTATAAACATAATCATAACAAAATATACACTTATAACACATGGTATATTAGCACATAAACCTCATTCTAGTTAGAGTCTAGTCATCAATGCACGGCCACGTCAACTACACACCATGACCTCATGCATGACAACCTCAACCATACCAATACAAAATTGACCACATGTAAAAAACTGACATGTATAACCAGTCATATGTTCATGAAAATACATGTACAACAACATCACACATTTCTCAAGGAGAGCGCAACCAACCGTTGACACCACCTATAACGTCCACCTCCCCTCACACCTACCTAACTAACTAGCCAACCAGGGTAAACATGAGATGAGGGGCAGTTAATACGTACTCAATGTCTTTGGTGAATTTAAGGAAGTGAAAATTTTTATGAAGAAAACCCCTCGGACGCTCCCACAAGCCTGCATGCATGTGTGTGGGAGGCTATCGATGCACCCACAAGCATGCATGTCTGCGTCTAGAGACTAATTTACACAGACATGTCCCTACTTCCGCATGATTTAAGGAACTTTTGAAGCCCATAATTTCTACCACTTCCCAAAACTTGTTCTAAATTCTGTAATCCATTAAATGCATGATGAAAAGACTAATAAACAAAAAACTAACTCCAGGAATAAGCCTAACCATCCCCAACGTGGACTGTCATTCTGTCAAAAACTTGGCATTAAAGAAATCTACATGTCTAGGATACAAAACAGAGCATGAAAGGTTGAAAACTCCTATGAACCATTACAAGAAGGATCACCACCCTATTTCTTGAATAGATATGACATCCATTAGGTCTTGCATACATTACATTAAAAATTACAAGTAATACATGAAATAAATATGACATGAGCCAATCCTTTAAACATGATTATAACTAGCATTAAACCATGGAAATAAAAGTGAGGTAACAACCATTAAATCCACACATTAATAGGTACAAAAGTAAGAGAACTTAGCTTCCATTAAACATAGGCAATAACCAACTAGGTTTGGGACTTCCACATACCACCCGACCATACACATGGCTGAGCCAAATATCTCTTCAGCTAGTCACCCTCGTGCCATATTCCCAACATGAATGTGGGATATCATGGATAAATCAATAAAAAAAAACTAAGCGAATTAAGAGGATAAACCACCTCCACCCTCACCATATCGTGATCACACCAAAAATAGTGCTCTGCTCATAGTTCAATCGAACTTGGAATGCCATATATAATACATCACTATCCTTGAGGAAATTTCCATATCCCTGTCTCTCAGGCTTTACCGCAATCCAATCCTAGATCACTAGGGCCTAAACTAAGACACCTCCCTCGGGATTTACCCTGTATCTCGCCAAAACCGATCAAGGGATTCATAGGCCTTTGGGAATGAACTTTGAGACCACCTCCACTGCAGATTCTGAAATACATCCGACAATTCCAAAGCTCAAAATCGAGATCAATATCCCAACACACCATGGCATCCAAAAAAAGGCCAGGAAAGGTTGAATACCACTATCAAAACTCGACAAAACCATACCAATGACAACAAGAGAACCAAATATCGACATACATAAGCCATGCATATCAAAACTAACTAGGAAATCACACATGCAATATGTTACCTGCAATTATTCCTGTTGAAGTTGCTAGATCCTCCTCTTCCTTGCCTGATCTTTCTTTCTTTCCTTTCTTTGTCCTTCCTTTGCTTGCTTTCCTCCTCCTTGGCACGATTTTGAATTTCTCCAAGAAAAATCTAAGTATCCAAGAGTGTGTGAGAGAGAGAATAATGAGAGAACTCCAAAACTAAACTTACAAAATGTACCAACTAATCCTCATAAGATTTTTTTATTGATGAGGCCTCTATTTTCTTCATTTTCAGTTATTTTCTTTCATTTTCCTCTACACATGAAACCTGTCACGTTTCACCTTCATTTTCTCCTAATTTTCATTATTTTCATAAAAAACACGCCAAAATGTGAATTTTCCTTTGCAAATCCTTTGCCTTTGCCTTTACCGATTTTCCTAGCCATAACCAAATATCTAGTGATGCCCACTAGGATATTTTTCCCAACATTGAGCTTGGAATAAGTTTCCCTTAACCCTAGTCTTGTTTTTTCCTTTATTAACTTTTATTACATAAGCCTTTTGTTTGGGTCTCTTGCAAAACCCTCCCCATTGGGGAACATTGTCCTCAATGTTAAACCACACCTACACCTTAGAAAAATTGTTGAAAGTAAACATACTGCTCATGGAGCTTTATTACTTAGCTCGATGCAATATTTACAATGAGTAACCTACTCAAAAGAAAAACCATGATACATGACCATATACCATCCATACCTCTTATTGGATATTTATAACTTATTGCATGGAGATATTTACATCCATATACATAAGTACATATACCAAAGACCCAACCAAAATTGCTTTGCCTCAACTGGAAAACAATGGAGGATACATGGCCTACAACTGATCTGCCATCTCCCATGTAGCTTCATCGGGCCCAAAGTGCTTCCACTACACTATAAATTTCTTAATGGATTTGTTCGTAAGAATAAGTTTATTTCACTTCAATATGCACTGAGGTTCTGGCTAGAATTATCCTTCTTTCTCCTCCTAAAATATAAACCAATCGCTAACATGATTAAAATAATTTATAAACCTTTTAAGAAATGAAACATGAAACACATCATGGACTTTCACTCTTGGAGGTTGTGCAAGTCAATAGGCCACTGGTCCAATCCTCTCAAGGATCTCAAAAGGCCTGCAATACCATGGTGCCAACTTGGCACATTATCTGATCCTTAAGGAGATCTTCTTAGGATTGATGTGCAAATAAACATGCTCCCAAACGTGAAACTTCTTAAATAACCTATTCTTTCATTCATAAATCATTTTTATGTTTTGTGCTACCTTTATATTATTCTTTATAACCTACATTTCCTATTCCATGTCTACCAATATGTCTGGTCCAATCAACCCCGTATTAACTGGATCACTCCAACTGATGAGAGTATTACAAGTCATCCCATATAGTGCCTCGAAGGGACTCATACCCAATGACACCTGATACCCATTTTTGTATGAAAACTCAACCAATTGTAGATACTCTTCCCATTCCACTGTTGATGCATCACATACATCCTCAACATATCCTCCAAGATCATGTTGACCCTCTTGGTTTTTCCATGTATCTATGGATGATAAGTTGTGCTGAATGCCAACTCTGTGGCCAAAGTTACAAATAATTCCTTATAAAATGTGGAAGTGAACTTTTCATCCATGTCTGAAAAAATATTCTTTGGAAGACCATGTAATATTACTATGTCTCTAATGAAGACCTATGCTACATCGCTAGTTGAGTATGTATTATTCACTGGAATGAAGTGTGAAACATTTTTCAACCTGTCCACAACAACCACAATGTAATCATGTTGTCTCACGATCCTCGGTAAAGATGTGATAAATTCCATGCAAATGACCTCCCATTTCAAGTCCACAATCGTAATAGGTTGTAGTAGACAACCTGGATGCCTACACTCTGCCTTCACCTACTGATAGTCCAAACAATTAGCCACGAAATTTGCTACATCCCACCTCAGATTCGGCCAATAGTAGAATCTCTTCACTGCACTCAATGTCTTCTGGTAGCCTGGGTGACTTGAATATGGTTTGACATGTAACTCCTTCAATATCACCTTCTTCAGCTCACTACTATCTCGCACATATATCCTGTCTCTAAACATAACCAATCCATCTGTCGTGAGACGATAGTCCACATCTTGTACAATTCCACTTGTACCTGTACTTTGTTTCAATATGTTCCTAAGCTCTATATACCCAACATCTTGTTGAATTTCCTGCAAAATCCTATCTTGTATGTTTGTCCCATAGGAGCTCATAGTCAAAATGTGATTTATATGTATCTTCCTTCTAAGAGCATATGCGACCCTATTATCTTTACCTTTCATGTACTTGATCTCAAAATAAAACTTGCTCATCATAGGTAACCATCTATCTTGCCCGACATTCAGATTCGATTGGTCAAACAAGTACCTCAAGCCACTATGATCGCTCATCATTACAAAACTTGTGCCAAGAAGATAGTGCCTCCACATCTTCAATGCATGGACGATTTTTTCTAGCTCAAGATCATACGTCAAATAGTTCTATTCACGCTTATTCAGTTTATATGAATCATATAATACTACATGTCCCTCTTGCATAAGGATTCCACCAAGCCCTCTCTTGAAAGCATTTATACACACTACAAACTCTTTGTCTGAATCTGCAATATTTAACGCTGGAGCATGTGTTAACAACTCCTTTAGCTTCTCAAAACTAGCCTCACACTCCTTGGTCTATTCAAACTTATTACCTTTCCATTGCAATGATGTGATAGGATAAGAAATATGTTAGAAGTTCCCGATGAACCTCTTGTAATAGCCTTCCAATCCCATGAAAGATATCACCTCATCTACATTTCTAGGAGCTTCTAATTCCATGATGGCTAGTACTTTTTCTGGATCTAATGCTATGTCTTCCTTGGAGACCACATGTTCCAAGTAATGTACCTTGGTCTGAAAGATGAATTAGAGAACTTTTGAGGTAAAAAATGGGCATCCTAAGAAAAATATATAATCAAAATAAACTTTATAAGAAATAATAGGATTCAATATGATGATTTCGACCATGGGGGATGATTCACCATTTTTGGGGTAAAAAAGTAAAAAGATCAAAAAATAATAAAATAATAAAACTACTTTTTCAACTTGTATTTTCAGCTTATCTCCCTACGGTTTTACTCAAATTTTGAGTGGGACAACTCTTTGGATGAAAATTTTAATTCTTCATCCAAGGAGTACCCATGTTTCATACTTTTGATAGACCTTGCTACACAAAAAATGAGAAATACACGAAAAAATGTGATTGTAATCACGTTTTTCATGTATTTCTCATATTTCGTGTAGTAGGGTCCTTGGAAAGTATGAAACATGGGTACTCTTTGGATGAAGAATCCAATTCTTTATCTAATGAGTGTTACCACTCAAAATTTGAGTAAACCCATTCGAATATAAGTTGAAAATATGAGTTGAAAAAGTAGTTTTTTCTTTTTTCCCTCTAAACTTTTATGATGTAATCTAATATTATTTTATTATTTCCACTATTATTTTATAATTTCCTTAGGAGGCCAATTTTAGACCTAAAAATTCCCCTAATGCTACATTTGTTGATATTAACATACAACTGATGCTCTCTCAACAACATCAACACTGCTGCCAAATGCTCTACATGATCTTCCTCATTCTTGGAATATACCAAGATGTCATTGATGAAAACAAACATAAAATTTTCTAGATAAGGGCACAACACACAATTCATAAAACACGTAAATGTAGGTGGAGAATTAGTCAAACATAATGGAAGTACAACAAATTGATAATCTCTGTTAGATATTTGATGGATCTCAAAGGCTGAGAAGAGTCCAACAAAGGTAACTACAAACCAAGCTTAGCTAAGTAGCTAGCCCTACTAGGCAGGTGTGGGCTCTCTTCAAGGGATCTTAGCCAAGAGGGCTGGATAAAATTAGGTTTTAGGCTAGGTGTATTATCACAGGGGTTTTTATTGGTTGATTTTGTTGCTAGATGTGTGAATTAGGTCAAAGAGGTAACTAGCTTACGAAAAATTAGATTAGAATTGTATACATCTAATGGGGCAAGGTAAGTAAGCACTCTAACACTTTAGAGTTTCAGGGTGAGATGGATCAGACTGGGGAGGTGCTAAAAATAGCATGACAGTGCATGGATTCCTTTTAAACTGAAGAAATTGAACAAACTATGGTGATTCTCCCAAAACAGAACATAAGAGATGTATTATGCCTATCAAAATTGAAAAATCTTCATATCATAAAGCTGAAATGAACATGAAAGATACAAAAAATTCATACATATGAAACTGAAGAAGAAACTATGCCAAATTACAGTAACACATGAATCCCAAAAGAATAGTTGCAACGCATCCAATATATTCCTACCAAAATCTAAATACACTAGTGTCTTTGATCAATAAAACAACATCCATCATCTGAAATGAGTCAAGAAATGAAATATATAGGCATAAAACAACTTCTCCCAATCTTATGGGTATAATCCCTGAGTTCTGGAGATGCTCCATGAAAGTCTGAATTGAAACCTAGAGTGAAGGGTGGTCAACTGATTCATCCCTAACTTTAGTGAAACTGGTTTATTCTTCCTCTCAAAGAGTTTCAAATAATGTATTTACCCCTAGGTAACTCAAAAAAATCATTATTACATTTGCATCCATGAATTAAATTATTAAAAACTCATAAATCCTATCAAAAACTAAGAAAATATTAGGCAACTAGCAAATGTGCAGTGGCTGAAGCAAATGCACAGCGCCTCAAGCAGATACGAAGTTCCAACTTCAAGGTAAGTTTTGTAGGCCTTCCTAAAGTCCAAATTAATCTTAGGATTTTGAAAGCCTCTCCTGTATATTTTCGAAATATGTTCTTATCTTCCAAAACTGATCTGATTTGAACCTCCAAAAATTCAATCTCCCAACACTGGTCAAATGTGCAATGCTTGAAGAAAATGTGCAGCACCTGAAGAAAATGTGCAAGGCCAACTTCAAGGCCACTTTTAGATGACCTCCCTAACTCCAAATTGATATCATGATAGCTCATTGGAAATATATTATGGTATCATATACAATTAAAGTATCAAGAACTGACAATGATCAATCATTTCCCCTCAAAAAGCAAATCTCCCAAGACTAGTCAAAAGTAGAGCGCGTGAAGTAAATGCGCAGTGCCAACGTCAAGGTGAATTTTGGAGGCCTTCGGGAAGTCCAAATTGAGATCAAGATATCTCATTGGAAAGATATGGATTTATAGATACCATTTGAATCATCAATAAATTTATCTGGACATTCCATGAGGGAGAAAAGTTGACTTGCCCAAGACTACTCCAGACTTGCAACAACTCTCGTGTACCAACTATATTTTTACAATTCCTCCAAAACCATAAAAAATATGTAAAAAATTAAGAAGGGTTTTCTTTCTTGGTATATTATTAACAAAAACCTCTTTCATTTTTGTGAAATTCATCTTCATTTTGTCTTAAACATACTTTGAAGCAAAACTGGCCCTATGTGTAGAAAATGATTTGTCCCTTGGAATGACTTCATGAAAAATGATGGAGACGCCATGTTTATGAGCTGGAATGGTATCATACTTTCTAATATGACCTCCCTTATTCCTACTCTGCTCAGATGTCTCTGATTCCATAGCAATCCCTAGCTCAATGGTAGAGGAATTTAGGGTTTAGTGTATGCAAAACAAGGGATTTGGGAAGTTTATAAGAATGAAGGGAAATAAATGGGATAGGGGGCTTCTAAATTCTCAGGAAATTTTTTGGAGGTATGGAGGGATGTTAGGAAGAAGGGAAAAGTGTAATTTCAAGGATTCAGTGAGGGGAAAGGGTCGAAAAGGGAAAAACATAGGCCTAGTCTAGAAAAGTGTCAAATTGTAGCAATAGGCTAGGGTTTGTGGAAAAATTGTTATTTTGAGGGATAGGAATGATGGGAAGTGTTTAGGGAGGTATTTTAAGGATAGGTGAAGGTGTAAGAGCATCACGATACAATTCTTGTTGATGATTTAACCACAGAAGTCATGAAACCAAGAAAAATGCCCTGAAAACTCCAGGAGAGGGAAATGAGCTTTCCAAGAACAAATGAGAGACAAATATGGTAAACATAAAACCACTTAATTGGAAATGATGGTTTGGAACCTAAAATTTTTGAATACCTTTGACTATTTATATTCCTTCAAAAGATTAATTTGATGGTGAAATGATCAATTTTCATGATTTTGACCCTATGAGCTAATGATGGCACAACATGGAATAATGAGATGAATGATGACCATGATGACTATAGGACTTCTTCAACAATGAATTGCCTGACCATGATGATTTCCATTGACCATGGAGCTGAAAGGAGTAGCAATGATCTCAATATCCTAATCAGTGACCAATTTTTTGCATGACCTAGTGGAATGATAATTTTTTTTAGAATGGAACCCTAATATGATGTGAAAAGAGATAATTTTATCACTGGTGGAAGGATGCAAAAAATGAAACTAACATTAGCTCCACCTGGGGATGGTAGCTCCTTGGAGGTGCCAAGAACACCATACACCAATTTCTTATCCATTGGGTATGGAGTCAAATGCTAAAAACCAAACTTAATACTGAAAACTTGACTCAATAAACTGATTAAAGACTTCATTGTTTTTTTTTTTAAACCGAATGAAATAAAAAAATTAATAAAATTATTGATGACATCATATCACTGAGACTTGAGGACTTCAAATATTTATGACAACCACCTGTTTGTTGAAGGCATATTTACAATCAGGCGATATCAAAATTCCAGTGTAACCAATCAAGAAAATGCCTCCATGATTGATTCTCCCAATAAGATTATTTGGAAAAAAATAAATATTTACAATTTGGCAGCCAAAAACATCACTGATAATCATCATCATCATCAATAAATACTGAATAATTACCGTCACTGCTGACTGCAATAAACTTGCCACTGGATCTTGAAAAACATGAAAATTTACCTCTCGCTGATCTAGAAGAAACAAGGTACCTTTTTCTCTTGATTCTGATCTCTCTTCATAATGTACCTCAACAAGATTGTGTTCCTAATCTTCAAAAAATTCTGAAAAATTAGGTGAGAAGATTTCTTCTTGAAATAAAAATTCAAAAAATGAAACATGAGAAGAAAAATCTGAATGACAGTCCTCAATGCCATGTTCCTATACAATTTGAATACATTGTTGATCATATTTATATGGCATGGCAACCAGATTGTCATGTTTCTTATCACACTCAGGAATCATAACAGGGAAAACTTCAGATTGTTCTTGAAACTCAAAACTGGCATTTCTATCAATTACAGAAAATTCATCCAAAGAAGATTTTTCACTTAATTTAACAAATATCTCTTCTTGTTTTTCAGAACGGGACTGGATTACCTCCTTCTAAATACTTTGTTCTGATGGGATGAGAAAACTTAGGTCAATAACTGTGTTTTATTCTTTCAAGGTGATCCCAACAATAGAGCTCTATTTCATTGGATTTGGAACAACATACTCTTCATCATCACAATATAAATCTAGATCTACAATAGCCAGCTTGACTTTATCAAACTATGGAATTGGAACTTGATTTTCCTACATACCATCTTCTGCTGCTACTAGATCTGAAATAAGACCTCGTCTTCGATCTTTTTCAACTGTACAAAGATCTTCAGCCTGCTAAAAAATTTCCTGAGCATATTGATAATTATCCTCTAAGTTTTCTTTGTGTTGCTGGAATCTATTTTCATATAGGGCTTCCATGATCTCATCATCCATGAATTCATTATCTCCATAAACATTCTCAGGATTTTCAATAAAAATATCAACATGTTTACAATGGTTCTGAACTAATATTAAGGATGGATAAGATTCTTTATACCTTTCAAAGAACATGGTATGAAAATCCTTTAAATAGTAAATACAATCAGGCGAAAAACTTTCATACCAAGATTAGGCTTCACCTTCCAAAGTGGCCATGAATATATTCATCAAGAAGTCTTTAGGAAAATCAATCTTTAATATACGCAAATACATGTGAAATATCACCAGATGAAGAGCAACATCATTACCTTTCACATTTTTGAACTTTGGAAGATATTCCATCCAATCAACCCAAGGCATGTTGTTTGGAAAACCTAGTATATGATCTCGACTCATGGGAGCATACCTTCTAGAAGTTGAATCCATTTTGACAACAATGAAGTCACCAAGAATTTTTTTAGAATATCGTTTCTTGAAGAGTGGATTCCCCATGAACCTTGGGATTTTTTGACATTGGAGTCACCAGGTGAATGATGCACAACGTTATTACACTTGATCATTGTTCACCATCAACAATCAGATCTAAACTTTTATGATTGTCATCCCGGGGACGATTTGTCACTTTCTTCCCCAGTATGGTCGCCAAGATGTTAGAGATTTACCTGATCTCTGAGGCTGAGAAGAGTCCAACAAAGGTAACTACAAACCAAGCTTAGCCAATTAGTTAGCCCTAATATGCATGAGAGGGCTAAATAAAATTATGTTTTAGGCTATGTATAGTAGCACAGGGGTTTTTATTGGTTGATTTGGATGCTGGATGAGTGAATTAGGTCAAATAGGTAACTAGGTCAGGGAAAATAAAATCAGAATTGTAGACATCTAATGGGTCAAGGTAAGTAAGCACTCTAACACTTTAAAGTTTCATGGTGAGATGGATCAGACTGGTGAGGTGATAAAAAGAGCATGATAGTGCATGAATTCCTTTTAAACTGAATAAATTGAACAAAATATGGTGATTCTCCCAAAACATAGCATAAGAAATGTATTCTACCTATAAAACTTGAGAGATCATCATATCATAGAGCTGAAATGAACATGAAAGACAAAAAATTCATACATATGAAATTGAATAAGAAACTATGCTAAAGTATAGTACCACATGAATCCCAAAAGAATAGATGTAGCTCAGCTAATATATTCCAACCAAAATCTGAATACACTAGTGTCTCTGATCAATACAACAACATCCAACCTCTGAAATGAGTCAATAAGTGAAAGATATAGGCATGAAACAAATTATCCCAACCTCAGGGGTTGAATCCCTGAGTTGTGGAGCTGATCCACAAAAGTTTTACTGAAACATAGAGTGTAGGGTGGTCAAATTGACTGATCCCTAACTTTAGTGAAACCAATTCATTCATCCTCTCAAAGAGTTTTATCGAATGTATTTACCCCTAGGTAACTTAAAAGCATGATTATTACATTTACATCCATGAATTACATCAGTAAAAACTCATAAATCCTATCAACAACTAAGAAAAACTCAAAAACTAAAAAATATCAGGCAACTAGCAAATGCGCATTGCCTGAAGCAAATGCACAACACCCGCTTCAAGGTGAGTTTTGGATGCCTTCATAAAGTCCAAATTGATCTCAGGATAACTCATTGGAAATCATGTCTTGTATAGTCTAAATATGTGCTTATTTTCCAAACTTGACCTGATTTGTGCCTCCAAAAGTCAATCCCCCGAGACTAGTCAAATGCGCAGCACCTGGAGAAAATGCACAATGCCTGAAGTAGATGTGCAACACCAACTTCAAGGCCACCTTTGGATGACCCCCCAAACTCCAAATTGAGATAATGATATATTTTTGGAAATATAGTTATGTCTGCCACACAATGGACCTATGAAGCACTGAAAATGATCAAGTATAACCCCTCAAAAATCAAATCTCCCAAGACTGGTCAAAATTAAAGCGCCTGAAGCATATGCACAATGCCAACTTCAAGGTGAGTTTCGAAGGCCTTCCGAAGTCCCAATTTAGCTCATGATAGCTAATTGGAAAGCTTAGGATGTCTAGATATCATTTGACCCATCAAGAAAGTCATTTGAACATTCCATTAGGGAGGAAAGCGTTGGACATTAGGTTCAACGCTCCCCGTGTGTTTCGCAACATGGAATAACCGCCTCTCATGGATCCTAACTCTGGCGATTGTAGCGGATACTAAAGTCTGTGATTTTTTTTCTAACGACAATCGTGATTCCAACAAGTGGTATAATAGCGACAAGTCTTGAGTTCGAAACTAACCCGACTCATGTTGGGGGGGAGATTGTTGCACATTGGTTTCAACGCCCCCCGTGTGTTTCGCAACATGGAATAACCACCTATAGTGGATCCTAACTCTGGTTATTGTATCAGAGACTAAATCCTACGGCTTTGGTCTAACAGAAATTGTAATTCCAACAAAAAGCTGATTTTCCCAAGACTACTACAAAAGTGCATCAACTCTCGTGTAACAAATATATTTTTATCATTCCTCCAAAACCATAACACCTGTGTAAAACATGAAGGACTTTTTTCTTCCTTGGTATAAGATTAACAAAAACCTCTTTCATTTTTGTGAAATACATCTTCATTTGGTCAGAAATATACTTTGAAGCAAAACTGGCCCTATGTGTAGCAAATGATTTGTCCCTTGGAATGAATTCTTGAATAATGATGGATACATGATGTTAATGAGCTGGAATGGCCTCATACTTGCTGATATGACCTCCCTTATTCATACTCTTCTTAGATGTCTTTGATTCCATAGAAAACCCTAGCTTAATGGGAGAGGAAATTAGGGTTTAGTGTAGGCCAAATAGGGGATTTGGGCAGTCTATAAGAATGAAGGGAAATAAATGGGATAGGGGCCTTCTAAATTCTCAGGAATTTTTTTGGAGGTTGGGAGGAATTTTAGGAAGCAGGGGGATGTGGAATTTCAAGGATTGAGTGAGGGGAAGGGGTTCAAAGGGGAAAACCACATGCCTAGTCTAGAAAGGTGTCAAATTGTAGCAATAGGCTACAGTTTGTGGAAAAATGATGATTTTGAGGGATAAGAGTGATGGGAATTTCTTAGGAAGGTATTTCAGGGATAGGGGGAGGTGTAAGAGCATAAAGATACAAGTCTTGTTGATGATTTAACCATGGAAGTCACGAAACCAAGAAAAATTCCCTCAAAACCCTAGGAGAGGGAAATGAGCTTTCCAAGCAGAATTGAGAGACAAATATGGTAAACAAAAAACCACTTACTTGGAAATTATAGTTTGGAACTTGAAATTTTTGAATACCTTTGACTATTACTACTCCAAAAGATGAATTTGATGGTGAAATGACCAATTTTCATGATTTTGACCCTATGACCTAATGATGGCACAACATGGAAGAATGAGCTGAATGATGACCATGATGACTATGGGAATCTTTCAACAATGAATGATGTGACCATGTTGATGTCCATTGACCATGGAGGTGAAAGGAGTAGCAATGATCTCAATATCCTAATCAGTGACCAAATTTTTCATGACCTAGTGGATTGATAAAAAAATTAGAACAAAACCCTAATATGATGTGAAAAGAGATATTTTGACCACTGTGGCAGGATGAAAAAATTGACACTAACAATGTCCATACCTGGTCCTGAATTCAATCTTGTAGATTTCCTACTCTTTGATGCATACCTATTGGTATACTGATCTTAAGTCGATATTAGAAAACATTGTTTCTCCCTTTAGCTAATTAAACAAATCATCAATCCTCAGTAATGGGTACATGTTCTTGATTGTCACTTTGTTCAACTTCTTGTAATCAATGCATAGTATAATATTTCCATCCTTCTTCTTCACAAAAAACACTGGTGCGCCCCAAAGTGATATACTTTGCCTAAGGTATCCCTTATCAGGAATTTCTTTCAATTGCAACTTTAACTCTACCAACTCAAGTGTGCTCATATTGTAAGGTTCCTTTGATGCTGGTTTTGCACTTGGTACTAACTCAATAGAAAAGTATACTTCACTGTGACGTGGAAACTCTGAAATCTCTGCTGGAAACAAATCTTGAAACTACTATAGGAATGGATACCTACTCATAACATATGCATCCTAAAATTCCTTACCTTTTTCATTAGAGATATGAATTGAAAATAACACACACCCTTACCTGTGACTATGTTTGGCCTGCATAATTTTCACCATCCGAACTGATGTGGCTTTCTTCTTTCCTTACAAGACTCTTGGTTCCCCATTGTAATATAAGCACTCAATCACTTTGTCATAGAAATATACCTTTTTCCTATGAAGGTATATCCAATCTACACCCAATAGAATATTTTATGATCCTAATGATAACATTTTCAAGTGCAATATTGTAGGCATACCATTTAAATCAAATGCATAAGCTCTTACCTAATGGTGAACTCTTTTATTTGTACTTGTAGCCAATTTCACTAACCAATCTTCTGCATGCATTTATTTTCTCAACAACACTTATCCACCATGCTAGCATTGATATAAATATAGTTAGATCCAGGATCAATCAAAATAGAAACAACTTGAACATAAATCTTACTACCCATCTCGATGATAAAAGCCTGATGAACTGCCTTCGTGCTGTCCACATCTCCATAAATTCGAGGAATCCTATGACCATCATCTCCAACTGTCTGTGCCTCTTATGCATTATACATCTAGGGTCTACCACCCTGATACTGCAGATAATCCATCTTACCATGATCTGTTTCACATATCCAAAATTGTAACGGTGCTCTACCATCACCTCTAGTTTTATTCTTTCCATGTCCTTTCCCAGTTGTATTTAAATTATTCTAAGGAACCATAATTTATCTTTCACCTGCATCTTACGATTTTTCCCACTTTGGTGGCCATATTCCTTTATCTTTATCATTTCTTTTCAAATCACACTTAGCCTCAAATTTTCATTTTGACTACTCATAACAATGCTTTAGCTTTCAAATGTCTTCTTCCAATGATTTAGGATCATCGAACTCAATGTGGTATTTGTAGGATGTTTTCAACCCACTAATGAATCTATGAACCTTGGCCTTCTCCTCCTTGAGGTAAGACACATATCTAAACAACAACAAAAAATTGTTAGTATACTCAGCAATTGTCATGGAACCCTTCTGCAACTCATAAAAATCCTTAGTTATAGCATCATGGTACCTATATAATAGATACTTCTTCCATAATAGCCTCTCAAACTCACTCCAAGTTAGTTCCTCCTTATAAATACCCCTTATGTTCATCACATCTTCCCACCAAATGTATTCTTTACCTTTGAGACTGAATGTCACTATCATGGCTTTCAGATTTTTTGTATAGTCATGCAATCTGAAGAACTTCCTCATACCAAGAAACCATGCATCTGCATCTTGTGTTGTCTGAATATCTCTGTCAAATTTAGGTGTCTTTTCTTTATTAAAATCATCCAGAAGATACCCCTCATCATTCCTCCTATAAGGATGATAGCGATGAAGATCATGATGCCTATCCGAACGAGAACTAGAATTGTTCCTTTGTCTGTCACCTCTCCTATCTGAAGTGTACAAGAATTTTCCATCTCTAATTGTGTCATATATACTTGACCTATAACCACTGGGAGATCTACTACCATATGCACCATTAGTTCCATCCTCCTATCCTTAATTTATCTCGATTGGCCTTCGAGTGGCCTCTGTCGCTGCAAATCTGAAAAAATATAAAGGATTTTTGTATTCAATTCTTCTTGTTTTTATTGTGCTTGTATGATATTATCATTTTCCACCTTACAACTCCTTATCTCTTCCTTCAAACTTATCGTTATATCTGCTAAATCATATAAGTGCCCAACACCATGTTTCTCATCGGATTCATAAGGAGAATCCTTGTAGTATTCCATCTTGCTAGCCATCTTTGATTTATTCCTACAAGGCATCTCATGCTAGCTTAAACCAAATCACAATAAACCAATGTACCCTAGCATAACTCAAGGAGGATATCTCATCTTCCAGATCAACCAATCGGCGTAATACAGGTATAAACATAATCATAACAACATATAGACTTATAACACATGCTATATCAATGCATAAACATCATTCTAGTTAGAGTCTAGTCATCAATGCATGACCACATCAACTACACACGATGGCCTCATCCATGACAACCTCAACCATAATAATGTGAACATGACCACATGTAAACACCTGAAATGTATAACCAGTCATATGTTCATGAAAATACATGTACAAAAACATCAAAATTTTACCAAGGAGAGGCAACCACTCTCTGATACCTACCTGTAACCTGCACCTCCTCTCACACCTACCCAAGTAACCATACAACTGGGGTAAACATGAGATGATGGGAAGTTAAGATAGACTCAAAATCCTTGGTTACTTTAAGGAAGTGGAATCGAAGATGAACACCATAACACACACCTATATTACCTACTACATGACCCCCAGAGGATATCCCCATCATTGTCTCGACTTGTCCCTAGGTCCCACTACAATTTTATGAACAAAACCCCTTAGACACTCCCATAATATTACATGCATGCATATGGGAGGCTCTAGACGTGGCCACAATTATGCATGCCTGCGTCTAGGGATTAAATTTCCTAGAATTGTGGCTATGTCCGCAGGATTTAAGGAAATTCTTGAGCCTAGAATTTCGGCCAATGGCCATAACTTGATGTAACTTATGGAATCCATTAAAAACATGATGACAAGACTAATAAATTAAAACCTAAATCCATGACTAGGCCTCAACATACCCAACCATGATTGACTTTCTGTTAAAAACTTGGCATGAATGAAATCTATAGGTATAGGATACAAGATAGAGCATGAATGGCTGAGAAACCTTACAAACCATTACAAGATGGATCACCACCCTCTTCCTTGAATGTATATGACATCAATTAGGTCTTTCATCCATTACATTGATAGTTACAAGTAAATACATGAAATAAACATGAAATGAACCAATCATTTAAACATTCTTATAACCATCATAAAAACATGGAAATAATAGTGAGATAACAACCATTAATTCCACACACTAAAAGGTACAAAATCAAGAGAACTTAGCTTCCATTAAACATAGGCAATAACCGGTCAAGTTTGGTACTTCCACGAACCACCCGACCATACACATGGTTAAGCCAAATCTCTCTTCAGAAAGTCACCCCCGTGACATATTCCAAGCATGAATGTGGGATCTAATGGATAAACCAATCCAAAAACAACCAAGGGAATCCATAGGCTAAACCACCTCCAACCTAACCATACCGTGATCAAACCAAAATCAGTGCTCCGATCACAGCCTAACGAAACATGGAATGCCATATGTAACTCATCACTATCTTTGAGGAATTTTACGTGTCCCTGTCCCTCGAGATTTACTACAATCAAATCTCTTATCAATAGGCCCTAAACCAAGACACCTCCCTCGGGATTTACTATGTATCCCACAAAAACCGGTAAAGGGATTGCTATGCCTTTGGGAATGAACCTTGAGACCACCTCCTCCCTAGATTCTGAAATCCATCCGATAATTCCAAAGCTCAAAACTGAGATCAAAATCCCAACACACCATGGAATCCAACAAAACGCAAGGTAAGGCTGAAAACCATTGTCAAAACTCGAAAAAACCATGCCCCCAAGAGCAAGAGAACCAAATACTGACATGGATAAGCCATGCATGTCCAAACTAGTTAGGAAATCACACATGCAATATGCTACCTGCAAGTATTCCTACTAAAGTTGCTAGATCATTTTTTTCCTTGCTTGATATTTTCTTTCCTTCCTTTCCTTATTCTTCATTGGCTTACTTTCCTCCTCCTTGGCACAATTCTAAATTGCTCCAAGAAAACATTAAGTATCCAAGAGAGTGTAAGAGAGAGAATAATGAGAGAGCTCCAAAAATGAATTAAAATAGGTACCAAATAATCCTCATAAGCCTTTTTATTGATGAGGCCTATATTTTCTTCATTTACCATTGTTTTCCTTAATTTTCATCCTTGCATGAAACTTGTGACCTTTCACCTTCCTTTTCTCCCAATTTCCATTATTTTGATAAATAAATGTGCCAAAATGTCAATTTTCCGTTCAAAAGGCTTTGCCTTTGCCTTTGCCTATTTTCCTTAGCCATAACCGCATATCCAATGATGCCCACTAAAATATTTTTCCCAACAGACAGCTTGGAATAAGTGTCCCTTAGCCATAGTATTATTTTTTCCTTTATTAATTTTTATTATATAAATATTTTCCTTGATTCTGTTACATTTATCAATAATTCAATTTCTTAATTTTTAAAAACAATTCAATAGTAACTACTTTAATGCTAGTTCAAGTGAAATTGCTTCAACACAATTTCTGTTATTCCAATAACAATACAATTTCTATTGCATTAATAAAAAAAAATGATTTTGTTGGCCTCCAACAAAAATTCAGATCCCAACGCAATATAATTTTTCAGAATACAAATGTGATTATAATAACTTTAATAAAAATAACAACACTATTTCATTTAAAACATTTGAATGAAATTAATATTCCAAATATTTCCCAAAAAAAAAAAAACAATGAAATAATTTACATGGATAGTAATAACTAATATTCCAACACATAAATTGAATATATATATATATATATATATATATATATATATTCCACATTTAATATTTTTTAAGCCTATGTATCACTCTTAATTCAATAGTTTTTTATTCTCTTCAATTTCTATTTCATTATATAATGTTAAATCTATATTGAATTGATATCAATATTTACAAAACACACATATAAATATTATCGAATTCAATCATAATGTACATATTACTGATTCTATTGAAACTGAAAAACAATATCTATAATTTTCTAAGTCTCTTTTATTGATATTTTTCCCAATCCATTTTATTTTTCAATATCACATTTACAATGATTTCAAATGAACATTTAAATGGATATTTTTATGGAATATGTATGCACTATCGATCATCTTCATCTCTCCTACGTATTAGGACACCAAGGAAAATATGTTTTTATTTGGAAATTTTGAAGATATTATGAATGGGCATATCTATGTATGACTACAATTAGCACTATAATAGCTCTTTGTTGTTGTAATGTTGTTTTTCTTTTTATTCAAACTGAGTTATATTAGTGTGAATGGAAGAAAATCTATAAAGTACATTGAAATGTTTATGTGAATAAATAATTTTTATTAATTAATAAATCATTGGATTGAAAGTACTTGGGAATGAGACACTTGAGTATGAGATTCTTTTTAATGAAAGAAAAAAAGAAAAAAGAAAAAAGAAAAAACCTCTTCCATGATATAGATTTTGGATAAGATTTAATGGATAGGAGAGAAAATCCATTAAATTTCTTAGTTGGGGAAATATGCTAAGCATGAATAGTAATAAAGCATTGTAGGAGAGAAAAGCGGGATTTAAAGGAAAAGCCTAGCCTAATTGAGTGGAAAACCACTAAAGAGGGATACCTCTTAAGTAAAAATTGATTATGGAAGAAAAAATATAAAATACTTATGGAAAGGATCAATAGAGGTGGTTGATTATGGGTTTTCTTAGCAAACAAATCTAAGGTCGAGGGGATACTGGAGGTTACAGTTCAAGGTCGAGAGGAAAACTTTCCATCCACAAGTGTTCTCCTGGTCCCAATTTCTCTTAGAATATTCTATTATAGAATTTCCGGTACTGTAAATGATTAAGTCATAGGTTTTGTTATAGAATTTCCAGTGTTGTAAATGATTAAATAATATTTTATGTTATATAATTTCGAGTACTATAAATGATTAAATGAGAATTTCTATTATAGAATATCCAGTATTGTAAATGATTAAATGCTAGTTTCTGTTATATAATTTCCATTAATGTAAATGATTAATTGATAGTTTATGTTATAGAATTTCTAGTACTCAGAGTTATTAAATGATAGTTTCTCTTATAGAATTTCCAATACTATACATGATTAAATGATAGTTTTATCTCATAAAACTTACAATACCATAATTGGGCAGATGTTAGTTTTTTGTTATAGAATTTCTAATTCTATAAAGGATTTAATGAAAATATTATGTTATAAATTAGAAAGTACTGTAAGTGGTTAAGTGATAAATTTCTGTTAAATTTTTACAGAATTTTAAATGAGTATATTACAATTTGCATCATGTTGTAGTAGTACTCCCAAGATATAAATTATTAGCAATGTCTACTTTAACTTTCATTATACTAAGCGAGTATAGAAACATAATCAATACTTAGAAATTTTTATTATAACTTTTAGTACCGTAAAGGAATATATAGACCTAAATATTTAGAAAGGAAACATAATAAGATAATATAAAATCACCTAAATCAAGAGATTGGACCTGCGGATTAAAGAAATTAGAATAACCAGAGTAAATTGATTCGTATCTTTCTGTTGACGAGGAAAAATGCCTTGCCAAAAATATGGGGATCTCCCTGGTGTAAAGTCCTAACTAGACTCTAGACCGTTTTTGATAGGGATCCTGTTCGGGGTGTAGGTCTGACTACCATTGAATATGCCTTTCTCAGCTAGGGGAATATCTTGAGAACAAGAGGATGAACTGTTACTTGAATGATATGAAATGAACAGTTGGTGGGCTCTCCTGAAAATGAAACATTATAAATAGCAAAGCGAGATTCGAAGCATGTAACCAAAAGGAAATATTGTTAGCAACACATCATTTGGGTCATGCTCATAAACAATCTCGTTTGAACATAAGAGAAACAGTTCACTATGGTCGAAGCACCCTTCAATTCCTTAAGCGTGGTTCTGAAGGATTAAGACAATATAAAAAACTAATTTATTGAAACATCCATGTGCTAAACATCCACATATCATTGATACATCCAAAGAGCTTAAACATATAAATGATATATGAACAGGAGCGCAGACTAATAAGTTATAAAGACAAAAGATATATAAAGACACAATATTCATAATGCTAACACACATGAGTTTCCATCAAATCCAATAGTGGAGTCAAAACATTGGTTTGTATTCATTCTCGGAATCATTCATTCAATGCAATACAATTATATCTCCTCACTATGGAGTCCAAAAAAGGTCATTTACATTGTCCCCTGAGGGAGTACTTATAGAACCAAAACTGACCTTTGGGCTATCCAGTCCTTTCAGCTTCCCAAATTTTGGCACGGTCTGCGACCTGGGTGGCTTTGTGACTTGCGACCTTCCTAGGGTTGTGACCTGCGAATGGATATTGTTTGTGATCTGAAACCTGCCTGTGTCTGCTACATGTCAAATTAGTATTTTTCAAGGGAGAAGATCTGTGATGGAAAGGTTTGAGACCTCTATCTGCTATGGTTCTCTGATTTAAGTCTTCCAGGCTTGATATTCAGCGGCTACTGGGGTGACCTAAGGTGTGTATTCTCCTAACCAATGAAAACACTCACAGGAATCTAGAATTAAGGTGCGACTCTTTAAAGAGATCTGATTGGATAGGGAGGCCAACTTAGTGTAGATCCGGACCAACATGATGATGAACTGGTCGATGTTCTCTTTGGATGCTGAGAGGCCCTAGGAAACAACTGCTTGTCTGATGGATCCCAAATTTTTTTGAATGTCCTGGGCCACCTATTCCCTTGTCTTCTGTGTGTCCAATGTCCCCAAAGAGGGGACGTGGTGTACCTATTCCATCGAATCAATGCCACTGATCAAATGTTTGTAGGGAGACATCACTTTCTCTACATCTTTCGGAAGCTTGGCCATGGATTGCAACTTCATCCGTATTTTTACCTTATCATTCTACATGTGGATTCAATCCTTCTTTGGTAGGGTATCGAGAGCCTGTGGATACCTTTCAAACCATTCAACCATATTGTCTAGTATTGTGGAGGCTTCCTTTAGCTGTGCAACCCTCTTCCTAGTTTCTGCTTGAGCCCTTAGTAGAGGAGAGACTGTCTGTTTTATGGTTAACATCTCCTTGTATACTTGCTTCATGGCAGTCTATAAGTTATCCAACTCCGGCAGTCTCTAAGTTATCCAACTCCCCATGAATGGTGGTGAATAGCTCACTTTCCTGAGTGACCATGAGTTAGAGCCTTTGATTTTCTGCTTCCAGGGCGTTCTTTTATGTTTCTGCCTGAGCTGCCCTTTTCTTGGATGCCTTGAGTCTACCTTGTAGAAATAAGATATCCCTGCTCATTCTGCTAACATTTTCCTCTGTAGCTACCACAAAGGAGGTTTCGGACAATGCTATCATTATGGGATTATTCCTAGTGTCTAGGACTATGTCCTTTTATGTGGTCACTGCGAGGGGCTTAGCCGGATTCCATGCAAAGAATTTTTTTTATTTTTTTTTTCATGATTTTAAGAGTGAATTGGTTGTAAGATAGCCTTGTTAGGTCCAGTACATCATCCTCATGCTCTTCTAGGATGCTGAGTTCTGAGAGCGGGAGGTGTCCCCCTGTCATGGGAGTTGTAGGGGGTACCTCAATATCTAGTAGATCTGTTTTCCCCCCAGCCTTTGAGGGTTGTAACTTGCTTCCTTTTGACTCCTTGGATGCATCTGCCAGAATATTCTGAGGCTCTTTTTCCTATCTCTTATTTTCGCATTCTTTTTTATCTTGATTCTCCTTCAGCCTGTGTTCATCCTCCCTTTTTTACTGCTCTTCTTCTTCTATTTGCTTGTGGGCCTCTTCTGCTTTTTTCTTCTTTTGTACCTCTTTCTGTCGCTTCTTCTGGTGTTCCTCGATCCATTTATTATGTTTTTCTTCTTCTTCCTCCTGTTGTGTCAATGCATCTTGGGATTTCTTGAGCTCTTCCTCTCTTAGCTTCTTCTTGGCCTCTTGCTATGCTTCGGCTTCTTTGTCCCTTCCTTCCTGTTGATCCTTAGGGGGATTGTTGCTTGTAGTATTCTTTGGCCTTTTGGACTAGGATGATGACGCTCCTCTCACAGTTTCCTTCCTCTTCAACATATCTGTCTTTTCTTCTACAGTTTGGTCGTCTTGACTCTCACGGTCTCCATTCATGTCGACTGAAACTTCAGGAGATGCTTCCCTATCTACATTGTACTAGTTTCTAACCTATTCTTCAAAGGGGCACTCTTTGTGCTGGTAACTCCCGTTAAACTTGGCATGCTTGTAGTATGCGAGGACGAACCTTTTAGGGTCATACAACCTATGGGAGAGGGTCAGGAAGTGGAAAAATTTAATGTCCTCCACCTCCGCCTTTATTTCTTTGAATTCCTTGATAGTGTAGGCACCGATGGTAAGTGGGAGGGTAGGCCATGGTTTCTTCTTGCCTTTGCTAAGGGTCTTTGAGAACCCACTCGTGATTTGATAAAAAACCTCTTGTAGTAGCAGTTTGTGAGTGACAAACTTGGGTAGTGCGTGAGGTGCCTTGAATGTTCCAAAGAAACTGATAAATGTGTCATCTAGAGTGGGGAACCAGTTGGCTACCTTGGTTACCATCTCCATGGCTCTATTAGACATGAAGGGAGGGTCTTCACTGACAAGATGCCGATAGAGTGCAAGGGTGAAATTATCTGCAATGGGATCCATATCTTGCTTGTATCTGGTGGCCCAGAACATGTTCAACTCTTTGTGGATGGGCAGATCGTGCTTCGCATCCCAGTTGTATGTCCATTCCTCAAAATTTCACTGTGCGCACATTGAATCCAAGAGGTAGGAAGCCATGTAGAATTTTGATGCACATCCTTTTGGTACCTCAGTCACTGATACGTTTTCTCTGAGAGCTGATATTACTAGGTATGCTCTGTTGAAAAGGGTGTCATAGGAGGTGATCACATACATGAGTGGGACCCATGCTCCACTCAAAGTAGTGGCATCCTTCCTGCCGTATAATCTGCACATCATTGCCGCCATGAACTTGTAGACCTTCCTAAGGCCATCCGTTTTATATTCTTGATATTTCTTCCCTTTAAACGTCTCAGGGTCATCCCACCAACCCTTCAAGGTTTCTGGTACTGGCACCTCATGTGTGGCGACACATTCAGCATTGAAAGATTCCTCCCTAGTGGGGAGTGCATAGTATACCTCTAGGTCTTTTCTAGTCATATTAGAAAAGGTCTTCCTTGAGTGATCACAAATGACCCAAAACTTGGAGTTGAATTTTTGGAGGATCCATTTGACCACTTCTACGCATGGGAAGATTGGTGGGTGGGTGTCCACGTAGTGAAGCTTGGACCTCTTGACTTGAACATATACCTCCTGGTCTGCGATATCCTCCAAAAAATCATTATTTGTGAATTCCTGATAGCGTTGAGACCATGTCATCTTATCACCCTTCTCAAAGACACAGGCGGTGTCTCCATAGATAGGGGGTTGCAGAAGAGGCATGTCTTCACCTGTTAGCTCTATTTCTAGGCTTTTCTATTTCCTTCGGACTGCTGGAGGCCCCATATCACTTAAGGCTGAAGAGATGGAGACACACTTGAGCTCATCTTTGATATCCCCTAGCATGTTCAGAAAAAAGTTCCACGATAAGATGGACATCACGAAAGAAAAATAGAAATGGACGGAATAGACCTATTAATGATTTGGATGCTCAGGCTAGGTTGCTGCAACCTCTGCTAGTCGCTATATCTAGGATTAGGAAGGCCTGTGACTTGGAAACTTAGCAACAAGGTCGACTGGCCGTAAAGTCGCACTTGCGTGAATGATCCCAACTTGGCGACTCTACGACTCGGCAACCTGCGACCAGGTCTCAAGGTCGCCAAGTCGCAAGGTTGAAAAGTCGCGATTATGTGGTCTGTCAATGCTTTACAACCTTGTGAATTTTCGATTTAGGGACCAGGTTGCGAGGTCGCGAGGTCACATTAGGGTTTTCTGAAGAAAAAAGAGGGCGATCATGACTCATAGGGGAAGATGATGAAATTAGGGAAAAAATCCAAGGCAGGGGGACAACCAAAGATGGAAAAATCACAAGACTAGAGAGGGATGCCTGTGATGGCTTGAGAAAAAAAGTAGAGGTTCAAAAGGGTCCAGGCATGATGGGATTAGCAAAGGGAAGGTGAAACCCTACGTGTGGTGAAAGTGGGAGCTGGGGTCGCAAATGAATGTGATCAAGGGAAATTAATAGCATAGGGCTGGGGCAGGTAAGGCAATAGCAACTAAGAAAGGAAACTACAAAAGGTTTAGGAAACTTTCCCAGGAAAAATCGTGCTTTGATTGGCTTGTCAAATGTCTCATTTTCTCTTTCACCAGGTCAAATGTGACCTACATGAACCTTTGATTTATAAATGGGTCACACGTGTGGTCATTAATGGAGGTCGCAAGGTCATAAATTAGGGCTAGTCAGGAAAGGATGCAACCTTGCGACCTTGCGACTTGGCAACCTGGAGGTCGCAAGGTCGCTAGGTCGCATAGTCGCAAATGTTTATTTCTGATTAATATCACGACGTTGCAACCTGGAAGTCGCAAGTTCGCGAGGTTGCATTATTGAAATGTGTATTTTTGACGAAAATGCGACCTTGTGACTTATCGACCTAGAGGTCGCAACTTTATAAAATTTGCAAAGGGGGCAGCTTTGTGGCTTTGCGACCAACTTGGAAAAGCTGAAGTTATTAATTATTTCTGAAGACATCTACTTGGAGTGGAATTAATCAAGGTTTATGGTTGGGGGTGAGAAAAAATTACCTTTGTCAAAGTGGTCAGGGGCTCTGAAATTTCAAATGGGTTTCAAATTTTGGAGGGTGTTGTAGCGGCTACAACAAATGGTGATTCATTGGTAGAATCCAAAATCCCTGCCTGCGCTTAATATTGAGGGGGGCGGGGGGGGCTAGAAAGTTTTTCCTTTCACTTTTGTGGGTCCCACCATCCTCATCTCTAGCCCTCGTGAATTTTGTGCACTTGTTTTCACCACACGGAAAGCTTGTTCACCGTGATTTTATTTCTAGAGACGAGACAAGAGGGGTCAGAGTAACCTCCTTGGTTTCAAAGGATTTAGTATAGTTATTTGGTCCCCTTGTGTTGCTTCGCTGCCATCAATCTAGATGGCCCCGATGAAGTCATGGCCTAGGATTCACATATGTTTCTCTACTGCCAGCAAGCCTGGTCAGTCCCTCGGCGGAGTCGTCGCATCACCTCTCTGCGCAGGAAGTCTTTCTCGATCCTTTAACCTTTTTTTCATGTGCTAATACCACTTATTTGAATGTGCTCAAGGAATTTATTTGAATTTTCTGAATTCAATTATTTGTATGTGGCAAGTAATGATTTGGCATATAAGGGATCTCAACTTATGTTACTTGCAGGAGAGGTTGCTCCTCGTCTGTATTTGAGGACCTTTGAGTTTTCATGAATATCCTTTTTTTTGTCTAAGGTTGGCTCTTTTCCCCTTCCATCCGGTGACTTATTTCACCAAAACTTATTTTCTTAACAACAATTTCCAAGCTTAGCACATTGGGTGAGCTACTTGCACTTGCGTCTTAGGACTTGGTCGTGTTTCTCCATGGGGTGTCTATCACAGACAAACTTGGGCCATTCTTTTCTTAAGGTTCAATTCTTAACAAGCAAACATTCCTGTATAGCCTGCCAATTCAGTAACTACTACGTTGATCCTTTAATTTGAGGCACTTGGGGAATGAAGTTCCGAGAGCTTGCTCAAGGCAAGTTGTTTATTGAAAAAACACAAAATAAATGAAAAACAAGAGTAGTAAAGCAAAAGAAACGAAACTATGGTACAAAGCGTAGTGACAGCCCCAAGGCCATCATGTGAAGCAGTGCTTAAGGTCACGCCAATCTACAGGGAGGAACTCGATTCTCCCTTCCATGGTTTGGAGTCTATATGTGTATGAACCGACCTTCTCTTTGATCTAGAACGGACCTGTCCTCAGGGCTTGAAATTTGTTGTGTTTTCCCTTGTCTTCGTGAGCCTTGTCCCATTTGAGGATGAGGTCACCAACTTCGAAGACCTTGTTTCCGGTGGACTTCTTATCAAACCATCACTTTATGTAGCTTTGGTTGCTCATGAATTTTTCACAGGCTTTCAGTATTTTGTCCTCCAATTTCAGCAAAGTGTCTATGCGAGCTTGCAAGGAAGGGCATGGGGTACCATGTGTTTCTTGTGACAACTGAAGGGCTAGGAGAGAAAGGTTAGGGGTAAGGATTTATTCTTTCCCATATAATAAGAAAAAAGGGGAGGTTCCCAGGGAAGGTTTAGGTGTGACCGGATCAGCCAACAGGGCATTATTGAGGGCATTGTGCCACTTTCGATGTTGGGATAGCAATGTCTTTTTTGATGATCCAGATAATGTTTTTGTTGGTTGACTCGGCTAACCCATTCCCTTAGGGGTAGTATTTGGTAGAATGTTTGAGTACTATATCATTTTCCAAAGAAAATTCATATAATTTAAACGATGAAAAATAAGTAGCATTATAAAAAACAAGGGAGGTTGGAATGCCAAACTTGGTCATGATGTACTGAATGATGAAAGCTATTACCTCCTGATCGTTGAATTGGAATAACGGTATTGCTTCAACCCACCTCATGAAATAGTCTGTGGTCGTGAGTATATATTGGTGCTACTTGGAGGAGTGTGGCAAAATTTCCTTGACCACATCCACTCCCCACTGCTAGAATGGTTCTTCCACCGCGACGAGCTGTGATGGGACAAAAGGTCAGGATTTTCTACTGGAAAATCTCTGACATGAAAGGAACTTCTGAAAATAAGCGTGCACATGCTTAAATAGAGTGGGCCAATAAAAACCAGCTTGCATAACCCTGTGAGCTATGGCATCTCCTACATAGTGCCCACCGGTCGGGCCGTCATGTAGCTCCTTCTGGATCTGTTGGGCCTCACTCTGCTCTAGGAAGTGTAGCAAGACATTGCAATGATGCCTGTGGAACAATTTACCTTGTACCAGCTGGTAGGATGCAGCCTTTAGCATTATTGATCGTTTCTACTGGGTTGTTAAGGTGGGTTCCATGACACCGTGGCCAAGATAGGAGATCTATGTACCATGATGGGGCATTTTACTGAGGTGTGTTTTTGGTCTGGTACATATTTATTTCATGATCCCAACATTCCTCATCATTGTCCCACGGGTCTGCGGCTTCAGTAGCCATCCGACATAGCCCTTTCCCCTTGATAGTGTGTGCAGGTTTGAATTCTAAGTCATAATCTTGAAGACATGCCATCTAGTTGCCTTGTCTCTCACCCAGCTCCTGCTGCATGAATAATGAGTGTACTACTCGGTGAGGTACGAACACCATGATGTGGTTCTTCAAAATGTATCGCCCGAAATGTTTGACCACCTTATATACTGCATAGGATTGCTTTTTAATTTCTGGATAGTTCAGCTCGATACCTTTCAAACCTACACTCATGAAATATATAACTCATTTGTCGTTACTAATACCTTTCTGAGTGAGGATGGCTACAAGAGAGGAATCCGAGGAAAAATTATACAAGATAAAGCCTTTTCTGAAATCCGAGCTATGTAGAGCAGGTGCTTCTGAAATGGCCTTCTTGATGTTGTTGAATGCTTATTTTTCAGGTGGATTCCTTTTAAAATTTGTGTTCTTCTTGATCATGCGTTGCAGAGGTTTCACGATTTGTGCAAAGTCCAATATGAATTTTCGGAGGAAGTTGATTTTTCCGAGAAGCGACAATATGAATTTTTTGTTGCTTGGGGGAGAAATTTGGGAGATGGTTGTTGCGCGATATGGGTCTACTACTATGCCTTCCTAGGTTATGATTTGGCCCAATAAATTCCCTTCCGAGACTACAAAGGCGCTTTTCTCGGGGTTAAGTGAGATTTCATATTTTCGGCACCTTTCAAAGATCTATTTAAGGTGGTGCAAGTGGTCATATCTTTGCTTGGAGAACACGCTGAAATCGTTAAGGTAGACCACCACAATTTTTCCCATTAGCCCCCAGAAGGCGATGTCCATGGCCCTTTGGAAGGTCGCCCTAGCATTAATCAGGCCAAAGGGCATGCGCCTGAATGCGAACGTACCCCACTTGGTCCTGAACGTTGTTTTGAGACGTTCGGGTTCTGCCACCAATACTTGTTTGTATCCTGAGAAACCATCCAATAATGAGAAAATTTATGACCCAGATACTATTTGAAGGATATTTTCCATGGGAGCAGCTGGGTATTTATCCTTGTCTGAAAATCAGTTCAAATAATGGAAGTCCAGACATAAGCGAATTTCTCTAGAATTCTTGCGGACTGGGACCAATTTGACACCCACGTTGGATGTCAGACTTTGAAGAAGATGCGAGCATCCAGGAGTTTTTTAAGTTCCTTTTGGATCATTGGATCCAAATTTGGATGTACGTTCCTTAGCTTCTGTTGGAAAGGCTCGACTCCTTCCTTCATTGATATCACATGTTGGATGATTCGTGTGTCATAAGTTCGTAACTTGTTGTACGTCCAACTGAAAACATATCGGTATTTCTTAAATAGATCATTAAAGGAATGTCGCTCCTGGGGAGTGCATTTGGTACTAAGATTGACGAACTTCGGGTCTGCCTCCATCCTGAGGTTCACTTGCTGGTGCAGTAGGGTGGAACTTTACACCTTTGTATTGGGAGGCCCCCGAAATCGGTTCTGTAAGTCAAATAACTTTTTGAGGGAAACGACCCCTTTGGGTATGAGATTCCCCTTGTGTTCCTCCCTTTCCTTTTGTAATGTCGGATCATGATCTTCTTCCTCAATCACAACGTCCTTGAACACGTCTGCGTTTAGCATGAAATCCAATACTTGTTGATCATCATTAAAAACACGAAGATTAGCTACATTATGTGGCACTGCAAGTTTATAAACAATTTCTATAGAAAAATCATCCCTCAATGGGGTAAACTTAGTGGCAGCATTTTCTAACGTATTGACTGTCACATTATGAATTCTAAGTACTGACTTAATACCAAAAGCATCAAAAGTAGAAATCAAATTCCATACCTCTTCCTGATATCCTTTCAAATGGGGAGATAGGCAGTGAATAGTGTTGTGTACCTACCAGCTAATGATTTCCGAATTGCTAATTACCTTCAAGAAACTGACTTTGAAGTTGATTTATTTCTTGAGGCCCAGGATCAGTGCTTCATATTTGGCCATATTATTGGTGCACTAGAATTCTAACCAAAAAGAGATTAGGAACTTGTTATTTTGGCGATCTATCAAGATACAACCAGCACTGGCCCCATCGTGGGTCTTGGTACCATTGTAGTACAGGGTCCAGATCTTGTCTTTAGGTGTTTCAATATCGCATGTGTGCATAAACATGATACTCGGGGCAGAGACATAGGGCGAACCCCCTAGTGCGTCAAGGTGCAATGCAATAGATGGGAGAAGTTCTAAGTGGGTATTCGGGGAGACTCGGGACTGAGTGGCTTGATAGCAGCCTCTAAGAAGCACATGCCTAGATCTTCTTGTGCAAAGCTAATGGGTTCGTTGATTGCTTCGAGGTCAGTAACCGTATATTTCATGTAAGGTTCACTCTCGACCTGGATCTGATTATTCATACCCTTGTATGGGAGCCACAAGTGGGACCAGTCTGTGGCAAAGTATCCTTGTTGTTTGGTTGACCAATCGTGGCTTAATAGTAGACTGTAGACCTCTGGGATATCCACAAAAACTATGTCAATGCACTGATGTACCCTAGATTCTAAGGAGAGACAGATCATGACATTATTCAACTCGCCCATGGCGAGGACCTGGGACCTATCATGCTGGATGATATTGGTGTAGGTTTCCTCATGACAGATGTTCAATTTCTTGCATATGGACAGGGGCATAACATTGGTGGATGCACCACAATCGATGAGGCAATTATGCATGTTGAAATTGAAGATCTAAAAAGACAAAAGGAAAGGCGCTATGGATTCTCTTGAGTTTGCATTGACGACATTTACGATGGACTGGAGGTTCACCGAGGCTTCGGAGGGTGTGAAGCTTATAGCCTTGGCCACCAAGGTGGGCTTGTTCGTCGGGGATGGGCTAACAAATGCTTTGAGAATCAGGTCACATTGGTTGGTTATACGAGCAAGCTTGTAGAGGGATATGTTGGTTTGTGTCTTATTCATGTCTTCGATGATGTTATACGTGGATTCTGGTTGTGAGAGCATCTCCACAGAGGTGCTTGGTGAACTCGACAACAATATTTCCTTGGGGGTGCCTCGGGTAGTAGTGGGGCTAGATTTTTCAGTGGTTAGGGTTGCGGTCAGATTTTCTTTGTTTGGTGGCAGGATTTTCCTCCAGATTGCTTTCCTCTTTTGCTCAAAGGAGTGATCGGCAACCAGGACTTTTCTCCTTAGGCTATAATTTTGCGGGGCTTTAGATTGGGGATCATCGACTAGGTTTATCTCTGTCACGGGAGGAGGCCCTTCTCTACGAATTACTTCAAAGGTGAGGACTGTTGATCTCGTATCTTCATCTGGGGGAGAGATTTATTCGCCATCTGAGTCGGCTTCCTCTTATAACTCTCCTACCATCTGATCTTCTAGGATTTTATTTACCAAAGTGGTCATACTATTAATCCATTGAGGGCATGTCCTTTTCGAGTGAGAAGCTTGATGAAAAGAGTAGAAATTATCTTTGCTAATCTCTTCTACGTTGAATTTTGTATTGGGGTTTGGCGGAGGCGATTAGGCGTGAGGTTTTTTTTACTAAAGAAAGGCTTATGAGTGTTACTACCTGAGGTGGAGTCATTGTTCTTCCTCTTCAAATCAGAGATCTATTTGTCAATAGTTTCAGGGATTTCACGATGTTCTCAAAATTGAAAGGGTCCTTATCCTTATCTCTGGATTTATGGGATGAGGGTTGTGTTCTCTTCTTGGCTGATTTTTGGTCATCTCGCCTATCATGGTCTATGGCCCTTATGGAAAGAATATCCTTCTTGACGACGAGGGTAGTGGTGTAATTTTCTTCTAAGGTGGCTTTAGCCTCACCTTTCATGAACACAGAAATGTTGTGAGGTAGGGCCCTTGTGTAGTAATCTATGGTGATGGAATCATCAAGGGTTATGTTCGGGGGAAATTTGTTCGAAATGGTTGCAAAACGTTGGTTGAAGCATTTAACCTTTTCTTTCTTCTAGCACTTCAAAGTGCTCAACTCTATGAGGAGCATGGAAGGAGTCTTGTCTTTTGAAAACTTCAGGAGGAAGGTGCGGCGAAATTTCTCCTAGGAGGAGATGGAAGCGACATGCAACGAACGATACCAAGTAGCAGCTTTATTTTCTAAGGTGTGGTGGAATATTCGGCATGCTACGTCGGCGAACTTCACCCTCATCATTTGTAAGGCTAGGTAGAAATTACTAACATCCCCTTCTTAGGGTCGAACGTAGGGAGATTCTTCTCCAGGTGTTGGTGCATGTCATCAAGCAGACCATGGAGGCCCAAAGGAGATTGTGCCATCCAATATAAGGGCTGAACCTGCCTGGCCTACGATGGGTCGGGATGAAGATAGTCCCAATCTTGTTTTTGTACTTGCTTTCGGTGACATACCTAGAATCTCCGCCTTCATGTTGAGAGTGCATGTATTGGTTTCAGTTACCTCTAAGATCTTTGATGTTTCTATAATTTTTGAAGTTCCTGAAACCATCAAAATTTCTGTTGAAAAATAAGGGCAATCTGTTTTGGTTTCAGTGGTGGTGGTGAGTACGGTACGTGTTTCGACCTTGTCCCCAACCTCTATTTCCCCATACTCTCCGGACCTCTCCCCCATGTGGGTCGTGCGCTTGGGTGTTGTCATCCAAAGGCTGGCTGGGTTGGGGGTTGGTATTTGGTTTGGTTCCAGTAACTTGAAGGCCACCTCCATTGATCTCTCAGGGGTTTTTGGAAGGTTCGGCTGATTTCCGATTGATCACATCTACATAATATTTGAGCATTAGACCTATAAGCTGAGGCACAGAGTTGACTAAGACACCCTGGTGACTATGATGCGTCCCGGGAGTTCGTGGATTGGCTAGAGAACTAGTGGTAGTGAGGTTTTGTAGACCTCTAATGAGATCACGGGTAAGCAAATGCAAGGCCCTTAGTTGGTTCGACATGACCTCATAGAAAGGTGGGTCCTCCTAGGGGGTATTTTCGGGAAGTGGAGGACCAGTGTTTTCAAATATGATTTCCCCCTGTGGGGTTTGTAAAGGGATATTACTTGCGTGATGGGAGCCTACCATCAGGCCCTCCTTCTAGCACCAAATCTATTGACGAGGAAAAATGCCTTGCCAATAGTATGGGGATCTCCCCGGTGTAAGGTCCAAACTAGACTTTAGACCGTCTTTTATAGGGATATCATCCGGGGTGTAGGTCCAAGTACCATTGAATATGCCTTTCTCGGATGGAGGCATATCTTGAGAACAAGATGATGCATGGTTACTTGAATGATATGAAACGAATGGTTGATGGGCTCTCCTGAAAATGAAACATTATAAATAGCAAAGTGAGATTCGAAGCATGCAACCAAAAGGAGGTATTATTAGCAACAAATCATCAGGTTCATGCTCATAAATAAGCTTGTTTTACCATAAGATAAAAATCTCACTATGGTCGAAACACCCTTCAATACCTTAAGCGTGGTTCCAAAAGATTAAGACAATATCAACAACTAAGTTATTGAAATATCCCTATGCTAAAAATCCACATATCACTGATACATCCAAAGAGCTTAAACATATAAATGATACATGAATAGAAACGCAGACCAATCAGTTATAAAATAAAGTAGATATATAAATACAAAATATTCATAATGCTAACACACATGAGTTTCCATTAGATCCAGTAGTGGAGTCAAAACATTGGTTTGTATTCATTCTCAGAATCATGAATTCAATGTAGTACAGTTATATCTCCTCACTGTGGAGTCCAAAAAAAGTCCTTTACATTGTCCCTGGAGGGAGTACTTATAGAACCAAAAGTGACCTTTGGGTTGCCCTATCCTTTCAGCTTCCCGACTATTGGAATGGTCTATGATGTGGGTGGTTTTGCGACTTGCAACCTACATGTGGTTGTGTCTTGCGATTGGGTACTGTCTGCTATCTACAACCTGCCTGCTTCTACTACATATAAAATCAAAACCTCTATCTGCTATTGTTCTCTGAGACAAGTCTACCAAGCCCAATAGTTAGCGACTATTGGGGTGACCTAAGGTGTGTCTTCTCCTAACCTATGAAAACACTCAAGGGCATCTGGAATTAAGGTGTGCCTCTTTACGAAGATCTGATTGGATATGGAGGCCAGCTTAGTATAGATCCGGACTGACGTGACGATGAACTGGTGGATGTTCTCTTTGGATGCTGAGAGGCCCTAGGAAACAAATTCTTGTCTGATGGGTCCCAAAAATGTTTGGATGTCCTGGGCCACCTCTTCCCTTCTCTTCTTTGTGGCCAGTGTACCAAAAGAGGGTATGTGGTGTACCTCTGCCATCGAATCAATGCCATTGATCAGGTGTTCAAAGGAATACATCACCTTCTCTATATCTTTTGCAAGCTTGTCCCTGGATTACAACTTCACGCATATCTGTACCTTATCATTCTGTGTGTGAATTCAATACTTGTTTGACAGGGTATCGAGAGCCTACAAATACCTTTTAGACCATTCAAGCATATTTTCTAGTGTTTTGGAGGCTTCCTTTTGCTGTGCAACCCTCTTCATAGTTTCTACCTAAGCCCCTAATAGAGGAGAGACCATATGTTTTATGGTTAACATCTTCTCATATACCTGCTTCATGTCGATCTCTGAGGTATCCAACTCCCCTTGAATGGTGATCAGTAACTCACTTGCCTGAGTGACCATGAATTGGAGGCAATTTTCTGCTTCCAGGGCCTTCTTTTCTGTTTCTACCTAAGCTGCCCTTTACTCGGATGCCTGGAGTCTTCCTTGTAGAAACAAGATCTCCCTGCTCATCCTGCTGACATTTTCCTTTGTAGCTACTGCAAAGGCGGTTCTGGCTGATGCTATCATTATGGGATTATTTATAGTGTCTAGGGCTATGTCCCTTTCTGTGGTCACTGTGAGGGGCTCGGCTAGATTCTGTGCAAGGAATTTTATCCTTTCTTGCCTGATTTTATGAGTGAATTGGTCGTAAGATAACCTTGTCAGGCCTAGTACATCGTCCTGATGCTCTTTCAGGATGCTAAGTTCTGAGAGTGGGAGGTGTCCCCCTGTCATGGGAGTTGCAGGGGGTACCTCAATATGTGGTAGATCTGTTTGCCCCCCAACCTTTCAGGGTTGTGACTTTCTTTCTTTTGCCTCCTTGGATGCATTTTCTAGAATCTTTTGACCCTCTTCTTCCTTTCTCTTCTTTTTAGCTTCTTCTTTATCCTGCTTCCACTTCAGCCTCTTTTCAGCCTCCCTTCTCTGCTTCTCTTCTTCTTCTCTTTTCTTGTGGGGCTCTTCTACATATTTCTTCTTTAGTTCCTCTTTATACCACTTCTTTTGCTGTTCATCAACCCATTTCTTCTGGTTTTCTTCTTCTTGATTTTGTTGTGTCAAGGCATCTTGGGCTTTCTTGAGCTCTCTCTCTCTTAGCTTCTTCTTGGCCTCTTGTTGTGCTTCGACCTCTTTGTCACTTCCTTCCTATTGATCCTTGGGGGGCATTTTTTCTTGTATTATTCTTGGCCTTTTGGACTAGGACGATGGCAGTTCTCTCACAGGGTCCTTACTCTTCAACATGTCTATCATTTCTTTTATAGTTTGGTTATCCTGACTCTCATGGTCTCCATCCAGGTTGACTAAACCTTCAAGAGATGCTTTTGTATTTGCATTTTACCAATTTCTAACTTATTCTTCAAGGGGGCACTTTGTGTGCTGGTAACTCGAGTTAAACTTGCCCTGCTTGCAATGCACGGGGACGATCAATTCAGGGTAATAGAACCTATGGGTGAGGGTCACGAACTAGAAACCTTTGATGTCTTCCACCTCCGCCTCTATTTCTTTTAATTCCTTAATAGTTTAGGCACCAATGGTAAGTGGGAGGGTAGGCCATGGTTTCTTCTTGCCTTTGTTGAGGGTCTTCAAGAGCCCACTCATCATTTGATAGCACACCTCTTATAGTAGCAGTTTTTTAGTGAAAAAATTGGGTAGTGTGTGAGGTGCCATGAATGTTCCAAAGACCCTAAAAAATGTTCTCTCCGGAGTGGGGAAATAGTTTACTACCTTACGTACCATCTGCATGGCTCTACTGGACATGGAGGGAGGGTCTTTACCGACAAGATGTCGGTAGAGCGCAACAATGAACCTATCTACAATGGGATCCATATCTTGTTGTATCTGGTGGCCTAGAACACGTTCAACTCTTTTTGGATGGGCAATCCACGCTTTGCATCCCTGTTGTGTGTCCATTCCTCAAAATTTCACCGTGCGCACACTGAATCCAAGAGGTAGGAAGCCATATAGAATTTTGATGCGCATCCTTCTATTGGTACCTGGGCTGCTGATATGTTTTCTCTGAGAGCTGATATTACTAGGTATGCCTAGTTGAAATGGGTTTCATAGCAGGTGATTGCATACATGAGTGGGACCCATGCTCCGCTAAATGTAGTGGTATCCTTCCTGTCGTACAATTTGCACATCATCGCGATGAAGAGGTTGTATAACTTCCTAAGGCCATCAGTTTTATATTCCATATATTTCTTCCCTTTAAACTTCTTAGGGCCATCCCACCAACCCTTAAAGGTTTCTGGTACTGGCACCTCATGTGTGGTGACCCATTTGGCATTGAAAGATTCCTCCCTAGCAGGGAGTGCATAGTATACCTCTGCGTCTTTACTAGTCATATTTGCAAAGGTCCTCCCTTAGTGATCATTGATGACCCAGAACTTGGAGTCAAAATTTTGGAGGATCTATTCGTCCACTTTTGCGCAAGGGAATATTGGTAGGTGGGGACCCACTTAGTGAAGCTTGGACCTCTTGACTTGAAGATATACCTGCCAGTTTGCAAGATCCTCTGGGAACTCTTGTTTTGTGAATTCCTGGTAGACTTCAGACCAAGTCATCTTATCACCTTTCCCGAAGACACAGGTGGCGTCTCCATAGATAGGGGGTGGCGGAGGAGGCATGTCTTCCCCTGTTAGCTCAATTTATAGGCTTTTATTTTTCCTTTCAATTGCTAGAGGCACCATATCGCTTGAGGTCGAAGAGATGGAGACACACTCGAGCTCAAATTTGATATCCCCTAGCATGATCATAAAATAGTCCCATGATAAGACAAACAACATGATAGCAAAATATAAAGGGACTGACTAGACCTATTAATGATATGACTACTCAGGCTAGGTTGTTATGACCTCTTCTGGTCGCTATATCTAGGATTAGGAAGGCCTGCGACTTGGCAACTTAGCAACAAGGTCGCTTGGCCACAAAGTCGCACCCATGTGAATGATCCAGACTATGCGACTCTACGACATGGCGACCTGCAGCCAAGTCACAAGGTCGCCAGGTCACAATTACATGGTCTATCAATACTTTGCACCTTGCAACTTTGCGACCTAGTGAGCAGGTCATGAGGTACTGGCACAAGCATGTAGGTGAAGAATAGTTAGCTGGAAATTAATTTGGAAGTCTCAGAAAATGTACCTTTCCGCGGATTGAAATGGGCTTCCAATGTTGAACTGTCGAACATAACCAAATATTGTAGTTGTCCAAGGACTACGGGTCAACACCGGCAGTACGTTGGAAGAATAAACAAATTTTGGTAAATGAGAAATTGAAGAAAAAAGAAAGAAAGCCCTAGCAGTAGTTGGAAGGCGAGCTACCTGTAGGAAAAAAATAATCCAAGGAGAAATTATAGGAGGGGAATCTCGTCTTCCATGAATTA
Source organism: Pinus albicaulis (assembly GCA_034641835.2). Classification (NCBI taxonomy): domain Eukaryota; kingdom Viridiplantae; phylum Streptophyta; class Pinopsida; order Pinales; family Pinaceae; genus Pinus; species Pinus albicaulis. Next base: position 266,593,106 of record CM076583.1, read on the forward strand.
TCCTTGCACAAGAAAAGGACCAAATTTTAGATTATAGAGTGAGTTTTCATACCTAAAACTCTAAAACTAAATTATCAGTTATTAGAAATCAAAGCCAAATACACCATTAAGTAAATAGAGCTTACCAATGATCAGAGAAAGCTAGAATGATTGGTGGAGGAAGTCATGGAAGTATCTCTGTAGACTCATGTAAATGACAAATTTAAAGAAGCTATGGCCCTCGTTGTAAGTGGTGGAGGAAGGAATCCGAGATAGGAGTGATCATGGAAATCACATAATATATATGTGCACAATCCGAGGACCATAAGCCGAATGAAGTTCGAGGAGCATCATTGCGAAGAGACCATGCATAGAAGGAAATAGAGTAAATGGAAAGAAAATCAACATCTAGGGTTAGGAAAATGAATCTAAACCCTTGGTATTTGAGCACGTATTCCAAGCATTCAAGTTCTGTCAAGGAGGTCACATGCACTCCATGCTATGGAGGAAGACTTGGAGAAAATTTATTACTCATAGGTTTTCCTAATGAAGAGCAGGACATGGAACACTAAATCACGATGTTGGAATCCGAAAATCAATGGTCTAGAATGGTTAAATACAATAGGAGAAATTTTAACTTAGGTTGGCGGGATTATTAATAGTAGCAAAATACTTAGATATTTTTCCATTTCTTAGTAGAGTGCATCCTCATATAACCATAACATATATGGAATAATTCAAAAATGATGCCAAAGGTTTGAAACTAGCGGATCATTCCAAGGTTGGCGAACATGCATTAATACATATAAACATCGAATAAATTATCAGATATTAGGTGAAAACTCAGAAGTGACATGCCAATGGAAAGGTACACTGTTATATATATATTCTAACAACCTTCATGAGGTAAATTGGTAATTATATATCATTCAAATCCCTAAAATAGGGATGGTTGTTCACTATAACACCCTCCACATTATTATCATGATGATAGAATAAATGTGTGTGTGTGTGTGTGTGTGTGTCTATATATATATATCTTATTCCAAGGTATTAAATTGTAGAGATGTGACAAATGCTATCATAGCCCAAGTTCATAATAGGGCCTTATGGAACCACCATAGAAATAAACATAATTGTGTGGACTAGAAATTTGAATTAAATAATATAGTCGACCTAATAACTAAAATTGTTTGACTTAGAAGGTAATAAAGTGACACAACTACAACATGATGTTAACGGATCCTCCAATCATCACCGGAGGTGAAGATTTATACGTTGATTTAGGGAATGAGGCCACCCCAAAAACTACTCAATTCATGGATTTTATTAGAAATATTCAGCAAGAATTGGCATGTCTAGGAAGCAACAATGAATTCCTATTAAAGGCTATTGAGGAGTAGGAAAGGATGCTGACTGAAAAATCTAGCCATAAAATGGTGGAACTTCAAATATTGAAGGAAAAGAAAGAGGCACGGAATTAGCTAAATATAAAATTTTGGGGGAGTCTAATAGAACATATCTTAAGACACGAAATATAAAGAAACAAACAGAGCTACAAGGGGAATTTAGAAAAATTAAGCCCCCTGCTTCTGATGGGGAGAAAGAGGAAGATGCAGAAGAATGGCTACTTAATATGGCTAAATATTTTCAAGTATATGAATACATGAGAAACTTAAAGGCCAGATTGGCCATTTATTACTTGAAAGGAAAATTTTCTCTATGGTGGGAAGAAGCTAAAAGTGTATATATGTTGAAAGAAAAGACAGTATCTAGGAGGATTTTCGGAAGTATTTTAAAAACTTCTATTTTAGTGAACATTATTATGATGACCGCATAAAGGAATTCCACGAGTTAAAGTTGGTATAGTAGTAAATATGGATGAATTTGTTGCAAATTTTACCAATTTAATGTGGTATGTTCCCTATATTAAATAAGAAAAATCCAAGGTGCAACAGTTTGTGAACTATTTTCCCACTTTCTACAAGGATTAGATTGAATTTGAAAATCCTAAGACAATGGATGAAGTGGTCAGAAAGGCGAGGCTATGTTATTAGAAGTTTAGGAATAAGGGCAGAGGCCCAAAGTTTTGGAAAATTAAGGAATGATCCAAATCTCTAATAGGGGAAAAGTGATAGAAACTTGGCTATCTTAAAAATTTTGGAAGGGACCATCAACGGAAAAATTTAAGCAAGTGGAACGTAAACCAACCGACACACTCTCAAGATGGGTCAAAACCTATGGATCTGAAGAGTAAACATATTAGCGGGGGTAAAGAGAAAGAGCCATTGAAGTGCTGGGGGTGTGGTGAGCCTCATATATTGAGGGATTTTTTGCATATCCCAGATCATTCCAAAATATACAAGTTATCCACAAAGCCACCTTAGTGAATGATATTGCTAGGAATATTCCGAGGGTAAGCGAAACCTTCGTAATTGAAATCAATAATGATATAGATTGGAGTTATTATATCCAACCGACCTGTTTCTATTTTAATTTTCCTAGGGGCTAGTTTAAGTTACAATGGACCACAGGTGGTAGAAAATCTAAACTTAAAATGGAAAAATATAAAATTCCCTACCTGGTACAGTTAGCAACTGGAACCAATAGAAGAGTGACTAGCTAATTAAAGTGATGTAATCTTGATTAAAATGGTTATTTTACAACAGTAAACCTAAATTTACTTCCCATAGGATCTTATGTTGTACTAATATGCATGGATTGGTTGAAAAATAAGGGGGCCATTAAAAACTGTGTAGACAAATTTCAGCCTTGAAAATGAAAAATAATGCACGGAAGGGGTGTTAATTATTCATGGTTCATGTAGAAGTAAGTGAACAAGAAGGAGAAAAATTAAAATTAGACACTCTACCAGTTATTAAGGAGTTTCCAGATGTCTTTCTGAAGGATATTCTAGGTTTACCACACACAAAGAAATAGACTTTTCCATTTATTTGGTACCTCGTGCAACTCTAGTGTCTAGAACCCCTTATAGAATGAGTCCACTTCAATAGTGTGGGACTCCTGTGCTATTTTTCAAGAAGAAGGATGACACATTTATAATGTGCATCGACTACTAACAATTAAACAAGTTAACTATTAAAAATAGAAATTCACTGACCCCGTATTGATGATCTGTTTGATCAACTAAGGGTCGAAACCATTTTCAAAAATTGACTTAAGGACAAGATAACATCAACTGAGAATAAAAAAGGAAGGTATTTTATAAGACAACCTTCAGGACCCGATATGGCCACTACGATTTTGTATTATGAACATTTTGTCTTACTAATTCCCCAACAAAATTTATGTGTCTGATGAACAATATATTTAGTAAATACTTGGACAAATTTGTGCTAGTTTTTATAGATGATATTGTGGTACACTCCTAAGATGAATAAGAACATAAGAAAAAACTAAAATTAGTACTACAAACTCTAAGGGAATTCCATTTTTATGCCAAATTCAATAAATGTGAGTTCTACAAAAATAGAATACAATATTTGGGCCACATCATTTCAAAGGAAGGACTAGTGATTGACCCTAAGAAAGTTAGGGAAATTGTGAATCGACCCATACCAAAGGATGTGTCCGTTGCTTAATAATTATGGGAATCATAGGGTATTACTAAATATTTATAGAGGGATTCTTGAAAATATCATATCACATCACATCATTACAAAAAAAAGAGTAAACTTTGAATGGACTACATAATGTCAGGAGAGTTTCGATAAGTTGAAACACCTACTCACAGTGGCTCCCATCTTGAAACTTGTAGACCCAAATAAACAGTTTACAATTTGCATCAATTCGTGGATGGTGTTATCCTCCTATATTCTACAGATTCACAAGGTGACTATGGATTTATTACAATCAGCTGAAGATAGCATTCCTTGACTATCAGCTATCTTCAGAAATCTCACTGCCTTCATTTTCTTCATAAAACCTTTCTCACTATCTCTTAGTTTTCCTTCTCAAAATCACCCTACTACTCTTAAAAAACTCATTTTGGGCTTGATCCTCTTATTTTCATCCTTTGTCCCTACCTAAAGTCCCATTCGCTCATTCTCTCCACTAAAAACCCCATTTTAACCCCTTACCTAATCAATTTCCCTTGTTTTATTAAAACAATGTAAAAAGTTCTTTTTACATTGTTTTAAATAAAAAAAATAAACCTTTTGCACCCTTTTCTTTGTATTAAAAATTTGTTTCAAATATTAAAACCCGACCCTTTGTAAATATTAAAACCCTGCTTTAAAGTTTTATAATACCCCATGCTTTGTTAAAACCCCCATAACCTTATCCTCCATCCCATTTCCAAAGCTTTGCACTACTATTTCACCTGGGATCTTTTTACTTAAGCCCCCACCTGCATGCACATAACCCCATCACCATAAAGCCTTGGCCCTATCCTAAGAATAAGCACCTCCGCTTATTTAATTAGCACCGGCCCCGCCTTTTGACCTATCTGCTACTCCTTTCACCTGACCACCGTCGATCTCTGCCCCTCGAGATCTGACGACCCCGATTGAATATTGCACATTTAGTGGCGTGGGGGTTAAACAAACCTCAACCCTAAAAAATGGGCAGTATCCCTCCGCCACGCGTCGAGCGATGAATGGAATCACACTCGCTCACCTGAAACCACTGACCACCCCTCGCTCCGTGCGAAAACCACCTCTACCACTTGCGAAAACCGCTATCTGCCTCCCACCATAAATCAATACCGCCCCCTTTATTCAAAAAATTTGAGGCCCTGTGGCTTCATGATAAAGCCCGATCCACCATTCACCGCCTCCGAAAATGCTCCAAAAGCCCGAAAAACCCCAAATAAGCGCAGAAAATCCCTGCAAGCATGAGATTTAAGATTAACAGTTTGTTTTTCTGTGTTGGTTTCATGGCAGGTAGGCGTAATTGGCATTTCAAGGGTCCGAGATTGATTAAATGAGTGCTCTAGGTGACGATACAGAGATATTATTTCATTAAGAGACCGAAGGCATAAAATCAAGCATAATCATCAATAAATCATGATTATTGGTGGTGATTAAGACCCTCCAGCAGCAAAAGATGCCCCCCCCACACAATAAACACAGATAGAGGCATAGTGAAGAGAAGAAGAGAGTCAGAAGATTGTGGCAGTGAATATGGGAGGGTTAATAATCAAATCAACAAAAGACATATTAAGAGGTTAATCATAGATCAGAGATAAAGGCAGAATTAAGGAGAAATAACAAGATGCACAATGAAGGATAAATCCAAGTTTAAAGGCCTAAAATAGATCTTAAAGGATAAAACAAAGATAGATCAACACAGAGACATATTCAGATGATTAAACCAAAGCAATTACTTCTTCAAAGGACACATTTTGACACCAACAACATGTTTATTTCAATAAAGACATAAAAAATTATTGAAACAGTCAAAGATATTTCTCAACCACTCTGCAGTTATTGTAAAAGTTATTAAGAAGCCTTAAAGTCAAATAATTTCAAAATTTAGCTCAAACAATTAAGTTAAGAGTTATTATTACAGTGATTTTATCTCAGTTATTTTTGCCTTGGGCCTTACATGGTCTCAAAGCTCAAAAACTCATTAACTCTGTAAAAAATATACATTTGAAACCCTAGCTTAGGATCACCTCCTCATTTTGCAAACAAATACTGCATGTATCATTAATTTTTTGGTGTTGGTTGATTGGTTAGTTGAGTGATTACTGTTGCTGAGCTAGTTGATGAATTCCTAGGCTAGATTTGAGAAAGCTTTGAGCTGCAGAGAGCTATTGTATTGGAGTAATGTAACTATTTTGAACATCCGTAATACAAGCACGTCCACAGGATTCTTGAGCTATGTTAATGGTGAAGTTTTACTTATTTCAATGTTTTCCTTTTGTTTTCCATTTTTTCCATTATTTCTCTTATAAACGAACAAAATTTTAGAGTAGGACATGCTGTCTTGGCACCCTATTTTTGTCTGCATTCTTTATCTCAATGTTTTCTTCTACAAGGTCTGATTGGAGGATTCTTAATTTCTCTCTGGTTCCACCTAGTTTTTTGTCTTGAAATTGATTTAATAGAGTCAAGCCAAAGAAGTCTATGGTATGACCTGTCCTTTGGTGTAGCTTGAAATATTGTTTTTAATTCCTTTCTTTGAAGTATGCTTAGTAGAGTCCATCCAGGGAAGTCTATGGTATGCCTTGTCCTCTGGTATGTCTTAAACTATTTCTTTGAAGGTATTTAGAGTGTTTGGTTAAATAATATAGGTTTAGTTTGTTCTTTATCTGCACTCACTATTATATTAAATGTTTTATTTGTCTTAAAGTAATTCTAGGATTGTTGGATTGTTGTCTTAAAAGGTTTTCTCATTAAGGTCTGGCCAAATAATTTTATGGTATGCCCTATCCTTTGGTTTGCCTCAAACAATTACCTAAATTTTTTTCCTTGTTGAAGTAGAGTTAAAGGATTCTTAACTGATTTTTTGTTTTTCTACTTTCACAACTTATTGTTATTTCATATCACATCTAATCTAAGAGATCCACTTGATATAGTTAGCTTGTCCTATGAAAACCCTTGCAGAGTTGATGAAAAATTAAATCCTTTTATGACTCCATAGCCCAATGGATTAATGTTTCTCATGGTCTATCTATTTAGATGAAACATCCCCTCAATTAATCACACCATTGATCTATCAACCTATAAATCAATCAGTCAAAACAAACAAGTCCTCAGAACTTCATAACTAGCCTAAAATAAAAACAGAAGCATAAAGACATATCATTTATAAACACTTACATGGAGAGAGCCCTCTCTGAGTCCAGGAAGGCTAGGTGCATGGACTCCAAAGTGGTTTTATGGGGTTCCCTACAGAGTTTTTTCTTGCCAATCTTGCAAATCACAGGGATCCAATATATGGAAGGGCTGGGGGAAGTTTTAATGAAAGAAATTTCAGTGATAAATTATGAGTCTAGGAAGCTGAAAACACATGAAATAATTATGTTGTATATGATCTAGAGCTAGTTGTTGTAATACATGCCTTAAATATGTGGAGGAATTGTCTCTTAGGGAATAAATTCACGTTGGTAACTGATCATATCAACCTAAAATATCTTTTTATCCAACCATATCTTAATGTTACACAAGCAAGGTGGCTGACGTTCCTTAGTGAGTTTGAATTTGACATTAAACACATAAAGGGGAAAGAGAAAAATATAGTAGATGCTTTGAGAAGACATTCCTACACTCTAATGGAAGTGTCTCTTAGCAGTGTTAGTAGATATTTGATGGAGAAAATTAAAAAATAAATAACCAATGCAGTGTTAGTACATATTTGATGGAGAAAATTAAAAATTCAATAACCAGTGACCATAAATACTTCCAAATTAAACAAAATTTACAATAGATTAAAATTCATGGTTATACATAAAATTTTGAAAAATTGTTGATTTATAGAAAATGATTATATGTTTTCAATGTAAATACCTTGAAAATATGTTACTAGATGAATATCCTAAGAAACCATATGCAGGACATATTGGGTACCAAAATATGATTACATATTTAAGAAAGAGTTTCTTTTGGCCAGGTATGAAGAAAGAAGTGGTTGAATATTTATCGAAATGCTTAGAGTGTCAACATGTAAAGGTTGAACATAAAAAACCTACTGGGATGTTGAATGCACTACCTATCCCTTAATGGAAATGGGAAATAATTTATTTATATTTTATCACATGAATACCAAGGACTAAGAGGAAACACAACTCCATCATCGTAGGGGCAGACACTATTATGAAACCAACTCCAAAAATAGAAGAAAATAGAGATCAACGCCTTAGAAATCAGCCACTTCGATGGGGAAACCTCCAATACATTACATAATTGAACAATTATTGGATGATAAAAATGACCAAAACCTCCTTCTATATATAGGAGTCCATGGGCCCACAATATAATCATAGTTGACCTAACAATAATAATGTAAGGGAACAATAATACAAATTTTGGGGTTACAGCGGTACAACAATAACAATAACGGGCTACACTAGTAACAATAAAGGACTAAAATAGTAATATAGGGACCTAACATGCCCCTCTCCTTCAAAAAAGTGTTGTCCTCAACTCTTGAGTAGCTCTAGGTGCTTTTGTATAAAATTCTCATCCTCCCATGTAGAATCTCCAGTCGGTAAGTTCTTCCACTTGATGAGATACTCTGAAATTGATCGATTTCGTAACTATCGAGTTCTTGTTTCCGTGACCGCTTCAGGTTCCAATGTGATTTTTCCTTCCTCATCAAGTTCTCACAATATTGTTTGAACTGGAAGATTTTCACCTATAACCTTCTTTAAGCATGAAACATGAAAAACTGGATGCACTCGCGAAGAAGTAGGAAGCTCCAATTTGTATGCCATAGTACCAATATTTTTCAACACCTTGTAAGGACCATATTACTTGTAAGATATTTTGAAGATCCTTTGTTTTTTTGAGGTAGATATTTTTTTGCATATTAAGCTACAAAATACCTGGGCCTCCACATCAAAATTCAAAGTGTCCCTCCGATGTTGATCTCGTTAATATTTAATTTAATTTATGCTTTAGCTAGCAGTTATTCCTTGTTGATAATCTCTTTGATGTTTGATGGACATCTCATCGTTAACTAATTTTTCAAGAGAGAGGTTGTGGGAGATATCCATGCAAACATAATAAATGTTATTTAACATAGGGAAGGAAGTGTTATACCACCATTCAGCGAGAGGTAACCACTTGACCCATTGTGTTTGTTTATCAGATACAAAACAATGAAGATATCCTTCCAAACATTTATTCATTATCTCAGTTTGACGATCGGATTGAGGCTGATAAGATGAGCTATGAGCTAATTGAGTACCCAAACAAGAAAATAACTCCGTCCAAAAATTTCCAGTAAAAATGGGATCTCTGTTGCTCACAATAACCTTTGGGTTTCCATGTAGCTTTTGAATTGTGTCCATAAATGTAGTAGCAACTGTACTTGATTTAAATGGGTGACATAATGCACAAAAATGTGCATACTTGGTAATTCTATCAAATACCACCATGATGATACTCTTTTATTCAGACTTAGGTAAACCTATGATAAAATCCATTGAAATCTCCTCCCAACGTTGACTTGGAATGGATAAAGGTTGTAGAAGACTCGGGGTATTAATTGTCTCAAATTTTTTTTGCTGGAAAACCAAAAATTCTTCCACAAAATTTTGAATATCAGATTTAATGCCATCCCAAAAAAATTCTTTCTTCACCCTGTGGTAAGTTTTTAAAAATCCTGAGTGTCCTCCTGAAAGAGAAGTGTGCAATTCCAAAATAATCTTTTGTTTTAGTTGGGAATTCTTACAAAGATATAAGAGATATTTGTACCATAAGGAATCATTTTTCCAAATAAATGTATCAGATGTACTAGGATCTTGCTGCAACTTTTGAATGAGTGTCCACACTTCTTCATCCCTCTTCCATTCATCCCTTGCTTTGGTTATCCAATCTCGTTGGATAATAGAAATGGCACAAAGAAATGCTTCCACCTCTTCATTATTTCTCGAGAGTGCATCTGCAAAAATGTTTAGCTTCCCCTTTTTGTAGATTATTTCAAATTCAAAACCCAACATTTTTGTGACCCATTTTTGCTGCTTTTCTGAAGATAGTCTTTGTTCCAAAAAGTGTTTAAGACTATCATGATCATTTTTTACCTTGAAGTGTCTTCCCTTTAGGTAAGGTCGCCATTTATTTAGTGCATGTAGTATTGTTAACATTTCCTTCTCTTAAATAGCTTTCTGTAAATACTTTCCTTTGATTGAATGACTTTAAGAAGCAATGGGTCTTCCTTCTTGCATTAAAATAGCACCAATTATATTTCCTGAGGCATCACATTCCACAATAGAGGTTTTTGTGAAATCTGGCGTAGCTAAGACTGGTGCTAGGCACATTGCATCTTTAAGATGTTCAAAGGCCTTAGCTGCTTCAGTAGTCCATGAAAATGCACCTTTCCTCAATAATGTTGTTAGAGGTGCTGCTATTCTCCCATAATTATTAATAAACTTGCGATAATACCCTGTTAAATCGAGAAATCCTCACAACTGCTTTATGGTTGTGGGGACTTTCCATTCCTTAATGGCTTTAGTTTTGTTAGGGTCTACCTTAACACCCTCGTGAGAAACAATATGACCCATATATTCCAACTCTTGTATTCCAAAGAAACATTTGGATGATTTTGCATATAATTATTTCTCCTGCAATAGTTTGAGCACCCTGTCAACATGTTGAACATGATCCTTCTAAGACCTGTTGTAGATTAATATATCATCAAAAAATACTAGCACAAATTTTATAAGGAAGGGTTTGAAAATGGAATTCATCAACCTTTGAAATGTAGAAGGTGCATTAGTAAGGCCAAAAAGCATGACCAAAAATTCATAATGACCCTCATGAGTTCGAAATGCTATTTTCAGCATATCTTCAGTCTTCATTCTAATTTGATGATATCCTGAATGAAGATCCAACTTGGTAAAATAAATTTCTCCATGTAATTCATCGAATAATTCATCAATCACATGAATGGGAAATTTATCTTTAATGGTGAGCTTATTGATCTCCCTATAATCTGGACACATGCGCCATGATCCATCCTTCTTGTGCACCAATAGTATTGGAGTAGAGAAAGAACTTTGACTAGGTTGAATTATACCAGCTTCTAACATTTCTACAATCATACGTTCAATTTCGCTCTTTTGGACATAAGGATATCTATAAGGCCTGATTTTTGGAGGAAAAATTCCTGGAATCAAATGAATAACATGATCATGATCATGAATAGGTGGGAGTCCTTTAGGGGTTTCAAACACCTTGGAATGGTTGTCCAAGGCCTTTTGGAGATCTGCAGAAATAGATGATTTTGATGTTGGAACTTCTAGTGAGCATAATTGTGCAATTACGCCTCGTTGTTCTTTCTTCAGAATCATTTTTATGAAATTAGAGCTTATTATCTTTCCTGACTTCCCTGCGATACCCCGTAATTCAACTTCCTTTCCTTTTGAAAAAAAATTCAAGAAAATTTCTTGAAAATTAAAAGCTACCGTCCCCAAAGATTGTAACCATTGTACTCCTAGTACAACATTAGCACCTCCCATAGGAATGGAAAGCATTGGAATGTTCAATACATATTCCCCCATGGTTATCTTGATATTATGACATTTTCCAGAGCAATTTATAGTTCCTCCATTTGCAACCATCACTTGACATTATGGTGTTGGGTATAGGAAACAATTCAATTCCTTGGCTACCTTACAATGAATAAAACTATGGGTACTACCCGAATCAATCAACACTATTACCTTTTTCTTCTTGATATGCCCTTCTATCTTCAGAGTTTGAAGAGTGGTAATTCCTACCAATGCATTACACAATATGGTCAGACTCATTTCTTCCTATTCTAGGGTTGGTTCGTGGTGTATATCCTTTTATTTTGAAGTTTCTTGTTCATTTTCTTCTTCCTCTTCACAATCTATGTAAAACAATTTCTTCTCAGCACGCTTATGACCTTTAGTGTATTTTCTATCACAACTGTAGCAAATCCCTTTTTCTCTTTTTTCTTCCAATTTTTGTGGTGTCAACCTTGTAGGTTGTCGAAGTATAGGAGTAGAAACACTTCCATCTTTATATATGTGAGTGGTAGGCTTCCTTGTTTCCATAATTTTACATTCAATTTTTCTTGCCATCTTGAATGCCTTTTCCAATGAATTAGGTTCCCAAACCTGAAATTCATGTTGGATGTTATCCTTTAAAATCCTTATGAAGACATCAATCATGTGTTCCTCTGGAATATCAGTTACCCTTATATTCAATTTTTGGAAGTCCTCAATGTGCTCCGCCATTAAACCCTTTTGTTTGAGATTTATCAATTGGCTAAAGAAGGTGTTGCTTTTTGTATAATCATAATGTGTATCATTTCCTCCGTAAAAATTGACCAAGTAACAAATTTTTACAGAAGAAAAACCATCGATACCATACAATTGTATTTTTTTATAAATGTAAAGTTCCAATGCGTACCTTTTGTGTGTTTTGCACATTATTGAGATCAAAATATTGTTCCATTTGTAGTATCCATGTTACATGATCCTTGCCATCAAACTTCCCCTTATCCATCCTTGGAATATGGTGGTTCTTCCTTCCAACATTGGAGTTTATGAAATCATGATTAACATTTATTTTGTTCTCATCATAAATTTCCTCTACTATGTTTTCGCTGTTAGGAAACATTTCTTGTATCAACCTTGCCAAACCTTCAATCTCTACTTTTATATCATTCTTCATGTTTTCCATTTTTTTCATCGATCTTAGCTTCCATTTCATCCATCTTAAATTCCATCTTAGCTTCAAAACCATTCATCTTAGCTTCCACGTCTTTCTTCAAGCCATCCATCTTAGTTCCCATGCCTTTCTTCAAAACTTCCATTTCATTTTTTGTTGCTCTTTCCAATAGCGAAACTTGGTGCATTTTCTCTTGTAATTTTGATATCTCATGTTTTGTTTCTTCGTCTTCATGAGTCATAGTAGAGCCTTATGAAGGCTTAATTGGTGTTGAATTCTTTTTAGGGGGAATTTTAGAACCCAATACTGATATATATTCTTCAATATTCCCTTGGAATAAATTCAAACTAATTTTTTTTCAAACGAGACTTATGTAATTCGAAACAATACACACCTTTTTTATTTCTTTTGAGGAGCTAAATATTGAAACTGAATTATCTCTGTGATTTTGGATCTTCAACAACTGAAATTCAGCCCTAAAGTAGTCCTCTAAATCATCTTTTGAATTCCATAGGTCTGACTCGATTTGGATTCCTCAAGACAAAGTTATGCCCAATCTCCCATGATGACCTAATTATGGACTAGTTCAATAGAGTGAAATTGTATGTCTTTTCACATGTCACTATTTCCTGCTTCAACACCGAAATTGATATAATGAAAACTACAGTCTGTGTACTTACAGCTGCTTTTTACAGAATCTCAATCTGACGCTCAGAGAGAGAGTTATGACGTTTTTCCCACGGTCACCTCTCTGAGATGAAATTCAGGATCCTGATTAAATCCTAACTTCCACAGATCATATCTCAAAAAATATTGCAAAACAAGATCTAAAAGTTTTATAGGAGGTTCTTCAAGATTTTGGCTTTGATTTGTGAAAATTTTAGCTTCTGAAACATTGTAGAAAAATATTTATAGCGAAAATGTCGTGATGACCTTTTTAGGTTAAATTCATGAGCCTGCAAAAAGCCCTAACTTCCACAAATCATATCTCTGCAAATATTGCGAACCAAGCTCTGAACATTTTCAACAATGTTCCTTGGTATTTCGGCTTTGAACTCTAATAATTTCCACTTCTTAACCTTCGTAGAAACACGGTTATAGTGAAAATTCCATGACCACCTGTTTGGAGCAGTGAAACCCTAGAATCCAAAGCTCTGATACCAAATGTTATGAAACCAGCTCCAAAAATAGAAGGAAAGAGAGATCAACACCTTAGAAATCAACCATTTCGAGGGGGCAACCTCCAATACATTACATAAATGAACAATTTTTGGATGATAAAAATGACCAAAACCTCCTTCTATATATAAGAGTCCATGGGCCCACAACATAATCCTAGCCGACCTAACAATAATAATGTAAGGGCACAATAATAACAATATTGGGGTTAGAGGGGTACAACAATAATAATAAGGGGGCTACACTAATAACAATAAGGGACTAAACTAGTAATATAGGGACCTAACAGACACCTTAAGTAAGGAAGGCCATTTCATATTGGTACAATCCACTTATTGTACAACACAGATTGCTAATATCTTCATGAAGGATTTTTTTTTGTTACATGGAATACTCGAGATTATAGTGTTAGACAAAGATGCAAAATTCACCTCAAAATTTTGGAAGATATTTTTTGGAGGAATGGGAGCTCAACTAAATTTCCGCACGACATATCATCCTCAAATAGATGGACAAACTAAGAGAACCAATAAGATTTTGGAGAACATGATGAGAATGTATGTCATGGACAAACCCATAAATGGGAGGATTTTTTTCATTTGGTAGTGTTTTCTTACAAAAATAGTTATCAAACATCCAAAAGAATGAGCCCTTTTGAAGCTATGTATGGCAGGAAATGGCTCACACCTCTCAATTGGAGTCAACTAGAGGATAGAGAAAATGGAGAAAATAGAGAAAATAGTACAGAGGATTCAACAAAATAATAAAACCACACAGGACAAACAAAAAATCTATGTAGACAAAAAAAAAGAACACTGAAGGAGTTCGAAATTTGGGATAACGTTTATTTGAGGGTGGAACAAAGGAAAATTACTTTAAGAATGAGAACCTGTCCAAAATTAGCTCCCCAATTTTGTGGGTCATTTGAAATTGTGGACATAATTGAATCCATAGCTTATCAATTAGCATTACCTAGTCATATTAAATTTCATAATATTTTTCATGTGCCTTTGATAAAGAAATATGTACATTATGGTTCTTCCATAATTGATTGGAAATTTCTACAGGTGGAACCCACACGAGGCTTTCTGGAAGAACCTCCTTGTATCCTATGTAGGAAATAGATTTGGTTTCAAAATTGAGTCGTTTTTCGACTTAAAGTGAAATGGAATAACTTTACTCATGAAGAGGCCACATGGGAGCGCAAGCTGAATTGAAGAAAAATTATCCAACACTTTTCCAAAGGGAAGTAACTGGGAAAATAAACATCAGGGACAGTGTAAAGCTAAATGGGGGTAGAATGTAATGCCCCTCTCGTTTTTGTAATGTTGTTTTCCTTTATTCAAACCAAGTCATGTTAGTGTGAATGGGGGAAAATTCATAAATTAGAATAAAATTTTTATGTACATAAATAAATTTAATTAATTAATAAATAAATGGATTGAAACTACTTAGGAATCAGAGACTTGAGTATGAGATTCTTCCCAAAGAATGAAACACCAAAAAAAATGTCATTAGTAAATGAGATTTAGATAAATCTTTCATAATATAGATTTTGGATAAAATTTAATGTGTAGGAGAGAAAATCCATTAAATCACTTAGCTGGGAAAGATGTCGAGCATTGATAGTAATAAAGTATCGAGAGAGATAAAAGTGGGCTTTAAAGGAAAATTTTAAGTCATTGGAATGGAAACACACTAAAGTGGAATGTAGCTTAAGGAAAAATCGATTATGGAAGAAAACCTATAAAATAATATAGGGGTTGTTGATTTTGGGTTTTCTTGGCAAGCATATCTAAGCTTAGGGGGGAATTGGAGGCTACAATTCTTGGGAGGAAACGTTTCCATCCACAAGTGTTCTTATGGCTTCAATTTTGGTTAGAATATTATGTTATAGAATTTCGAGTTCTGTAAATGGGTAGATGTTAGTTTTCTGTTATAGAAGTCTTGATTTAATGAAAATATTTTTGTTATAAATTAGCAAGTATTGTAAGTGATTAAGTAATAAATTCTTGTTAGAATTTTACACAATTGTAAATGAGTGTATTACAATTTGCATCATGTTGTAGTTCTGCTACCAAGATATAAATGATTAGCAAATTCTAATTTAACTTTCAGTACTTTAAAGGAATATATAGACCAAAATATTTAAAAACCAAACGAAATAAGTTACTGTAAAATCGCCTAAATAAGCGGATTGGACTTGCCAATTAAAGAACTTGGAATAACAAGAGTACATTAATCCATTTCTTTCTAAGGGTTTGAATAATATTTATGCCTGGTTCGGTAGCAAAAATCTTGAATCAAATTTCCTTAAGGTCGCTACAGGGAGGTACTATAAATTTGTCTTTGGAAATTTGGTTCATAAGTAAAAAATTAACACAAAAATAAAAATTATGTAAGTAAAATTAAAAAAATAACCTAATTTAATTAGGAATACCTTGCATATGGAAGAACCGGTCACATGAATATTTTACCCAAAACAATATATTTATATATTTATTCTGTTCGGGTAGAGAATTATTGATTGAAGGTTGAGAGAGGAACTAGAACGTAAATATTACTGCGATGTCATAGGATAGACGAGCACAGATCCTATATGGGGTCATGCATATGCTACCCTTAGTAAATTGTTGAATTAAATAACTATATGTGGTACTAAGTATACAAAAAACTTGCATATGGGAAATAGGAACCCAAAATGTTATGGAAACAGAAAACTGCATCGTATAGTCATTCTAGAGAGGGAAACTAAATAATTAATTGATACCCATAATATTGGAAATAACAAATAAGGGAAATACATAAATTGAAAAAAAATAAAGCGAAATGATGTCATGCGTAACTATTCCACCTCCTTTTATTTGATGTTACTGTATAAGTTGTAGAAGTCTATAGTGAAATAAATAAAAATAAAAAAAGGGAGGTAGTGACTACCAGGAATGTTTCAACCATCGAATACTAACCATTCCATTCATAAAAGATAATTATATTAAAAATAAATAACAATATACATATATCTCATAATCGATAGATACATTTGAAAAAAAAAATCATATATACATGAGAGTTGGGTTATGAAATGCAATTACGTATCTTCACTTTTGGAATATCCGTGAAAATGTGTATCACCGACCTGGAGGAAGCAGAGAAGTTGGGGTCATAAGAGATGACTTAGCCAAGCACCTAGAAGCCATTGTAACCAAATCACTGACAAATTAAGATGCAGAGTACAACATATCACATTAGTATTGAGTTTGTTGGAATTTTTTAGTATTCCAGAAAACATATAGAGGGAATAAAATTCTCTTCTTAACACAGAGAATAATAAAAAAATTTCTTGACAGAGATTCACAAACTGGTTCTATTTCATTAAAATGAAAAACTATTACAATCTGATAACTTTCCACTGTTGGGAGATTACAAAAGCTGGAACTGTTGCAACACACAATGTCCAAAAACTCTTCTCTATCTTCTTCCAAAAATGCACACACAGTGATTACAAAACTTTGTTTTTAACTTCACTTCATTTTGTCTTCGGACACATAGTTAAAAAAATAATAATACCCAGTCATGCTAATACACTAGCCTTCGGGCTCAACTTTTATATGGCACAACATTTATAAAAAAAAAAAAAAAAAAAAACTATGGAGATATATATATTATAAACTTTAACAGTTTATAATATTTATTATTATTACCCATATGTGAGTTATAAATAAAAGTCAAAAGACTTTCCATCTACGTGCATTTAAATAAAACATTGAAATATTATAATAGGGTCCTCGAGCCTTAATACAATCCGCCCTTTAAACTTTTATAATAATATTTTGAAACCTTATATCTATCGCTGCATAACAAATACTTAAACCAATGTTTATCATCCCAGACTTAAAACGAATAAAACTCCATTGCAATGAGTTTTCGCGTTCCAATCGAGCCCTACGTCAGCAGAGCCAAAGTCCGCGTGATCGGCCTGTGATTGGCTGACGCTGGGGCTCGCCGAAACTCAAACGAAATATGTGCCGGATTTCATAAAAAAATTTGCATACCAAATCTGCCCAGTGACGTCATGCAATTGTGCGCACGATAAATATAGAACACAATTCATAAAATGGTTTTGGGTCTGAAATGGAGGTTTTACTGCTTGACTCCATTTCTGCGCTATAAAACATGATTGGTCCACGTTGCACTGTGCTGGCATGGGACCGGCTCGATTCAAAAACTTGGTGTGTGACACACAACAACAGAAGTTTAAAAACAATGTCAAGTCAGGCCTTAAAGCCCTCACCAACCACAAAAAACTTCAATATCTCTGCAATGGTGGCTGCTGCCCATAAACAAAAAATTCAATTTGCAGGCTTCATTAAATCGGAGATGGAGTGCACACAAATAATTTGCCCATGTTGTACTTTTCTTCCACTCTCCTACACGGGGTTTGCAGGTGAATTTAACATTTCAACACTTCCCCTTAAATTCAGTTGCTATGTTATCTGTCATACCCATGCACTTCCTCAAATAATCAAAACTCTTTTGCCCCAATGGATTTGTCAAAATGTCTGCAAATTTCTCCTCTGTTCTGCAATGTTTCAAAATTATTTCTCCATTGTTCACTAACTCCCTGATGTAGTGAAACTTGGCATCTATGTGTTTCGTTCTTTTGTGAAACACATAATTCTTTGACAATGCTATAGCTGAGCTATTGTCACAATATATTACTGTTCCTTTTACCTGTTCTTGACATAAACTCCTCAACATTCTTCTCATCCAAACTTCTTGACATGCTGTTACTGCCACATACTTTGTTTCTGCTGTAGATAAAGCCACACTTTGATGTTTTTTAGAAGCCCATGAAATGGCTCCTGAACCATATGAAAAACATAACTAGATGTGCTTTTCTGGTCATCAATACTTCCAGCCCAGTCACTGTTTGTATATCCAATCAATTCAGAATTTTTTGAAGTGGTATATAAAATTCCATACCTCTTTGTTCTTTTCACATACCTCAGAATTCTTTTCGCTGCTTGCCAATGTGCCTCCTTTGGCCTTTCCATAAATCTGGAAATTAAACTCACAGCATGCATAATATCAAACCTAGTTGTAGTCAAATACATGAGGCTGTCAACTATGATCTTGTACAAACTAGGATTAAAATCCTCACTGTTGTCCTGTATGCTGAGTTTCAATCCCATGACCGTGGGAGCAATTGCTTCCTTGCAATCCTGCATGTTAAATCTTTCCAAAAATTCATTCACATATTTAGCTTGAGAAATAAAAAATTTATTTTTATTTTTCTCTACTTCTATTCCTAAGAAGTATTTCAGCAATCCCATATCAGTGATCTCAAATTCATCCTTCATGACTGATTTAAAATTCTCAATGAAGTAATCATCATTACCTATAAAGATCAAATCGTCAACATATAAAACAACAATCGTCATCTTACCATCTTTCTCCTTGATGTATAATGTGAGTTCTCCTTCACATTTTTCAAACCCATTTTCCAGTAGATAGGCATCTATCTTACTGTACCATGCTCTTGGTGCTTGTTTTAGCCCATAAAGAGATTTCTTCAATCTGCAAACTTTGTTGTATTGGCCTTCTTTCTCATAGCCTAGAGGTTGTTCAACATAAAATTCTTCCATAAATACTCCATTTAGGAATGCTGATTTCACATCCATTTGGTAAACTTTCCACTTGTGTTGTGCTGCTATGGAAAACACTACTCTCACTGTTTCCATTCTTGCAACCGATGCAAATGTTTCCTCATAATCTCTTCCATGTTACTACTTGTAGCCTTTGACAGCAAGTCTGACCTTGTGTCTTTCAATCTTACCTTCAGCATTGCTTTTGGTCTTGTAGACCGATTTCACTCCAATTACCTATTTGTCTTTTGGGAGATCAATTAATTCCCATGTTTTATTTTTCTCTATGGCATTCATTTCTTCATCATAGCATCTATCGATTCCTTATCTTTTATATCTTCTTCAAAATGAATAGGATCATATACATGACAATATAATGCAAATAAAGAGTTCATACCTTCATTTGCTGCCTCTTCCTCATAAATATCATTCAAATTTCAAAATCTGGTTCCTCTTTCATTTGGTGTACTTGTGCTTGAAGAAGCACTCAAATCTACTCCTTGTGGTGTGCTTGAAAAAACACTATCATTACTTCTTGATACAAACAACTCTTCCAGCTTGTGGTGTCCCTTGCTGTCCTTGTGTTGGTGGAGGTGGTGCTGCTAATGAGGGATGTATTTCAGCCATCTCATCCTCATTGTCATCATGAGATAAAAAACTCTTCACATTCACTGTTTTCTCAATGTTGCCATCCCAAGCTTCTTCTTCAATGAACTGAGCATATCTGCTTATAACAAACTTCTTGGTGGATGGATTATACAACCTGTATGCCTTGGATTCTTCACTGTATCTAATAAAAATGCACTTCTCCCCCTTAGTGTCCAACTTCTTCCTTAGCTGATCTGGAATGTGTGCATAAGCCACACAACCAAAAACTCTCATGTGGGTAACACCTTGTTTTATGCCACTGCACGCTTCTTCAGGAACTATGTTCATTACTACTTTGGTTGGGCATCTATTCAAGATTTATGCTGCACAATGTACAGCTTTATCCCAATAATCATTGGCAAATGTTTTTCCTTCAGCATACTTCTTACCATGTCCATGATTGTTCTATTTTTCCTTTCAGAAACTCCATTTTGTTGCAGTGTGTACCTTGCTATAAATTACTTGTGTATGCCATTTTCTCTGCAAAAACGTAGAAATTATTTTGATATATACTCACCTCCTTTATCAGTTCTTAAAAATTTTATGTGCTACCCACTTTGGTTCTCTACAAGAGCCTTAAAGTGGCAGAATTTCTCAAACACTTCACTTTTATATTTCAAGAAATAAACCCAAGTTTTCCTTGTGAAATCGTCAATAAAAGTGAGCATATAATGGCTTCTTGCTAGTGATAGTGTTTGCATTGGCCCACACAAATATGAATGGACAATTTCTAAGGGTTCCTTTGTCCTTATGCTCTTTCCTGATGGAAAGCGTTCTCTGTGTTGTTTTCCCAAGATGCAGCTTTCACATAGGCTGTCTGGTTTCCCAATCAATGGTAATCCCTTTACCATTCCTTTCCTATGCAAAAAATTTAGTCCTCCAAAGTTGAGATATCCAAATCTCAAATGCCATAACCAATTTTCATCTTTTTCTTCTCTTTGGAATGTCTCCTGTGTCACCGCTGTCATTTCATCTCATTTCTTCAAATCTTCTCTCATCTTGAGAGGGAACATTATGTTCCTTGTCATCTTCACTTGTGCAATACATTGTTTGCTTGGTGGTTTATCCATGATGGTGCATACATCATCTTCAAATAAAACATTGTATCCCTTTTGGATGAGCTGTCCAATGCTTAACAAATTACATTTCATACCTGGTACATAATATACATCAAATATGCTCTTCTTTTCTTCTTTCTTTGTCAAGACACCTACTCTATGTTTTCCCATGACAAAGACTTTATTGTCTGTCCCCAATGTAACTTTATACTTTACATTTTCATCTAACATGGAAAACATGGCAATTTTTCCAGTCATATGGTTGCTACATCTTGAATCTAGAAATCATATATTCTCATTCTTTTCTTCAGCCATATTACATGCTAAAAACAACTTACCTTGACTGATATTTTCTTTTGTAAAATTAGCACTGGGTCTATTATCCATGCCACTCTGTTTCTTCCTACATTCATTGGCATAATGCCCATACTTCTTACAATAATGACATTGAACTTGGGATTTGTCATACCTTTGTCCATGGGCTTGATTTTGTCCACCTTGTTGGCTACTGCCTTGGCCTTGGTTCTTATTTTCCTTGTTGCCCCTTCCATTTGCAGGGTTGTTTCTTCCTCCTCTGTTTTGGCTTCTGCCTCTTCCTTTTCCTCTGTAGTTTCCTCTTCCTTGACCTCTTCCTCTTCCAAATGACATTTGGGTCTTGAAGACATGATACAAATATGAGTGTGCATTTCTACCCAATCTTTGTTCATGTGTCATCAGTGATGCATGAAGTTCATCAACTGAAAAATTTGAGAGATCATTTGTCTCTTCAAGGGTTGTGACTATCACATCAAACCTTATGGGTAAGCTCATCAACACTTTATCCACAATCCTTCTTTCTTCAAGTGTCTCTCCATGAGACCCTATCTGGGTAATCAACCCAATCACATGTGGGAAGAATGAGTCTATGTTATCAGAATCTTTCATACAAAGAATTTCAAAGTCTCTCATCAGCGATTGTAGCTTTGTTGTGTTCACCTTCTCCATACCTTGACAGACAATCTGGAGGGTATCCCATACATCCTTGGACCTCTTAGCTGTTTCTATCCTTGGAAACACACTTTCATGCACTGCTTGATAGAGATAGAAGAGGGCTTTTGAGTCCTTATTCCTATCGCTCTTCAACAAATCCTTCTTTGCCCGTGTCAAGGCATTAAAGGCATTTTCATCTGCTGGTTCTTCAAAACCATCTTCAACAAGCTCCCATAAGTCTGGAGAGGCAAACAAGGCTCTGATGGTGATTTTCCAATAATCATAGTACTTCCCATTGAACTGTGGGCGCTGAGTATTTTCAATACTCATGCTTGTGCTGGCTCCTACCATGGCTAGCACTCTGAACTATGTTCAAATAACTTGACTGTGTTTTTAAATAAACTATCCCTCTAACTAAGAGACAAACTATGTCTTCAAAAAGACTTCTCTGGACTGCACTATTTTACAACAAAACAAAATTCTGTTTCTGAGAAATACCTTGGACTTTTTTTGAGCCTTCACTCTGCTGGAGAACTGCTACAACAAACTCCTTCCTTCAGCTTCTTTGACACCTTCAAAGAGTCTGGACTAGCTTCGATACCATATTGAAATTTCTGAGTATTCTAGAACACATACAGAGGAAATAAAATTCTCCTCTTAACATAGAGAATAATAAAAAAATTGCTTGACAGAGATTCACAAACTGGTTCTATTTCATTAAAATGAAAAACTATTACAATATGGTAACTTTCCACTGCTGGGAGATTTCAAAAGCTGGAACTACTGCAACACATAGTGTCCAAAAACTATTCTTTGTATTTTTCCAAAAATGCACACACAGTGCTTACAAAACTCTGTTTTTAACTTCACTGCGTTTTGTCTTCAGACACACAGTTAAAAAATAATAATACGCAGTCACGCTAATGCATTAGCCTTCGGGCTCAACTTTTATATGGCGCAACATTTTTCAAAAATTAAAATAAAACTATGGAGATATATATATTATAAACTGTTATATTATAAATTTTAACAATTTATAATATATATTATTATTACCCATATGTGAGTTATAACTAAAATTCAAAAGACTTTCCATCTACGTGCATTCAAATAAAATATTGAAACATTATAATAGGGTCCTCGAGCCTTAATACAATCCGCCCTATAAACTTTTATAATAAGATTTTGAAACCTTATATCTATCGCCGCATAACAAATACTTAAACCAATGTTTATAACATGGACTTCAAACGAATAAAACTCCATTGCAATGAGTTTTCGTGTTCCAATCGAGCCCTATGTCAACAGAGCCAAAGTCTGCACGATCGCCTGTGATTGGGTGATGCTAGGGCCCGCCGGAACTCAAACGAAATATATGCCGGATTTCATAAAAAAATTCGCATACCAAATCTTCCCAGTGACGTCATGCGATTGTGCGCGCGATAAATATAGAACGCAATTCATAAAAGGGTTTCAGGTCCAAAATGGAGGTTTCACTGCTTGACTCCATTTCCGCACGATAAAACGTGATTGTTCCACGTTGTGCTGTGCTGGTAGATGGCACTGGCTCGATTCAAAAACTTGGCACGTGAATTAAACGTTGTGGTTAGTCAGGGCGTTAAGGCCCGATTTGACATTGTTTTTAAACTTCTGTTGTTGTGTGGTCAGAAAACAAAAAACTTCAATATCTCTGCAATGGTGGCTGCTATCCATAAACAAAAAAATTCAATTTACAGGCTTCATTAAACCTGAGATGGAGTGCACACAAATACTATGCCCCTATTGTACTTTTCTTCCATTCTCTTGCAAGAGGTTTGCAAGTGAATTTAACATTTCAACAGAGTTAACAAAGAGACGATTCTAATTAACCTGTAACATGCTAGGAAAATGAGAAAATAAAAACGATATTTTCATGCCAGGTGGGATTTGAGTCCCAGTGCATACTTTTTTGTATATCCACAAGAAGAAATAAAACAGAAAATTCTTTAAATAGGTAACAGTAACAGAAGCATGGAGGTAAAGAATACTTATTCGAAAATTAATCTGGGAGTCTCAGAGAATGTACCTTTGTGGGCATTTAAACATGATTCCAATGTTGAACCATCGCGTAGTTGTCCAAGAACTATAGGTCGACCCCGACATTACATGGGAAGAATAAACGAATTTGGGTAAATGAAAAACCGCAGAAAAAAACATAAACACATGTCCCTAGGAGGAAGGCGAAGTAGCTATAGGAAACAAAATGAATCCAAGGATAAATTACAGGAGGCGAATCTCGTCTTCCATGAATTAGAAAAAGGACCAACTTTTTGATCATAGAGTTACTTTTCATACCTAAAAGCCTAAATTTAAATTATCACTTGTAATTAAACCAAGCCAAATACAGCGTTAAGAAAAGAGAGCTTACTAGTGCTCAAATATATAAACACGCCGAAATTATCGACATTGACGAACACGCATTAAAATATATAAACAGAGCCGAAATTATCAAATGGTAGGTGCAAACTCAGAATAACATAACTTTATATATATATATATATATATATATATATATATATATATATATATATCTTCTAACGACTCACGAGGTAAATTTGAAATTATATATCATTCAAATCCATAAAAGAGGTATGATTTTAAGCTATAACACCCTCAACATTATTATCACGATGATAAAATAAATGTCTATTTAAAAAAAATATGTATTCTTATTGCAAGGTAATAAACTATAGAGATGCGACAAGCATCATGTGAAGATGCATGTTCTCTTTAAGTGAATAATTCTTGAGTGTCGGCGTCGACATTAAATATTGGTGATTACATGATTGATTTAGGTTTCAATATTACAATAGATAAATTAAATAGTGGAGCTATTGGTGATTATTTTCTTGGTATAGATTTTAATATAATTGTGTAATTCAAATATCAATTCCAAAAATAGACATGCATAATTATGAAAGTGAATAAAAAGTAAACCAAAAAAAATCTACAAATTAAAATATTAAATTAAAATTCTTCTATTTATGGACCAACAATTTATTAACATTTGATTTACTAAAAAATTCTATACATATCACGCATCTCCTTAATCAAAATTCTATTCCTAATTTGTTACCAAAATTATATTTAAAATATAAACAAAAAAAAATCCCTCATATCTCTACTCCTAACTTGTAACCATATTTAAAAACCAATATAATAAATTAAAATATATTAATACTATATTCAAAATTTAAAATTTTGATTTAAAAATTAGAAACCATTAGTTGATATTCTATTTCAACATAAAACAACAAGATTTCATTTCAAATATAAAATTTATACACCAAATTATATTATATTACAAATATTTATTATATAACAAATTTTAATTAAAAACTATATTCAATAAAAACATCACATTCCAAATTTTAAATTTCAAATATAATACTTATAGATATATATAGGTTTAAATTAAATATATTTTAATATAATAAATTTAAATTAACATCTTTTTAAAGAAGATTATGAAAATAATTTTTTACAAAGAGCTAGTTGTCCCAACTAGGATTTGTCATACTGGTGTCAAAATTTTGTAATGTTAGTATTGGATGTTTTTAGTTGGTAGGCCAGACCAAGAAGTATCCTTCACCAAGTCTATTTTTTCGCATAGCCTGTGAGGGGTGGCAGCCCCATGAGTGTCCCCTCACGTGGAAGGGGGAGTTCCTCGTTCCACGATGTAGTGAAACAAACAACCTCATCCCAGTTGATCCAAGTAGTTTAAGGAGAAAATGCAGCAATATCCATAGAGACTCCAGTAATGGGTGTGCAATGGCAGGTGCAGAGACATAATCGTTGCCTCCCAAAAGCTGAAAAAAATCCAAATTTTCTAATTCCAAACAACCATTTGGAAGAATCTCACAAAAATATGGAAGATCATGCCATGATATGCAAATTCTTGGGAATCTAGCCTCTAGATCAAGAAATTATTCAGTGGATCTAGGTCAAATGGTCCACTCAAAGACAGATTGAGCTTCAACTAAGAGCCAAGGGGTTCTTTATGGTGATTTTTGTAGATCTGGAAGACATAAAGCGAATTTTTGAAAGTGGACCATGTTTCATGAATAACGTTGGGATTTTTCTACGTTACTGGGAAGAATGCTATAATTTAGAAAAACAAGAATTCTAGGAAGATCCAGTTTGAGTTTAATTTTTCTCACTCCCGGAATATTTTTGGCAGCGTGATATCCTGAAAGGGATTAGGAGAAAACTAGACAATTTGTGAAAGTATCAAAGATAAAAGAATACAAAGGCTTGCAGCATACACCAGCATATGTGCCCATATGAATATATCCCAACCCTTCCCGGAGTCAATATATTTGGTCTACAACGATTCCATTTGGACCCATCCATTGGATTATGAACATGTAACCTTCAAATGTTGTTGATTCCATGAACATGGTCACTTTTTGTGATTGTCCTCTTACTATTGCAGAGGAAGCCATACATGCAACCCACTAGAGAGACGAAGAAGGCTTTCAATAGGTAAGCAGAAGGAGAGACCATCATTCTAGGACTCAACCTTCATCTCCTAATGCTCATCAAAATCAATCACCTCCGATATCTGGATTGGTTCCCCAACCATCAAAGAAACCTTGATCTAGAGGGAATGAAAATTCTTTTTCTATTCTAGAGATGCTCGAGTCAACAACAACTGATTTGGAACGCCGACCTAAAATTTCTCTAAAATAAATGGAATTGGATAAGGAAATGTCACCATAGATGGACAAAGCCACACCCAAGAGAAAATCGCTGGAATATATGGAAGAGGATAAAAGACTAAAAGAGACTATCATTCAAACAAGTAAATTATTAGAAGTGGAGGAAAATAATAACATATTAGGGCCAAAGGAATGAAAAATGTTGGAGATGTTTTGGGTTTGGCTCAAAGCGGATGTCAAGGATATCCCAGTAAACCAGCTCAATCACTTCCAAAATATTTTTAGCCAATGGAGTGTTCTCCTTGGGAAATAGAATGGGAATCCAAGACCCTCAAGTTTGAGTGGAGAAGGGGGGATTATGGCCCTCACACTCCCAGATCCAAATATCCATGACAAAGGGAAAAAGGGAAAAGGGTCAACAAAGGAACCCATCAGGGAAACAGGTGAACTTCTAATCAACTCTGGTCAGATGGGGCAATTCATGGATTATTTCGCTCCCTCCCTACCCCCCTCCCAATGAAATTAGTCTAATGGAATGTTTGGGGATTAAACAACAAAGGTAAGCTCCTCTATTTGAAATAAAAAATATCAAAGTTAAGCCAGCTTTTGTGTTATTGCAGGAGACCAAAATGATAATAGATAAAATTAAGGAGGTGAGCCAACTCTGTTGTAAAACCAATGAAGTGATGATGATTGACACAATTGGGATGGCAGGAGGAATAACAATTCTATGGAATTCTAGACAGATAATCTTTAAATATTGGATATACGTGCATTATACCCTCTCCGATAGCTTTAGGCCTATTGGTTCTAACTTGTGGATTGGTTTGAAATCACTCTATGGCCCTTCTATCCCTCATGCCAAATACCTTTTTCTCAAGGAAATGCATTTTCTACGGTTATGTTTTTCCATATCTTCTTAGCTCATTTGGGGAGACTTCAACATGATCCAGAATCTGAATGCAAAACATGGAGGTGTTAGGCACCTATACCTATGGTCGATGGATTTCAATGACCTGATAGAGGAGCTTCACCTCACCGATGTTGAAACAAAGTAAGTAATGCACACTTGGAACAACAGGAGAGGTGGAAAACAACAAGTAGTCTGTCCATTGGATCAATTTATTATTTAAAGAGACCTTCTCTTAAAGGACCCATTTATAGAAGCCTCAATAATTCCATCTCTAGGGTATGATCACTTTCCAATCTGTCTAAATATGTCTAGTCATTCGCCCCTTAAGAAAAATCCATTTCATTTTGAAATCTTCTAGATTTTTAGAGAAGCTATAGGAATAGTGGAAAGATCTAGAAGTGTCAAAAGGGTCGTGCATGAAAAAATTCCAGAGGAAACTTAAATCTCTCAAACTTAGAATCAAGATCTGGAATAAAGAAGAATTCAATGACATATTTGTTGAGAAGAAATGAATTGAGGCACAAATGGAGGAGATCCAAATGAAAATTACAAGCGAAGGGCATAAATAGGATCTGGCTACTAAGGAATGTCATCTTCTGAATTATTTGGAAGAACGTCGAAAACAAGAAGACACCTTATGGTGATAGAAATATAGAATTCAATGGCTCCATGAGGGAGACAAGGATTCTAAATTCTTTCAGAGATCCATGATTATACATCGTCAACACAACCACATCTCTTCCCTCACCTCTAGGAATCAGAATCATCTAGAGAATCACCAAGACATGAAACGAGAATTATTCTATTTTTTCTCTTCCCTATTGACCGAAGAAGTGTATGATCACACAGAGGTTATCACTCAGGTCACTCGCCATATTCCGAAAATAGTAACTAAATATCAAAATGAAACTTTAATTAGGCCCATGACTTAGCAATAAGTGGAAAATTTGATCAAGATAATTTCCCGCAAACAAGGCCTCAGGCCTTGATGGATTCACTTAAGAATTTTTCAAATAATGTTGGTCTTCTAAGGGTTCATAAATAGTAGATCTCGCTGAGGAATCCAGGTGGAAAAGACATATATGGTGAGGTCTAAATGCAACCTTCCTCACTCTCATTCCAAAATGTTATGAGGAAAACATATGGGGACTCTTCCATTCTATCACCTTATGTAATGTGATTTATAAAATCCTATCAGCTATCCTCTTTCGCTGATTGAACCCCATTATTCACCAAATCATTAACTTAGAAAAATTGGGGTTTGTAGAGGGTTGTCAAATCTTGGATGGAATAGTCTCTTCCCATGAACTTATTCATTCACTTATGAGTCATAAGAAATATGGGATGTTCCTTGATTTGTACCTTTCAAAAGCCTATAACCATCTCATATATTGTAATGTTAGTGACCTCAAATATTAGCACAACAAGAAGCTATAGTCAATTAGTGGGGAAAACTCCAGTTCCCTATCTATTGGGTGGGGTAGGTACCATGCTTGTTCTCATAGGGTTTTCTCTGATTATTCTGGCATGGTCCTACTTCAAGGACTGTAGTACTGGCCATTCACAACAAGAAATTAACAACATATCATCAGGGCATCATCATATAGTTAAACATGGGGATGCTGGAAAGAGAGAGATGAGGAAGGATATGGTAGAACATTCAGATGATAAGGGTGAAAGAGTGATTGTGATCATGGCTGGTGATGGGGAACCCACCTTTATTGCATCCCTAGGTTCTCCTAGGAATCCTTGCCATTCATTCCATAGACTCAGCTTCTGTTTCACATATGATAATACAATTTAGTTAACTTCCACAGGTTACATAAATGTCAAACGATTTATCCCTATTTAAAAGATATTAGATATGTTTGTATACCTTGCATCGCATTATGAGAAGTGCCATTCTAGCACCATTCATGAACAAGAATTCGTGCTTGGCATATGAGGGATAGTTTTTGACTCTAAACTCAAGGTTCCCACTGGAATTTGACATTATAAAACAATCACAGTTGTAAACAAGATATTTCTTCTATACTGTCAAAGATGTGGAAGACACCTTGGGGATTTCATCTTCGATCATAGCATTCCTGTTGCACTGTGGATCGTGTGGATGAATCTTGGCGAGCATGGTTCTAGAGAATATGAGACAAGGGAGTCCAAAGATACGAAAAAAAGTAGCGAATTAATAACATAAACGAAAGATCTGTCACGGAGAGTGAATGCCAAGCCCGAAAAAATATCTTCAAAAACTCTCTACTACTAACTCATACTGTGAAATAAGAAAAATATTGACTCAACAGGTAGCAAACATAAGATTGTAACGTGAAAGGATTGATAAGAAAATTTCTCAATTTATTTCTTGGTAAGAATCCAAGGAAGGGAAGAAGGTTGATCTCCCAAAGATTGATAAATTTCATAAAGATATTTTATTTAAAGATTGGGA
Organism: Pinus albicaulis; assembly: GCA_034641835.2. Lineage (NCBI taxonomy): Eukaryota > Viridiplantae > Streptophyta > Pinopsida > Pinales > Pinaceae > Pinus > Pinus albicaulis. Next base: position 266,622,969 of record CM076583.1, read on the forward strand.
GATGCTATTAAAACAAGCAGAAAAATCAGCTTCAAAGGAAGCCAACATAGCAAGAAAAATCATTGACTATATCAATGAACAACTTTAGAATGCCAAACTTATTGAAGAATGTAAAGATAAAGAAATTCCAGAAGTCAAGCTATTAGAAAAGCAGTGGAAGGAAAGCGCTAAAAAGCAGGCATAATCAATCAGGAAGATAACTAAATTGGATCAAGAAAATTATTGTAATTTCTTGATCAGGCCACATAACCAGTACATGACTCTGCGATCCCTAAATGATTCTATGAGAAAGACATTTCCATTTCTTTCAAATGTCGTATTCAAAGCACAAGTGAGATCCAAGATCATTCACCTGACTCAACTGAAGCCAATGATGGATATTTTCCAGCTCAAAGAGCACGTGACAAAAGGAAATCAACCCATGTAAGCAATCTTGATATTTTTAATTTCTATATTGTAGTTTAGTTTAATTATTATGAGGAAGGTTATTTGAAACCTTCTCAACATTTTGTGTAATAATATAATTTTGAATTATTTAGTTTAGCATCTAAACCCCTATCATGCATTTAGAGAAAGGTCCAGAATTTTATCAAATTTTTTTTTGTGAAAGCTTGCACTTTTGTACTTTTGTGAATGCTTTTGACAAATATATGGAATAGGATCTGCTTTTTGGAAAATTGGAGTATGCTTTACTGAAATTGCACTCTTTTACTCTTAAATAATATTTGGATTGAGAATAAGAAGGTCAATATTGTGGATTTCATGAGAAAAACTTATCATATCTGGTACTATTATATTTATGATTGAGTCTTGATTATGAGTTTATAGTAATTTCTCTTTATATTGTGATATATATGTAGTTTGATTTACAATTTATCATTCATGCACTTTTGTACAATGTTTCAGTTGTAATTACTTACCAAATACATAAAGCAATAGATATATGTGATATATTTCCATTATTATTTTGACTAACTATTTTGTCAAAATAACTATCTTACATAATTTTCATCTCTTTCAGTAATTGAATGATATTTATTACCTTTTACTACAAGATATTTTTTTAGATCACATTAATGGTAATTTTTTCGAGGTTATAGATTAAGTTAAATAATTAGATTAAATAGATGCATTTGTTTGTTACATAGATAAATTATTTCCATTATTTTAAAGTCATTCTTCATTTCACCTTGTATCAAACCCATTATCATCATATCAGTTTATTTTCTAGGAAATTGGTCCTATTATCCCCAGTCGGAGCCACCATACCAAATGGAAAAGTAGTTTCTTTAAGGTCCGGACTGGGTGATTATCCCCCATGTTGTTGCAACTGAATTCCAGGGCTTCAATGTTTCGGCGCTAGAAGGAGGGCCAATTGTGAATGACAAGGAAAACCAACAAAAAATCTAAAAACCATCCTAATATTCGTTATCCATCTACATCTCCTCCAACTTCTAGATCCCCATCCATAACTACTATTTTTAGATTAGAAGTTGAAAAATATTCCCCAAAATCACCTATTATATCTCAAAGATTACTTTCTTCAAATTATAAATCTAAATCACTAGAAGTTCAGACTCCAATAGAGAAGTTAGAACAAATATCTATTTTAGTTGAAAAACCTGCAATATATCAACCATCTGAAGAAAGTGTTTCGTCCGTGTTACAACCTAGAATAATCCTGACTCGTTCTTTAAGTGAGAAAATTGGAGTTCCTCCTTTGGAATTTCCCATTACTTCTTCTCGAAATAATACCAAGAAATGAAAATCACAAACATCTATTAGTGATATTTTATCCAATTCCTCATCCAAAATCCATTCACTTCCCCCACACGTTACAAAAACTCTCATTCAAATTACTGGTGCTAGTTCTTCTAGTTTAGGTAGTCAACCTGCCTCTTCCTCCACTCACATCCCACTCATATCTTCATCCACCAAAACTCATACAATCATGGCAGGAAAAAAACCTCCATCGTGTGTACAACCATGGAATAACCCAGGTGTTGTAGTAATGGCAGCTCCTCATCACCCACTTCCTAAATATCCTAAAAGATGGTTGCCAAAATTTGATATTGATGATGGTTTACTAGAAAAAGAATATCTCCACAACTATATGTTAGCCATAAATTTACAAGAGGTAACTTATCAAATCTCAAGGATAAAATGGGAGAGAATATCAGAGATTTCAATTCTAGATTCAATAAATTACTCAATAAAATCCCTACTGCATCAGTTCTTGACGCTGATGTTCAAATTGAGTAGTATATCTCTTCTTTTCCCTCTAATATAGCCACTGTTGTAGATAGAGAGAAACTAGCTACATTAGCTGAAAACATGAAAGAAGTTATGTCTTTAGAGAAACATATAATTTCTCTTGAAAAGAAAATCTCTCAAGAGGATAGAAAATCCAAGAAAGTATCTTTCAAATATGATTCAAAGAAAAACCCATCAAAATATCCTTTTGATGTAGAAGGCCTCCAGAAAGTACTGAAAACCATGGCACATGAAATGGTTGATATCAAAAAGCAAGTTTCTGAAAATTCCAATGCTAAGAAAACTTTTAGATCTTTCAAAAGAAATCAGTATTCGAGTTCTCAGCCACCAAATACTATATCAAATGCTAAGTCTGACCGAGAAGAAAAATATGAAGAAAATAAATATGAAGAAACCAAAGAAGAGGAAGTAGTTGAACTAAATGGAATGTGGGACTTTATCCTTCCAAATTAAGAACAACAAGAAGCTTTGCATTTTACTACTAGAAGCAAAGGACCTGCTGAAGTAAGCCAACCAAGTCAAAAGTAGATTACTTCAACATCATATTCGAAGGATAAATAGGCTAATAATAAATATGCTTCTAAGGCTTCACACTCAAGTCCAACTTCAACAAATTCTCCATCTACATAAAAAAACCTTGGTAGTTTCTTACACTATGGAATATAATATTGTTGAAGATATGAAGAAAGTAAAGGAAAATATTTCACTTCATTAACTTACCAAATTGAAACAACAATAGAAGATATTTCTTAGAGAACTGAATCAAGTTCCTACTTCACCACTACCTGTTGCTGTTATATCTCAAGCTACAAATAGTTCAGGAAAAACTCCTACTTCTTCAAATAAGGTTGATCCTTCAGATGCCATCCTTACATGTTATAGATCTAATTCACACACACCTCGTTTTCTTCTAACATACCAGATTTACAATAGAAATATTCACAATTGTTTGATTGACTCAGGAGCTTCTTCTAATATAGTGCCAACAACAGTTTATGCTAAGTTAAATATCACTCCTGAAAAATCTATTGTTCACATAGTAAAACTTGATAGAACCAAAATTGAAGTCCTAGGAGAAATAAATTCAGTCAGTATATCACTGTCTTCCAATCCCAAAGTTAGTCAAATCATTGATATTTTAGCAGCTGATATTATAGGATTCTATGGCTTAATTTTCAGTAGAGATTTGTCTGAAAAACTCCATGGACATTTTCCTACAGATTGGTCTCACATGTGGTTACCTTATAATGGAAATTGAAATCAAATTTGAGTTGATCATGAAAAATACATGAAACATACAATAACTAAATTTGAAGGTGACAATGAGTCAGTAAAATTTACCATCAATTTTATCAGAAATTACTCAAGTGAATCATTTTTAGGGAATTTCAATGCTAGAAAATCTCCCTTCTTAGACAATGGTGTCATGAGTCACAAATTGAAAACTTGTCACAAACAAATCTTTCCAAATGTACAATTTTTGTAAATAAACCAGTAGTCAAAACTATGTTTTGGACATGGTACTTTGATGGTTCCGAATCTAATGATGGTGCAGGAGTTGGTTGTATTCTAATTATCCCAAAAGGAGAAAAAAATACATTATCTTGCAAATTACAATTCGAGTGTACAAATAATACTGCAGAATATGAATAATTGATACAAGGATTGTATAAAGCAATTAGTCTTGATGTGAAATATTTGCAGGTATTTGAAGACTCGGAAATCATTATTAAATAGGTAATAAACACCATCCACTTCCTTTTTGGACATCTTAAATACTATCAAACATTAGTTCAAGATCTCACAGATCATTTTTTGGCATTCAATATTTCCTCTATTCCCAGATTGCAAAATGCTAGTGTTGATATATTAGCTAATGTCGCATCAAAACTCATACCATCTGAAGATTTTAGTCCTGACATATTCTCCATTGAATTTATTTTTATACCATCCATTCCTGATAATGTCACCAATTGGCGAGTCTTGAATGACGATTATGATATTTTCAATTTATTCACATCAGAAGGATCATATAACGATCAAATCTTAGATGAAAATGAGCATGGCCTTCAGTTAAAGCAAAACATTGAAGAAAATCCAATACCCAAATGTGGTTAAGTTGGAAGATCGTTATGATCTAAAAGATAGATTTAAGAAGATAACTAATGCCAAAATTCAAAGTTCAAATTTGAACTTTGAATTAGTAAAAATTAGTATTGATGACAAGCCGCAAAACATCAACCTTGTTTTTGGTTTACCTCCTCATGGAAGATCATCATTCATTCAGTTGCTTAAGAAATAAAAAGGAATCTTTGTCTAGGATTACAGTGATCTCAAGACTTATGATATTCCAGTTATACACCATGCTATACCTATGAACTCAAATGATAAACCAATGCAACAGAAACTCAGTAAAACCCACCCGAACCTTGAAAGCCAGATAAAATCTGAACTAAACAGACGTCTCAAGGCCAAGATCATTTTCCCTGTTACATATTCAAAAAGGGTTTCCAATATAGTGCCTGTTATAAAGAAGAATGGTGATATTCGCATATGCATAGATTTTATAAATCTAAACAAAGATTTTTTGGAGGATAATTTCCCACTTCCAGCTATTGAACAAGTATTACAATTAGTAGCTAGTTCTAAACTTATGTCTTTTCTTGATGGATTTTAAGGATACAACCAAGTATTATTATATCCAGATAATAGATTGAAAACTATGTTTAGAAAAAAATTGGGAACTTATGCTTATGAAAAAATGTCTTTTGGTTTGATTAATGCAGGCGCCATATTTCAAAGAGCTATGGATATAGCCTTTAAAGGACTCATTAACAAATCTGTTGTAACTTACTAGGATGATATCATTGTTTATTCCAAGAAAAGAAGAAACCATTTGAATGACCTTAAAAATATCTTTGAAAGATGTATGAAATACGAGATTTCACTAAATCTAAAAAATTCTTATTCTTATTTGAGAGAAGGTAAGCTTTTAGGATTCGTCGTATCAAAAAATGGTATTTATATTGATCTAGAAAGTATTAGAGAAATTGATAAAATCCCTTTTCCCCACAACAAGAAATCAATGCAGTCTTTCTTAGGTCAAATAAATTTTGTAAAAAGGTTTGTTCCTGAATTTTCACAAATAGTTTTTCCTTTACAATCCATGATCAAGAAAAAATTGGCCTTTAAATGGGGTCATATTGAAAGGGAATCATTTAAATTAATCAATCAAGCTATCATCAATGCTCATTCTTTAGTCACTCCTAGCTTTTCATTTTTTTTTGTATTATATACATTCACCTCAGAAACATCATATGTAGTTGTTTTAACACAACTTAATGAAGAACGGATTGAAGCACCTATTTATTTCTTGATTTCAAATTTACAAGGTGCTGAATTGAACTATTCCGCTATTGAAAAACATGCATTTTCTGTCTTCAAAGCAATAAAACATTTCATATCATTTCTCCTGAAAAATCACACCAAAATCATAGTTCTATTTTCAGTAGTAAGAAAATTATTGATGCAAGGGAAGTGGGAGAAAAAAGGGGCAACTGAGCAATTTCGTTACAAGAATATGATGTAGAAATTAGACCAGCTAAAATTATTAGACGTCAAGTTTTTAGCAGAATGTTGGCTGGAGCATCTGATTCACCAAGAGAAGAATATCCAGGTAACGACATAAATATTTCTTAGGTAAGCCTCAACGATATTGAATCTCAATATGTTGATCTCATATTTTACTTAAAATTTGGATATGCTCCTCTACAACTCAATTACAAAAAGAAAAGATCCTTGAGATTGAAAGAAAAAAAATATCAGATCATCGATGATGTCTTATTCAGAAAAAAATATGACTCTATCCTATTAAGATGTCTAGAAAAATTTGAATCATAAAAGATTTTGCAGGAACTCCATTATAACTTAGCTAGTGGACACTTTGGAGGAGATACAACATCACAGAAAATTATGCATGTTGGCTATTACTCTCCAAATTTGTTTAAAGATGCACATCAATATGTAATAAAATGTAAAACACATAAATCTACTGCTGGAAGACAAAGGAAACCTGCAGTACCATTACCAGTCAAGATTGAACAACCATTTGAACAAATGGGGATTGGATATAATAGGTGAGATCACTCCTCACTCTTCAAAGAAACATACATATGTTCTTACATCAACAAATTATTTTACAAAATGTGTGGAAGAAATTCCAACAAAGGTAACTAATTCTGAGAATATCATTGAACTCATTGACCAATTTATTATTACCGGATTTGGTTTACCAACTGCCTTAATGTTTGATAATGCATCTTATTTCTTAGGAAATTCAATGATAGAATTTTCCTTTAAAATAGGTTTTAAACTTAAATATTATTCCAACTATTATCCTCAAGGAAATGGTTTAACAGAATCAACCAACAAAAATATCATTAGAATTATAAAACGAACTATTGATCAAATTCAAAAGAATTCGCACAAAAATTTGACATTTTCTCTATGGGAAAACTGAATTACACAAAAGACTTTGATAGGAATTTCCATTTAGACTATTTTATGGGAAAGAAGTTGTTCTTCCCACAAATGTAGCTATTCCTTCTCTTTCCCTCGTCCATTTTATTGAACAAACTCCTTTTTATTCCTTGCAATTGAGATAATCATATATCCTCAAACTTGAAGAGGAAGTAAATAAAGACAAAATCACACATGCTCACCATCAGCAGTTAGTTAGGACTTTTTTTTATGCACATTTTGTTAGCCCAAATCATTTCAACTAGGAGACCTAGTATTGAAGTGGGACAAAGCACATGAGGAAAAAGGTAAGCATACAAAATTCCAAACAATGTGGCTTGGACCATTTCAGATTACCGAGCTAATCGGCCCATCAACATTTTTATTACAAGATTTATCAGGTAGGAGATAATCCTTGCCTGTAAATGGGCTGATTTTAAAGAAATACTTTTCATAGAAGATAACCTCTTCTATCCATTGTACATTATTGTTCTTACTTTTCATAGGAAATTAAAGTTGAAATATCATAACTATTGAATTCACAAATAAATTTTCTTTGAATATTTTAGTATTTATGCTTTTATAAATAGTGACTGTTAAAGAAATTTTTATAACATTTGGAAAATAAAAAGGTTTTGGATCTCTGAAAAAATCTTGTTTTTCACAAAGTTATTTTTTCTTTGAGAATCTTCCAACTTTATAAAATACTTTTGATCTATTATCAGTCAATAAAAGTATCTTTAACCAAGTAAAGGATCTTTGCATATAGGCATTTTAACTCTAAAATTGTCATCCAGAAACTCTTAAGGAGTCAATGACTCTCCCAATCCAATAAAATTCTCTTTTTAAGGTCTAAAATTATGAAATAAATTTTGAAAAAAGATTAAAAGATAAGAGGTCTCATCATGATCCCGCTTACCATATTCATAGGGGAATAACCAACTGACATTACCAAAACTACATATCATAACGAGGTAATGGCTTAAGTTTATTTTAATCAAAATATAAGGGGTCTCATCACGAGCCAAATTTTTAAATTAAGTTACAACCAATGAATGAAATTGATATTATTTGGCCACCAAACTAGGACAATGAATTTTAAGTAGCAAAAATAATTAAAAAGAGGAAGTAAGAAAATATATATGACTTAGGATTTATCTTAAAAAACTAAATTCTTATTTGGATGGGATACTAAATCATTGAATGGTTAAAAGGTAACCCTATCAAAAGTTATTAGTACCTAATCACAACAGAGGCTCTATTTGTGACAAATGAGGATATTTTAAACTAATCTACAAAGAGAATCTGCTACTTTATCTTTTAACCCAGTAAAGACTGATTTAGACAAGAATTTTCATCTTTAAGAGGATATCAAGTGAATAATAATGAAGTGATTTTCTTTTTATGACTCGGAAGAATATTACTTATTTTAAATTCCATTTTATTTACATCTCTTCAACTATTTTTATTTTGAAAAAGAAAGAAATTTTAAAATTATCAGAGATAATTGGTTGTCCTAGTGAATCACCAATTGTTGTACTATGAAGCAAGCCCCATTTATTTGAACATCGATTAAGGTTGTGAATAATAAATGGGGACCCTTTAAAAAACAAATAGAGCTTATGAAAAATTACTTCGCTTTACTTTAAGTTTTAAGAGTTTAGGAATAAAAGGAATGAACATTGTATTTCTTTGATTTTATTCTTCTTAGTGCAAATCGCAAAACTGCCAAGCTAACAAAGTTGGAACACATGTATAACTTGCGAATTGTGATAGTTCTAATACCTTTTCGAGTTATATGCAAATTCCTTTTATAATGGTGAGAAACACTTATAACTATAAATCACATCACTCCTCCCTAAAGGAAAAACAAATAGAAATGTCATTCGAAAAGAAAATGCAATGATGTCAAACCCGATAGAACAATAAGAAAACGTTGAAACATTTCAAAAAATGTGATAAAGAACAATGCTTTGTGTTTTATCACTTATCACATTCCGCAGCATCAACCCAAATGAAATTCACGCCTGCTTTGATAAAGTGCGATATGTGATTTTTGCAGATCGGATTTCGCATACAATCACGGTCAAGATACATAATATGGGTGCTTGTATGATTTGTGATTTGTGATATATCATTTATTACCAAAAAACTAGAAACGATGCTTAATCAATTGGCTCGTTAAAAAAATATAATGATATAAATCTCCCAATTGGGCATATATGGTAAAACACTTAAAAGATTTGATAATCGATTGATGAGATATTAACAACATTCAATGGTTTCAGGACTTGAAAATATTGATATATTTCTAAAGCATGTTTCAAATAAAAGTGTCAGGTTTATGATTTATGGTAATTAAACTTGGTTTCTCCTTTCCTCTCTACTCTTCATCTCAACTCTGATTTCCTTGTTTGCTTGAATTCAAAAAAATATCCGAGAAATAAATATCAGCAGAAACGAGAAAAAAAATTAAATCAATTGCCCAATCATCCACCTTTGAAGTTACAGATATGCCTCCACTCTTCTCAGATACTACTTGCGATAAGGACAGTGGAACCTCTTCTTGGGAAGAAATGTATAATTTTCTTGAAGGAGAGAATCCAATGGAATTGAACAAAGTAGCAACAACAAATCCATCTGACTCATAAGAGGCTTGCTATTTCGAGGCTGCATGTTTTTTTTTTTACATAGGATAGCTGCAAGAACAAATATTTTACTGTATACTGACATGGTGAGATGGGTTATTGAAAATGTCTATGTCACAGATAGGAATTTCAAAAATTCAAGACATGAAGACATGCGTTCATTCAATCCCGAAGAATTGTGTGCAAGGTACCATTTTCCAATGCCACAAAAGGTTTGTGATAAATATTTCCTTGAAAAGTTTGTAAAAGAAAATCAAGAACCGATGAAGGTAGTGAAAGAATGGAAGGTGGATTAGGGAAAACTAATGCAGGAAAAACTTGGTATCTATCCAATTGCATAATTACCATCACCCCACTATTTTATAGTAGAAATGATGTGTAGGTTAGTTTCCAAACAAGATAACACCAAATATTCCATTGAATGGTTCCCTTAATACACACTATCATCAATTCTACCATTTTTAATTAGGCCAATATCTTATCCAATAATTCGGCCAAAACTATTAGAGAGTACAAACAAAATAGGGTCTTTTCTACTATAAAAATCTCCCCTTTTTACATGAGTGTATACATTATGGACGCCATATGTTTATGTTCAAATTTTCCTATTATGGCTTGGAAATGGACCAGTCAAGACCCTAGTCCTATTCATGTTTATCACAAAGCCTTGTGGGAGTTTGAATTTTGTTCTCATTTTTATAAAATTTTCCAAGGAGTCATGTTGCATATCCACCAAATTATTTTTTAGGAGAAAGCTCCCAGAATTTCTAAAGAGGCGAATTCAAACACTATACTTGTATCCAGATGGTTTGGAGAATATACTTTACTTATGTCATAGTTTTTAGGAGTCTTGCACCTCCTCATGTTTTGCCCTATTATGTCCCAGAAAAACTTTTGGCTAAGGAGATTGCATACCAAACACTTGGAAATGGTAAAACCAAGCATCTCAGGGAATCAAAGAAAGTTATTTTGCCTACATTTTCAGTATAGTGTGTTACCTTTGATATTTTTGATATAGGTCATACAACAAAGGAGATCCAAATATTACCTCTTTGAATCTAGATTTTATGCTAGGAAGATAGTATGATCTCATGATCCGAATGGAAAATGGCATCCACCCATGGTATTCATCCACCCATGGAATTTACCCATGGTATTGTAACTGGCATCAACCCTTGGTTTTCATCCACCCATAGTATTTATTCACCCATGGTATTGTAAGTGATATCTATCCATGATATTCATTCACCCATGGTATGTATCCACTCATGGTATTCATCCACATATGGAATTTACCCATGGTATTGTAAGTGGTATCCACCCATAGTATTGACCCATGGTATCGACCCATGGTATCCACCTATGGTATCTACTCATGGTATTGTAACTCAAAAAAGGCTATAAACAACAAGCATCACTTTGTAAAAGGACATATTTTCCGCCACAATGTAGCTTCTACATTTATTCTCTGCTTTAACAAAACAAGTTTCTTTGTGGTTTTATTTTATTTGTGTTCTCTCTTTTTTTCTAGCATCCTAATTTTACAGATCTTGTCAAATCTATTTTAAATTTTTAGATCTTGGGGGTCTCCCCCCAAGATCTGGATCAATGGTATCATATTCAGGTTATGCCTCCATGGGAATGAGGGTTTGAAACATATTTTAGTTTCAATGTTTTGCAGCAATCTTCAGCAAAATCCATGAATTTTTCTGGGCGGTGAGTTTTCAAATCAGATCTGAAAATTTTGGTGAAAAATTTACAAAACAAAAAGACCAGATTTGGATTCCTTGCGAAAAAATACTCAATTTAAAAAAGAAAAATCAGCCAAATTGGAGTTCGAATGAGGGAGATATCGCTTATTCAAAATCAACAATGTTGAAGCAATTTTTCTGACGACAATTCATGGACATCGGCTCTCCTGTCATTTTTCGCAATTTTTAGTGCCAAATTTTAGAAGAATGGATATAGATTTGAGCTCCTCTTGAAAAATAACCCAAGTTCAAAAAAAAAATCGGTTGAATCGGAGTCCGGATGTGGGAGTTATTGTTGATTTAAAATCAACTATTTTTTCAGAAAATTTGTGACGGCGAAACAGTTCCAGCATGAATCTACGGGTCTAGAGTCTCCAGATAGTGGTTTCAAACATTAAAGAAGATGTAGAATGATCATTCCATTTCCAGAAACATGTTATAATAAATATTCTAAGTTATATTGACTGAGTTATGCTCATTTTAAATCTAGAGCAACATTCAGAGTGGGTTCCCTTTGGAGACGTGCCCTCCCACCCCGCTTTAGTAGGCACCTGCTTCACATTCATCAGTTTCATCATAGCAGTGTTCAGCTTGGGTTATTTGGAGACATGCCCTCCCACCCCAAGCTATGTAGGCACCTGCTACTTCATCAACAATCAGCATCACGATTATGGGTCAACCACACAAAATCATTTTCATCGAAATCCATTTGCTAGGCCGCACACTGTTAGTAACACGATTGGTCACAAGAATTGCAGGGTATCTCTATCCTCGGATCTTCGTTTTTCATGGTTTTGGTTCATCCACAAACTCACACTTCATCGAAGTCCATTTTCTAGGCCGCACATTGTCAATATCACAGTTGGTCACAAGCATTACAGGGTATCTCTATCCTCGAATCTTCGTTCATCACAGTTATGGGTTAACTACACAAAAACCTTCTCTTCAGTAGCTCTTCATATTCAAAAAGTGCTTCTCAGGAGGGAACTTAACGCAATGGGGACCATTGCTTCTTAAGGAGGGATGAATGATCCGAATGGAAAATGGCATCCACCCATGGTATTCATCCACCCATGGAATTTACCCATGGTATTGTAACTGGCATCAACCCTTGGTTTTCATCCACCCATAGTATTTATTTTTCCATGGTATTGTAAGTGACATCTATCCATGATATTCATTCACCCATGGTATGTATCCACTCATGGTATTCATCCACATATGAAATTTACCCATCGTATTGTAAGTGGTGTCCACCCATAGTATCGACCCATGGTATCAACCCATGGTATCCACCTATGGTATCTACTCATGGTATTGTAACTCAAAAAAGGCTATAAATAACAAGCCTCACTTTGTAAAAGGACAGATTGTCTGCCACAATGTAGCTTCTACAGTTATTCTCTGCTTTAATAAAACAAGTTTCTTTGTGGTCTTATTTTATTTGTGTTCTCTCTTTTTTTTTGGCATCCTAATTTTGCAGATCTTGTCAGATCTATTTCAACTTTTTAGATCTTGGGGGCCTCCCCCCAAGATCCAGATCATCTTAACAATGTGGTCCAAAATTTTACTACTGCTCTTAAAATTAGACTATTCATGGATGGGAAAGATTATTTTAATGATTTATTTGAAGGGAATTTTTTTTTTTTTTTTTCAGATGTTTTAAACATGGCATCCAATAAAATTAGTGTAGAAGATATCAAATCTTTCCATGAATACAAAAATAAGAGATTGGAAACAGCCCCATTAGACCTATTACGAATGGAATAAATCAGAGAGCGAACTCCTAGTTTCAACGTAGATGACGATGAAAAATATATGTCTGAAGATGAGTCCCAGGAGAAATCAGTTCAAGATTCAAAACATTCCCAACATAAGTCCCAAGATTCAGATCATTCTGAAAATGAATCTGAAAATAAAGATGAAATCGCTGATAAAATAATTAAAGATGTAATCAAAGGAATTGATACACATGTTGAGGAAGGTACTGATGAATTTGTATTATTAAAGCCATCTTCTAAAGAACTTCATGAAGTTAAAACTACACTTGAGAAGACAACAAAATCTCAAGTAGAGAATTTGGGCAAAGAATGGCAGAAGTTTACTGAAAAAATTCAGATACCACATAATATTAGTCCTGAAGGATTGTCAAGATTTCACACTCCTGAACAGATTTAGAAGCTACCAGAAGCAACAATAGCACTTCAAAAAACTCCAGGTCTTCAAGATTAGAAAACCATCCCATCCTTCCCTACTGAAGAAATTATTTTGAATATTGAAGAGATACCTCCATTGGACATTTTCTACAATTCAAATCATAAAGTTGTAGTACAGATGATGAAAAGAATAATAATTGATCAAATAGTGACAACCATCAGTAATGAATCAATTGATACTGTTTTGAAAGACACTCTTGTCAATCCAACTGAACATATTACTAAACTTTCACAATTTGCAGGAGCATATGAAAATGCTACAATTGATAAAACGACAGAAGTGCAACATCTTCTTAGACAAAGAGAAGAATGAGTCTAGATGCTAGAAAAACAACTAGAACAATAAAATCATAATGCCAATAAGCAAGTTGAAAAGAAAATGGCACTGTTCCAAAAAGAATTTGAAAGGTTGAAATTGCAACATCAAGTGCACATCTCTGAGAAATATGCACAGATAGAAGCGACAATGGACAAGATCAAGAGTCAACCTCAAAAAAAATAATTTATTAAATAATCACTTGAATGTAATTCATATTTGAAACAGTATTAAGAGAGTGTTGGCAAACAAATCTCTGCTACTAACTCATACTGTGAAATAAGCAACAAATTGACTCGACAAGTAGCAATCAGAAGATTGGAATGTGAAAGGATTGATAAGAAAATGTCTGAGTTTATTTATTGGCAAGAATCTGAGGAAGGGAAGAAGGTTGATCTACCAAATATTGAAAAAATTCATAAAGATATTTTATTTAAATATTGGGAGATACAATTAAAACAAGCAGAGAAAGAAGCTTCAAAGGCATCGAATATAGAATTAAAAATCATTGAGTCTATCAATGAACAACTTCAGAATGCCAAACTTATTGAAGAATATAAAGCTGAAGAAATTCCAGAAGTGAAGCTATTAGAAAAGCAGTGGAAGGAAAGCAATGAGAAACAGGCAGAATCAATCAAGCAGATAACGAAATTGGATCAAGAAAATTACTGGAATTTCTTGATCAGACCACAGAACCAGTACATGACTCTACGATCCTTAACTGATTCCAAAAGAATGGCATTGCCAACAAATCTCTGCTACTAACTCATACTGTGAAATAAGCAACAAATTGACTCGACAAGTAGCAATCAGAAGATTGGAATGTGAAAGGATTGATAAGAAAATGTCTGAGTTTATTTCTTGGCAAGAATCTGAGGAAGGGAAGAAGGTTGATCTACCAAATATTGAAAAATTTCATAAAGATATTTTATTTAAATATTGGGAGATACAATTAAAACAAGCAGAGAAAGAAGCTTCAAAGGCAGCGAATATAGAATTAAAAATCATTGAGTCTATAAATGAACAACTTCAGAATGCCAAACTTATTGAAGAATATAAAGCTGAAGAAATTCCAGAAGTGAAGCTATTAGAAAAGTAGTGGAAGGAAAGCAATGAGAAACAGGAAGAATCAATCAAGCAGATAACTAAATTGGATCAAGAAAATTACTGGAATTTCTTGATCAGACCACAAAACCAGTACATGACTCTACGATCCTTAACTGATTCCAAAAGAATGGCATTTCCAACACTTTCAAATGCCATATTCAAAGGATAAGTGAGATCTGGGATCACTCAATCGACTCAACTGAAGCCAATGATGGATATTTTCCAGCTCAAAGGCCAAGTGACAAAAGGAAATCAACCCAACTAAGCAGTCTTGTTATTTTTAATTTCTATATTGTAGTTTAGTTTTCTTATTATGAGGAAGGTTATTTTAAACCTCCTCAACTTTTTGTGTAATAATATATTTTTGAATTATTTAGTTTAGTATTTAAACCCCTCTCATTCATTCAGATAAGGGTCCATAATTTTATCAAAAAACAATTTGCGAAATCTTGCACTCTTGTACTTTTGTGAATTATTTTGATAAAATATATCGAACAGGATCTACTTTTTGGAAAATTGGAGTATGATTTACTAAAATTTCACTTTTTACTCTTAAAGAATATTTGGATTGAGAAGAATTAGGTCAATATTGTGGATTTCATGCGCAAAAATTATCATATCTAGTACTATTATCTTTATGATTAAGTCTTGATTAAGAGTTTATAGTAATTTCTCTTTATATTGTGATCTGTATGCAGTTTTATTTATGGTTTATCATTCATGCACTTTTGTAAAATGTTTCAATTGTAATTCCTTACCAAATACATAAAACAATCGATATATGCGATATATTTCGAATTATTATTTTGATTAACTATTTAGTCAAAATAATTATCTTACATAATTTTCATCTCTTTCAGTAATTGAATGATCTTTATTACCTTTTACTGTAAGATATCTTTTTAGATTGCATTAATGGTAATTATGCTCGGGTTATAGATTAAGTTAAATAATTATATTAAATAGATTCATGTGTCTGTTACTTAGATAGATTATTTTCATTAGTTTAAAGTCATTCTTCATTTCACCCTGTATCAAACCCATCATCATCATATCAATTTCTTTGTTGGGAAATTGGTCCCATTATCCCCAGTCAAAGCCACCACAATAAACATAAAAGGAGTTGCTTGAAGGTTTGGACCAGGTGGGTAATCCCCATGTTATTGCAACCGAATTCTGGGGCTTCAACAAATCCTTGGTCCGTTCAAACTTCTTACATTTCCTTTGCAATGATGTGATAGGATAAGAAATTTGTGAGCAGTTCCCGATAAACCTCTTTTAATATCCTTTCAATCCCATGAAAGATCTGACCTCATCTACATTTCTAGGAGCTTCTAATTCCATCATGGCTCTTACTGTTTCTGGATCTAATGCGATGCCTTCCTTGGAGACCACATGTCCCATGTAATGTACCTGAGTCTCAAAGAAGCATTAGAGAAAATTTTAGGTCTAAAATGGGGCCCCTAAGAAAAATGTACAATAAAAATAAAATTTATAAGAACCAATAAGATTCAATATGATGATGTCAACCATGGGGGATGATTCACCATTTTTGGGGTAAAAAAGTAAAAAGATTAAAAAATAATAAAATAATAAAACTACTCTTTCAACTTATCTCCCTATGGTTTTACTCAAATTTTGAGTGGGACTTCTCTTTGGATGCAAAATCTAATTCATCATTTATGGAATACCCATGTTGCATACTTTCGATGGACCCTCCTATATGAAAAATGAGAAATACATGAAAAATGTGATTGCAATCACATTTTTCATGTATTTTTCATTTTTCGTGTAGCGGAGTCCATGGAAACTATGAAACATGGGTACCATTTGGATGAAGAAACCAATTCTTCATCTAATGAGTGTTTCCGCTCAAAATTTGAGTAAACCGATAGGAAGATAAGTTGAAAATGCGAGTTGAAAACGTAGTTTTTTCTTTTTTCCCTCTAAAATTTGATGATGTAATATAATATTATTTTATTATTTCCACTATTATTTTATAATTTCCTTAGGGGGTCCATTTTAGACCTCAACATTCCCCTAATTCTACATTTGTTGAGATTAACATACAACTGATGCTCTCTCAACAATATAAACACTGCTGCCAAATGCTCTACATGCTCTTCCTCGTTCTTGGAATATACCAAGAAGCATTTGATGAAAAAATTCACAAACATGTCTAGATAAGGATGCAACACACTATTCATCAAACCCATAACTGTAGCTCAATAATTAGTCAAACATAATGGAACTACAACAAAATGATAATGTCCATACTTGGTGCTGAATGAAATCTTGTAGATGTCATACTCTTTGATGCATACCTATTGGTATCCTGATCTCAAGTGGATCTTAGAAAACATTGTTTCTCCCTTTAGCTAATCAAAAAAATCACCAATCCTCAGTAATGGGTAATTTTTCTTGATGGTCACTTTATTCAACTTCCTGTAATAAATGCATAATATAATATTTCCATCCTTATTCTTCATGAACAAAACTGGTGCGCCCCAAGGTAATACACTTGGCCTAAGGTACCCCTTATCAAGAGTCTCTTTCAACTGCAACTTTAACTCTACCAACTCACATGTGCTCATCTTGTAAGGTTCCTTTGATGTTGGTGCTGCCCCTGGTACCAACTTAATAGAAAAGTCTACTTCTCTGTGAGGTGGGAACTCTCAAATATTGGTTGGAAACACATATTGAAACTATTGTAGGAATGGATACCTACTCAAAACATATGCATCCTCAAATTCCTTACCTTTTTCACTAGAGATATGAACTGCAAATAACACACACCCTTTACTGTGACTACGTTTGGCTTGCGCAATTGTCACCATCATAACTGATGTAGGTTTCTTATTTTCTTACAAGACTCTTGGTTACCCATTGTAATCTAAGCACTTAGTAAATTTTTCATAGAAATCTACCTTGGTCCTATGAAGGTATATTCAATCTATACCCAATAGAAAATTTTATTATCCCAATGGAAATATGTTTAAGTTCGCTATTGTAGGCATACCATTTAAATCAAATGCATAAGATCTTCCCCAATGGTGAAATCTTTTATTTGTACTTGTAACCAACTGCACTAACCCATATTTTGCATGAATTTATTTTCTCAAACAACACTTATCCACTAGGTTAGGATTAATATAACTATAGTTAGATCCAGGATCAATAAAAATACAAACAAATCAAACAAAAAGCTTACTATCCATATCAATGATAAAATCCTGATGATCTGCCTTCGTGTTGTCCACAACTGCATAAATACGAGGAATTGTATGACCAACATCCCCAGCTATCTCTGCCTCCTACGTATTATACATCTAGGGTCTACCACCCTGATACTACGGATAATCCATCTTACAATGATCCTTTTAACATATCCAACATTGTAACGGTGGTCTACCATCACCTCTAGTCTCCTTCTCTCCAGGTCCTTTCCTAGTTGTATTGAACTTATTTTAAGGAACCATAATTTATTTCTCACCTACATCTTGCGATCTTTCCCACTTTGGCTGCCATCTTCATTTAGCTCATTTCCTTTCAAATCATGCTTAGCCTCAACTTTTAATTTTTACTGCACATAACAATGCTTTAGCTTTCAAATGGCCTCCTTCAATGATCTAGGCTCATCGAACTCAATATGGTCTTTGTACGATATTTTCAACCCACTGATGAATCTATGAACCTTGGCCTTCTCCTCCTTGAGATAAGACACATATCTAAACAACAATATAATTTTTTTAGTATACTCATCAATCATCATGGAACCCATCTCCAACTCATAAAACTCCTTAGTTATAGCATCATGGTACCTATGTGACAGATACTTCCTCCAAAATAGCCTCTCAAACTCACTCCAAGTGAGTTCCTATTCATATAGACCCCTGACATTCATCACATATTCCCACCAAATGTATGCGTTACCTTTGAGACTGAATGTGGCTATCATGGCTTTCAGATTTTTTGAATAGTCATGTAATTTGAAGAACTTACTCATACCAAGAAACCATGTATCTACATATTTTTATTTCTTAATCTCTCAGTAAAAGGTAGGTGGATTTTCTTTCTTCAACTCATCCAGAAAATACCCCCCGTCACTCCTCCTATAAGGATGATAGCGATGAAGATCACGATGCCAATCCGAACCAGAACTAGAATGGTACCTTTGTCTGTCACATCTACTATCCAGAGTGTCCAAGAATTTTCCATCTCTAATGATTCCATCTGTACTCAGCCTATAACCAATGCGAGATATAATGCCATATGCACCATTATTTTCATCTTCCTATCCATAACTGATCTCGAGTGGCCTCTGTTGCTGCAAATATGAAAAAATCTAAGGATTTTTGTATTCAATTCCGCTTGTTTTTCTTGTGCTTGTATAATGTTGTCATTGTCTACCTTACAACTCCTTAACTCTTCCTTAAAACTTATCGTTATATATGCTAAAGCATATGAGTGCCCAACACCATGCTTCACATCAGATTCATAAGGATAATCCTTGTAGTCTACCATCTTGCTAGCCATATTTGATTTATTCCTATAAGGCATCTCATGTTAGCTTAAACCAAATCACAATAAACCAATGTACCTTAGCATAACTCAGGGAGGATATCTCATATGCCAAATCAACCAATCGGCATAATACATGTATAAACATAATCATAACAACATATAGACTTATAACGCATGGTATATCAATGCATAAACATCATTCTAGTTAAATTCTAGTCATCAATGCATGACCACATCAACTACACACCATGACCTCATCGATGAAAACCTCAACCATACTAATGTGAAATTGACCACATGTAAACACCCAACATGTATAACCAGTCATGTGTTCATGAAAATACATGTACAAAAACATCATAATTTTACCAAGGAGAGCACTACCACTCTTTGATACCACCTGTAATGTGCACCTACCCTTACACCTACCCAAGTAACTAGACAAATAGGGTAAACATGATATGATGGGATGTTAAGACAGAATCAACCTCCTTGGTGGCTTTAAGGAAGTGGAACCAAAGCTGAACACCATAACACAAACCTATACCAGCTACTTAAGGACCCTGGGACCCACTAAAATTTTATGAGAAAAACACCTTAGTCACTCCCACAAGCTTACATGCATGCATTTCGGTGGCTCTAGATGCACCCACAAGTTTACATGCCTACGTCTAGGGACTAAATTTCCTAGACTTGTTCCTGTGTCCACGGTATTTAAGAAAATTTGTAAGCCCATAATTTGGGTCACTGCCTGTAACTTGATGTAACTTCCAGAATCCATTAAACACATGATGAAAATACTAATAAACCAAAAATAACTCCGTGACTAGGCCTAACCATACCCAACCAGGACTGACATTCTGTTAAAAAAATGGTATGAATGAAATCTACAGGTCTAGGATACAAGACAGAGCATGAATGGCTGAGAACTCTTATGAACCATTATAAGAAGGATCACTACTATCTTCCTTGAACATATGTGACATCAATTACGTATTGCATACATTAGATTAACAATTACAAGTGAATACATGAAATAACAATGACATGAAACAATCATTTAAACATGCTTATAACCATCATAAAAACATGGAAATAATAGTGAGATAACAACCATTAATTCCACACATTAATAGGTAAAAAAGAAGGAGAAATTAGCTTCCATTAAACACAGACAATAACTAGCCAATTTCGGTACTTCCAAGTACCACCCAACCATAGACATGGTTAAGCCAAATCTCTCCTCAACTAGTCACCCTCGTGACATATTCCAGGCATGAATGTGGGATCGAATGGATAATCCAATCCAAAAAAAACCAAGGGAATCCAGAGGGTAAACCACCTCCACCCTCACCATATGGTGATCACACCAAAACTAGTACTCAAATATAGCTGTAACGATTGGTGGAGGAAGTCATCGCAGTATCTCTTCTCCCTCATGTAAATGAAAAATTCAAAGTTGCTATGGCCTTCTTCGTAAGTGGTGGCGGAAGGAATCCAAGACTAGAGTGATGGTGGCAAGCCACCTTGTCTACAAAATATATCTATGCACCATTCGTAGACTAGAATTTGAGTGAGGGTCAAAGAGCATCAAGGCGAAGACACGACGTGTAGAAGGCGATAGAGGAAATGGAAACCAAATCAACAGATAGGCTTATGCAAATGAATGTCAACCCTTGTTGGTTGAGCGTGCATGCTAAGCGCTCAAGCATTGTCAAGGAGGTCACATGCAGTCCATGTGATGGATGTATATGTGACGAAAAATGATAGTTTGTAAGGTTTCCAAATGAAGAGCAGGACATAAATGTTGGAAATTAATTCCAACTGCAGGAAGACCAGAAGGAAAATGGCAGCAGTAAAACTTCAAATTTTGTTCGACATGCAACCGTGAAATTAATTTCTGGCTTGAGTGAGCTTGCAATATCAAATTTTTGGTTAAGGCTGTAGTCCTATATCTGCAATGAATACTATGGACTAAACCACGCCATCGCTCCATTCAAACCATTCGTCTACCGTCATTAAAACTTCAACAACCGCTTTTTTTACCGCGCATTCGTTTTGTTTTGAATGCACTCACGCCAAGTGTTGTGGAGCCCATGACTCCACGTTGTATAATCGTGAACCAATGGAAAGCTTAACGCAAATTCTGAAGCTGACGTCACCAAGAAGAAAAATGGATGCAATAAAAGATTGAAGCGTTTTTTAAATCGATTTGAATTTCACCAGCTTGTGTACCCTCCAGCCAATGGAAGCCTTATCGTAATTTTTGAAGCACAGTCAACATGCCCATGAATGGATGTGATAAGACTATCAAATGGAATTTTTAATTTCTGGTTTAAAGTCCACGATGACATAAGGTTTTAAAAAATAAACTTGGGTTAAGGATTAATGTATTCATTTTTTTTTTAAGTGTCGAGACTTAAGTTTCATTAAGTTTTAGAACTTAGGTGATATATATATATATATATAAGATTTGTAATAGTTATATATGACGCCAACAAAAACAAAAATAAATGTGACTGTGTATTATTAAAAAAAAGGACAGAGAGTGAAAAACAGTTAAACTTCTTTGTGTGTTAAAAACAGAGAGCAAAGACTGTGTGTATGCCCGAAGGCAGTGAACAAAAAAAAAATTGTAAGAGAGTTGTGTCTTGTAGCAGCCAGAAAAATCTTTGTATTGTGAGGCAGAACAACAGTTTTGAGGCAATTTTTTCTGTAACAGTCAGTTTTTCTTTTTTTTAATGAAACAATGTTTTAATGCACCTCTCTGTGGATGAGTTTTATTGGTATCTCTATGTTTGTAGAGGGATTTTTTTTATTCCTCTATGTTTTAGGAATTGGAAGAAATTCCAACATGGTATCAGAGCTAGTCTAGGCTCTTTACATTTGATAAAGAAGCTGAAGGAAGGAGGAGTTGTTGAAGTTTTTTTCCAGCAGTGTGAAGGCTTAACAAAACAAGGTATTTACCAAAACAGAGTTTTGTGTTTTCTTTTCAAGGGTGAAGTCCAGAGAAGTCTTTTTAAGGAGAGAGTTTATCTCTCAGCAATGAGAAGGTTTGCTTAAGAAACAGAGTGAATTTTTTTTTAGCATAGTTCAGAAAGCTAGCTATGGCAGGAGCTAGCATAAGCATGAGTATGGTAAATACTCAACTCCCATAGTTCAATGGGAAGAACTATGACTATTGGGCAATCCCAATGAGAGCTTTGTTTGCCTCTCAAGATTTATGAGAGCTAGTTGAAGATGGTTTAGAATAACCAACAGATGAACAAGCATATAATGCCTTAACACACGCAGAGAAGGATTTTCTGAAGAGTAATAGGAAGATGGATTCAAAAGCCCTCTTCTATCTCTATGAGGTAGTGCATGAAAGTATATTTCCAAGTATTGCAGCAGCAAAGAGGTCCAAGGATGCATGGGATACCCTCTAGACAACCTACCAAGGTATGGAAAAAGTAAAGACAACAAAGCTTCAATTAATGAGAAGGGATTTTGAAGACATTTGCATGAAAGAGTCTGATACAATAGACTACTTATTCACATTATTGATTGGGTTGGCTACCCAAATGAGATCTCATGGAGAGATAGTAGAAGAGAGAAGAATAGTGGAGAAAGTATTGACGAGCTTACCCTCAAGATTTGATGTGATAGTAACAACCACTGAAGTGACAAAGAATCTCTGGTTGTTTACTGTTGATGAGCTTCATGCATCATTGATGACACATGAACAAATATTGAGAAGAACAACAAACTCATATTTGGAGCATGCCTTCAAGACCCAAATTTATTTTGGAAGAGGAAGAGGTCAAGGCAGAGGAAATTACAGAGGAAAAGGAAGAGGCAGAAGCCAAAACAGAGGAAGAAGATACAACCTTGCAAATAAAAGTGGAAGCGGTAGCAATCAAAGTTAGAATCAAGGCCAAGGCAACAATCAACAAGGTGGATAAAATCAAGCACATGGAAAAAGGTACTATAAATCCCATGCCCAATGTCATTACTGTAAGAAGTATGACCATTATGCTAATGAATGTAGGAAGAAACAGAGTGACATGGGTAATAGACACAGTGCTAATTTTACTAAGGAAAATATCAGTGAAGAGAATTTTTTTTTAGTATGTAATATGGCTGAAGAAAAGAATGAAGATATATGGTTTCTAGATTCAGGATGTAGCAACCATATGATTGGAAACATTTCTATGTTTTCCATGTTAGATGAAAAATTGAAGTCTCAAGTAACATTGGGGATAGACAGTAAGGTCTCTGTCATTGGAAAATGTAGAGTGAGTGTTTTGACAATGAAAGGATAAAGGAAATCCATATCAGATGTATACTATGTGCCTGGTATGAAATGTAACCTTTTGAGCATTGGACAACTCATTCATAAAGGCTACAATGTTTTATTTGAAGATGATGTATGCACCATCATGGATAAACCACTAAGCAAACAGAGAATTGCATAAGTGAAGATGACAAGAAACATAATGTTTCCTCTCAAGATGAGAGCAGATTTGAAGAAAGGAGCTGCAATTGCAGCAGTAACACAAGAGACATTCCAAATAGAAGCAAAGAATGAAAACTAGTTATGGCACTTGAGATTTGGACATCTCAAATTTAGAGGTCTGAATTTGTTTCATAGAAAAGGAATGGTAAAGAGACTACCTTTGATTGAGAAACCAGACAGCCTTTGTGAAGGTTGCATCTTGGGCAAACAACACAGAGAAAGCTTTCCATCAGGAAAGAGAATAAGGACAAAGGCATCCTTAGAAATATTCCATTCTGATTTGTGTGGACCAATGCAAACACCATGATTAGCAGGAAGCCGCTATATGTTGACCTTTATTGATGATTACATAAGAAAAACATGGGTTTATTTCTTGAATTTGAAGAGTGAAGTGTTTGAGAAATACTACCACTTTAAGGCTCTTGTAGAGAATCAAAGTGGGTAGCATATTAAAGTCTTAAGAATAAACAGAGGAGGATAATACATCTCCAAAGAATTTCTACATTTTTGCAGAGAAAATGGGATTCATAAACAATTTACAGCAAGTTATACACCACAACAAAATGGAGTTGCTGAAAGGAAAAATACAACCATCATGGATATGGTAAGAAGTATGTTGAAGGAAAAACATTTTCCAAATGAATATTGGGTTGAAGCTGTACATTATGCAGCATATGTGCTTAATAGAAGCCCAACAAAGAGTGTCATGAACAGAGTTCCTGAAGAAGCATGGAGTGGAATAAAAAACAGTTTGTCACCCACATGAGAGCTTTTGGTTGTATGGCTTATGCACACATTCTAGATCAGCTAAGGAAGAAGTTGGATAGTAAGGGGGAGAAGTGCATATTTGTTGGATACAGTGAAGAATACAAAATATACATATTATATAAGCCATCCACCAACAAGCTTATGATAAGCAGAGATGTGCAGTTTATTGAGGAAGAAGCCTGGGATGGAAGCATTAAGAAAACAATAAATGTAAAAACGTGTTTGTCTCATGATGAAGATGAGGAAGAAATGGAGGAAAGACATCCCTCATTAGCAGCACCACCTCCACCAACACAAGGACATCAAGGGACACCACAAGAAAGTACGAGAACGCCCCTGTGAAGTGATGATCGTGCTTCTCCAAGCACATCACAAGGAGCAGATTTGAGTGCTTCTACAAGCACAAGTTCAATAAGTGAAAGAGGAACCAGATTCATAAGTCTGAATGAAATCTATGAAAAATATGCAGAAAATGAAGGTATGAACTCTTTATTTGCATTATATTGTCATGTAGAAGATCCTATTAATTTTTAAGAAGCAGTAAAAGATAAGAAATGGATAGATGTTATGGATGAAGAGATAGAAGCCATAGAGAAGAATAAGACATGGGAATTAGTTGATCTCCCAAAAGGTAAGGAGGTTATTGGAGTGAAATGGGATTATAAAACCAAAAGCAATGTTGAAGGTAAGATTAAAAGGCACAAGGCCAAACTTGTTGTCAAAAGCTATAAGCAGCAACAAGGAAGAGACTACGAGGAAAATTTTGCACCAGTTGCAAGAATGGAAATAGTAAGAGCAGTGTTGTCCATAGCAGCACAACACAAGTGGAAAGTTCACCAAATGGGTGTGAAATCAACATTCCTGAATGGAGTATTGATGGAAGAGGCTTATGTTGAACAACCTTTGGGCTATGAGAAAGAAGGCCAAGAACACAAGGTATCCATATTGAAGAAAGCTCTGTATGGGCTGAAACAAGCCCCAAGATCATGGTACAGTATGATAGATGCCTATCTACTGGAAAATGGGTTTGAAAAATGTGAAGGAGAGCCCACATTATACATTAAGGAGAAATATGGTAAGATGCTAATTGTTGTTTTGTATATTGATGATGTGATATTCATAGGTAATGATTCTTACCTCATTGAGAATTTTAAAATAGTCATGAAGGATGAATTTGAAATGACTGATATGGGATTGCTGAGATACTTCTTAGGAATAGAAGTAAAGCAAAATGAAAATAAATTTTTTATTTCTAAATCTAAATATGTGAAAGAAGTTTTGGAAATATTTAACATGCAAGATTTGAAGGCAGCAATTACTCCTACAGTGGCGAGATTGAAATTAAGCAAAGAAGGCATCAGCAACGATTTTGATCCAAGTTTGTATAAGAGCATAGTTGGCAGCCTTATGTATTTGAATGCAACTAGACCTGATATTATGCATGTTGTAATTTTAATTTCCAGATTTATGGAAAGGCCAAAGGAGACACATTGGCAAGCAGCAAAAAGCATTATGGGGTATGTGAAAGGAAGAAAGAGGTATGGAATTTTATACACCACTTGAGAAAATTTTGAATTGATTGGATATACTGACACTGATTGGGCTGGAAGTATAAATGACAGGAAAAACACCTATATATATGTTTTTCATATGGGATCAGCAGCCATTTCATGGGTTTCTAAGAAACAACCAATTGTGGCTTTATCAACAGTAGAGGAAGAGTATGTGGCAACTACAACAACAACATGTCAAGTAGTATGGATGAAGAGAATGTTGATAAGTTTTTGTCATGAATAGGTAAAAGGCACAATAGTTTATTGTGATAATAGCTCAGCTCTAGCTTTATCCAAGAATTCAGTGTTTCATAAAAGAACAAAATATATTGATGCAAAATATCACTACATCAGAGCATTATTGAGAAATGGAGAAATAGTTCTGAAGCATTTTAGAACTGAAGAACATTTTGCTGATATTTTGACAAAACCATTGTGTCAGAAAAGCTTTAACTACCTAAGAAAATGTCTGGGTATGGAAGAAAGTAGCAATTGCAATTAAGGGGGAGTGTTGGAAATTAATTCGAACTGCAAGAAGACCAGAAGGACAGCGACAACAGTAAAACTTCAAATTTTTTCCAGCACGCAACCGTGAAATCAATTTATAGCTTGAATGAGCCTGCAAGATCAAATTTTTGGTTAATGTCGTAGTCTTGTGTCTACAATGAAGACTGTGGACTGAACCATGCCATCGCTCCATTCAAACCATTCATCTACCGCCATTAAAACTTCAACAACCACTTGTTTTACCACGCATTCGTTTTTTTTTTAATGCACCCACGTCAAGTGCTATGGAGCCCACTATTCCACGCTATATAATTGTCAACCAATGATGAGCTTATCACAAATTCTGAAGCCGATGTCACCAAGCAGAAAAATGGATGCGATAAAATATTGAAGCATTTTTAAAATCGATTTGAATTCTGTCAGCGTGTGTACCCTCCAGCCAATGGTAGCCTTATCATAATTTTTGAAGCACAATTAGCATGCCCATGAATGTATACGTTAAGACTATCAAATGGAGTTTTGAATTTATGGTTTAAAGTCTGCGATGACATAAGGTTTTTTGAAAAAAACTAGGGTTAAGTATTAATGTATTCGTTTTTTTAAAAAGTGCCGAGACTTAAGTTTCATTAAGTTTTAGAACTTAGATGATATATATATTGTAAGTATAAAATATTTACAATATATATATATATATATATATATATATATATATATATATATATATATATATATATATATATATATATATATATATATATATAAGCTTTATAATAATTATATATGCCTTGAGAAAAAAATAAATAAATGTGACTGTGTATTATTCAAAAAAGGACAGAGAGTGAAAAACAGTGAAATGTCTCTGTGCGTTAAAAACAGAGAGTAAGACTGTGTATGCCCGAAGGTAGTGAAGAAAAAAATATTTGTAAGAGAGTTGTGTCTTGTAGCAGCCAGAAATATCTTTGTATTGTGAGGAAAAATAGCAGTTTTGAGGAATTTTTTGTGTAACAGTCAGTTTTTTTAATGAAACAGAATTTTACTCCACCTCTCTGAGCATGAATTTTATTAGTATCTCTGTGTTTGTAGAGATATTTTTTTTTATATTCTTGTATGTGTTCAAAATTAGCAAAAATTCCAAAAAATAAAAAGATACTAAATCACCACATTCAGATATAAAAAACAATGAAATAGAATAAGAGAAATTTGAGCTTACATTAAGGGGATTATTAACAACATCAAAATACTTAGATATTTTTCCATTTTTTTTCAGTAGAGCACATCCTCATATAACCATAAGTTACATGGAATTCTTCAAAAACGATGCCAAAGGTTGGAAACTAGGGAAGTATTCCAACATTGGCAAACACACATTAAAATATATAAACATAGCCGAAATTATCAAATGGTAGGTGCAAAATCATAATAACATGACTATATATATATAATTAATTCTAACAACCCTCACGAGGTAAATTGGAAATTATATATCATTCAAATCCATAAAAGAGGTATGATTTTTTTGCTATATCACCCTCAAAATTATTATCACGACGATAAAATAAATGTCTATTTAAAAATATATATATTCTTATTGCAAGGTAGTAAAGTATAGAGATGCGACAAGCATCATGTGAAGAGGCATGTTCTCCTTAACATGTATATATTCACAAATAGATTTCACGGAATTGAATAATTCTTGAGTGTCGGCATCGACATTAAATATTTGTGATTACCAGATTGATTTAGATTTCAATATTATAGTAGATAAATTAAATAGTGGAGCTATTCGTGATTCTTTTCTTGGTATAGATTTTAATATAATAGTGTAATTTAAATAGAAATAGAAATTTCTTGCGATACTACTATATATATATATCAATGTTTTAAAAACTGGAACCGGTGACCGGACCGGTGGACTTAATGAATCGGGTTTCTAAACGGAACCGGTCTAACCGAGAGCGGTCAGATGCCAATGAACCGGTTTAAAAAAAAAACATTAAATAATTATTTTTTTAATAAAAAAAAAATATTTTTAAGATTTGCAACCATGATTTCAAGCCAATAGAGACAAAATATGAAAATTTTTCTCATTTATATACCATGCAAAGGTGAATATATCAAAATGGCACCGAGTGCAATACATATCATCGAAAAATACATAAGAAATGAGGCTCCAAATGGCCCATAAAGTCCAAAAACAATGCTACAAGCTATGAGGCCATTGGCCTAATACAAGACTACACATGAATGATGATCAATAATCAAATTCATCATCGCTACTAGACACAGGATCAACATCGGCTGCTGGCGCTGCATAGACATCATCTGGATCAGAGTCTGAGGATGCCTCAGCCTCAGGCTCATCTGCAACCTCAGTACCCCTGCCACCAATAACAATAGAAGTGGACCTAATGGAAGCGCGAGTTGCTCGAGGTGCATGACCAGTGTCGACCATTGGTTGTTTGCCTTTGCTTGATGCAGCTACCAATCCTGGGTCTGTGTCTCATGGTGCCACCAAATCTGCTTCAAATTTACCCCCCGCTACTGTTGCATCAAAATAAAAATCAGCCTCAAACACTGGATCTTCAGTTTCCTCCACCCATTCTGATGTTGGATCAATATCATCCAACACAATGGGATCTAGATCAGGTGTTTTTCTCATCAGTTGGTTCTGCCTCAAGCGAAGGTTGTATTGCACAAACACAAGATCATTTAACCATTTCTGTTCCAAACGATTTCTCTTCTTTGTGTGTATGCGCTCAAAAACAGACCAATTGCGCTCACAACCTGTAGCGCTGCAAGTTTGGCTGAGGATTCTAATTGAAAACGTTTGCAATTGAGGACATTGGCCGCCAAATGACTCCCACCAATGTGCTGCAAATAAAAAGACATTCATTAGTAACATAGTTCATTTCATTACTTATTTACAAACAATTTAACATGAAAAGAAAAACAAATTGGAATTGCTTACCTGGTTGATCCACATCTCTTGCCATTTTTACCCAGTTCTTTCCAAAGGTACCAGCCGCCATAATGAAAAGAGTAAGTTGTTTATGTGTTTCCAGAAGGTCTGCATGGTTAGGGATCATGTGCTTCAGGCAATCAAACAATCCAGATCTGACCTCCCCATCCTGCTGAACTCCTAGCCGAGCTCTATAATGATACTTTGGGTTCAAAAAATACCCAGTTGCATGTATAGGATGATGGAGTTGATTTTTCCATCTGTTATCAATGATCTCCCATATCCGGCCATATTTAGCTAACCTGTCCCTGTAAGCTGCCCGTATCTTCTCCTTGGCTTGATCCATAGCCTCATAAATGTATCCCATTGCCATCCTTTCCCCATCCACCATCCTTAGCACCTTAAAAAGGGGCTCAGTAATTTTTACCAGCTCTGAAGACCTTTTCCAAAAATAATTGTCAAAGACTTTCTTTTTGGTGTCTTTTCCATCTTGTCTACAAGCCCACCGGGATTCAGTCCAATCATCAGAAGAAAACATTTTCTGCAGGTTTTTCTGTTGATAATTGAGACATTGCAACGTGAGGAAGTGAGTTGCAAATCTCGTAATGGCAGGCCTAACAAGCTCTTTGCCCCCTGTGTTTTTCCTCATTAGGTTCAATACCCATGAGTGGTTGTAAATGTATTTTGTAATGCACTTGCCATGCTCTACAGTGCTTTTTACCCATTCCAGTTTGCCTATGTCCTCAAGCATGAGGTCTATGCAATGTGCAGCACATGGAGTCCAAAATATGGTACTATACTTAGACTCAAGCATCTTTCCAGCAAGAACATAGTTTGAGGCATTATCTGTGATGACCTGCACAACGTTCTGCTCTCCCACTTCCTGAATAATCTCATCCAAAAGCTCAAATAGAAGGGTTGCATCCTTCACCTTATCAGATGCATCAACTGATCTAAAAAACATTGTTCCTCGAGGGCAAGCAACAATGAAGTTAATGATAGTGCGGTTCCTTCCATCAGTCCATCCATCTGACATGATGGAACAACCTGTTTTGAGCCATGACTCTTTATATTCAGCCAAATACTCATCAATACTATAAATCTCTTGTTGCAAAAGAGCTCCCCTTAACTCATGTGCAGTAGGGCCTTTGAAGCCCTTTCCTGCAACAAAAACAGAGTCCCACATAGCTTGGTAATAAAGTGAGTTAGCAGCATTAAATGGGATATCTGAATCATACCACCATCTAGCAATGTACTGATAAGAAGCTTCTTTGCATTGTTTTTTCCAATGTTGATCCAAAGTGGGTTGACGACTTGGAGTTGGCTGGGACATGGAGGCACTGGCAGTGGTTGTGGGATTAGCATTGGACGAAAAATAACTCATGAGGTTGGGTCTCTTTGTTGGGTTTGATCTTTTGCCAACAGGAGGAACATACTGAAAGGGGTTATTGGTGGAAGGGATAGAAGAGGAGTCTTGAATATCATACTCCTCATTTTCATACCCACTCTCTCTCATCATTTCTACTATTTCCCTCTTCCTTGCAATTTCATCTTGGATGGCCTTCTCCCTAGCCTTATTCTCCTCAAAATTTTCAAGCTTGGTAAGGTATTCTACCCTAATCGGACCTAACACTTCATTAGGTGCATCACATGGTGTTACATTGCCTCTTATCCCAGCCAAGTGATGTTTCAATCTAAGAATACCCCCACCTCCAATACATTTTCGACAAAATTTGCATACCATCTTTCCATCAATCACATCACAATGGACCCATGCACTGTCCTTGGCTTTTGGAGCCATCTTGACTTGAAATAATTGAAATTTGGAAATAAATCTGCCATTTAAAAAAATTGCAGCTAAGATAAATGGACAACTAAAGCTAAATTGACAAAAAAAATGCACATTCAAACATACAAAATTTGATAGCATAGGACTAGATATTTTAGAGCAATAAAATAGCTAAACACATGAGAACTCAGAAAATAAATACATGAACAACAATGAAATGAATGATTTTTCAAGTGAAAATTCTTACCTGGCAATGCAAACTAGCCTCCTTAGTGTCCCCTTGAAGATGCCAACGCTATTGACAGCTCCAAACTATCTCCAAGATAACTGCTCCGGCAAACACTCAACACTCTCCAAGCTCTTAATCAAACTCACAAACAGCAAATGAGTTGGTGTGAGACAAAGGAGAGGCTGCTCCTCCTTATAAAATATTGGGGAGGGTGTTTTTGGAGGGAAACAACCCTCCCCTTGGCTCCAAATCAACCCTAACACTTCATTAATTCCGAAAATGTGGGTCCGCTACCGCTCGCGTAGAAGTTGGCACCTAACCGGCTGGTTAGGAACGGAAACGGCCGGTTAGGACCGGTTTATGTGAAAAAAGGGCGAAATGCCTTGTTTGGCCGGGTTGCCTGGCCGGTTTCAACCGTCGGGCTGTCTAACCGGCCGGTTTGGCCGGTTACCGGTTCAAACCGGCCGGTTTTTAAAACACTGATATATATATATATATATATATATATATATATATATATACTATTATATATATATATATATTTTGAATATGTATATTTATGTCGGAAGGTGTTACTATTTAAAAACAATTTCACTAGTTTCCACTGTGTCCATGTTTGAGTCATTGGATTAAATGTTAGACGATTGAAATGTTTTAGGCCATTAGATGAAGTAAATATTTTTATATATGTTCTTTATAATGTTAATTTTTTTCTTTTTAATAAGTTGGATTGAATTTAGGTTTTGGTGACTTTTAAGTTAAAATGTTGTTATTAAAAATTTGTTAGAGATTTAACATAAATTAGTTTAATGAATTTGTTTTTTGGTAGAATACATAAACATTAAATTAATACAATAAAAAATAAAAATAATAAAATAAAATAATGATAAACTATAAATATAGCCCATGGTATTGACCCATGGTATTCATGTGAAATGTAGTTTCTTTATAGGGGAAACTAAGATGGCCTAAATCAATCTTAACTCTAGATATAAACTAATTATTTAATAAAATTATTTGTAAATGTTTATAACCATTATTATTTCAAAATTATACTTAATAAAATGTATCTAAATTTTCCTAGATCCAAATATACATAGTTTTTCTTATTCTATATTATTTTTGTTACAACTATTTTATTATTCCAAAAATACATGGTTTTTTTTGTTATATATTATTTATGTTACAACTGTTTTATAATTCATGAGTATTATTTCTTAATATATATAAAAATAAATTAATAATGAATTTTTTTTAAATATGCAAATTTTTTTAATTTCCAAATTACTTGAGAGGACATGATTTATCTTGAGCAATAATGATGAATGTTCATAATTCTATTTCTTAAATAACACTAAATTTACCTTTAAAGGGGTCGGTAACAATTGTTTGTATCAAAGTCAAGGATGCAAAAGAAATGAGAAATGGTGAAGAAAAGCTTCCAACCTTACAACAAGCCCTAAAAAAGCATAAAGTTGAATGTATGGAATCCAATTTCCTTGATACACATGAGAAGTGCAATGGAAAATCTTGGAATTTGGAAAATTTCATGAAGCTTATCTCATGTTCCATTCATTTAGATCGGAAGTATATGGAAGAATAAAAGAAATACAATGGATACTTATCAAGAATGTATGATTCTTTAGAAGGAAACTATGTTGACAAGGATACCTTTGCCCTTAAATTCAATGACTTAAAAAATACTTGACAACAGACACTACTTATTGCAACCAGTTGAAAAAAAGAAAACTATCTCTAAAGGGTCACTTGGGGAGGAATCTATTATTTTAAAGGTCGTGAAAAAAATTTCATTTCAAAAGAAAATGGTACGATCAATAGGGAAGGGATTTATTACATTTAAAATTTGTTCTCATTCTTGTCACTAAAAAGTTTGATATTTGCTTTTTATTGCTGATTTTTTCTTCTTACTTTTGGGTCTTCGTGATGTTTGTTATTCTTTCTTATTCTTTCTGAGGTGAAAAGTTCCAAAGAAGTGGAATATTGGTTGTTCAAAGAGGAATTATGGAAATATGATTGTAGATAATTTATTAATATAAATTGTCTAAACTGATATTAATTAATCATCCCCAAGGGTTAAAAAAGGCCCAAATGTCTCTTATCCATAAAATTGACGATTAAGATAACTCTCTGTTCTATGTTCAAATGAAAGGTGAAGGTGGATTTACCATACTTAAGCTTCTTAGTAGTATCTTATGAATTACAACGTGATAAGTTTTTATTCCATTAGTTAATTATAGCTGTAGAGCAGAGTCACAGTTCTAGGAGTAGTATCAAAGGAATTCAACATTGCGAATGTGATAGAAGTAAATAATTTCATGGAAGGGTGAAGTCTGCCCATCTTGGTCATCAAAACTAAGTGCATCCTTCATGCAGAAAAAAATAAACATGCAGATTTCGTCATATAGAGGTCTTGAGTACTTTGGCCAAAATGTCTCATCCATTATGAAAAAACACATCTTACATACAATTAATAACAAAGAATTTGTTTCACATCGATTATCCAATATGGAGATTTTGATTTGAGGTCCAGAAAACATAATTCTCCACCCTTTTTCTAGAGGATCAGTTGGAGCTGAGAAAGTCCCTACTACCTCTTCTTTCTTATATGCTATTATTTCCTATACCACAACCTTACGACGTTTCATATGCAACATGTGGTGCAATTTCTAGTAAAATCTATTTCAAAGATAAACATGTGTAATTAAAAGAAACAAACAAATAAAAAATCTACAAATTAAAGTATTAAGTTAAATTTCTTCTATTTATGGACCCACAATATATCAAGATTTCTTATAAAATTTTATACATATCACATCTCTTCTTAATCAAAATTATATTCCTAATTTTTTTTCCAATATCATATTAAAAAAAATCCCTCATTACTAAATGATATCTCTATTCTTAACTTGTTACCAAATTTAAAAAACCAATATAATAAATTTAAATATCAAAATTTTGATTAAAAAATTAGAAACCATTAGTTGATATTTTATTTCAACATAAAACAAGAAGATTTTCATTTCAAATATAAAATATGTTCAGAAAATTATATTATATTACAAATATTTATTATATAACAAATTTTAATTAAAAACTATTTTCGAAATAAAAACATCACATTTGAAATTTTAAATTTCAAATATAATAATTTATATATATCTCAATATATATATGTGTGTGTGCTAGATGTGTTTAAATTAAATATATTAATAAATATATTTTAATATAATAAAATTTAAATTAACATCTCTTCAAAGAAGTTTATGATAATATTTTTTATAAAGAGCTCTTCAAACTAGAATTTGTCATATTGGTGTTAGAATTTTGCAATGTCAGCATTGGTCGCTTCCAGTCGGTAGGCTAGACCAAGAAGTAACCTTCACCAAGTCTATTTTTTTTGCATAGCCTATGAGGGGTGGCGGCTCCATGAGTGTCCCCTCACATGGGCGCGAGGGGTGGGGCGGGGGGAGGGAGGTGGGGGCGTGAGGGGAACCTTCTTATTCCACGATGTAGTGAAATGAATGACGTCATCCGAGTTGATCCAAGTAGGTTTAGGATAAAATTGAGCAATATCCACAGAGACTCTAGTAATGGGTGTGCAATGGAAGGCACACAGACATAATCATTGCCTCTCAAAAGCTGAAAAAAACCCAAATTTTCTAATTCCAAACAACCGTTTGGAACAATCTCACAAAAATATGAAATTTCATGCTCTGATCTGAAAATTATTTCGAACCTGGCCTCGAGATCAGGAAATTATTCAGTGGATGAAGATAAAATGGTCCCCTCAAATATAGATTGAGCTTCAACTAAGATCCAAGGGATTCTTTATGGTGATTTTCACAAATCCAGAGGACATAAAGTGAATTTTTGAAAGTGTACCATGTTTCACGAATAACGTCGAGATTTTTCTATCTTACTAGGAAGAATGCTATAATTGAGAAAAAAGAAGAACTCTAGAAAGCTTTAGTTTGGGTCTTTTTTTTCTCACTCCCGAAAGATTTTTGGGAACCTGATATCCTGGGAAGGATTAGGAAAAAATTATACAATTTGTGAAAGTGTCGGAGATAAAAAAAAAATACGAAGGTATGCAACATAAAATCGCATATGTGTTCATATGAATATATCCCAACCCTTCCTGGAGTCAATATATTTGGTCTACCACAATTCCATTTGGACCCATCCATTTGAATATGAACATGTAACCTTCAAATATCGTTGATGCCATGAACATGTTCACTTGTTTTGTAACTGTCCTCTTACTATTGTGGAGGAGGCCCAAAATGAAACCCACGAGAGAGACGAAGAGAGACGAAGAAGGCTTTCAATAGGTAAGCAGGAGGAGAAATCATCATCCTAGGACTCAGCCTTCACCTCCTAATTCTTGTCAAAATCAGTGACCTCCAAGATCTGGATCGGTTCCCCAACCATCAGAGAAACCCCCATCTAGAGGGAATGAAAATACTTTTTCCATTCTAGAGATGTTCGAGTCAACGACAACTGATCTGGAATGCCCATCTAAAATTTATCTAAAATCATTGGTAGTGGATAAACAAGTATCACCAGATGGACAAAGCCACACCCAAGAGAAAATAATTGGAATATATGGAAGAGGATCGAAGACCAAAAGAGACTATCATTCAAACAAGTAAACCATTATAAGTGGAGGAAAATAATAACATATTAGGGCCAGAGGAATGCAAAATGTTGGAGATGTTCTGGGTTTGGCTCAAAGCAGATGTCAAGGATATTCCAGTAAACCGGCTCAATCACTTCCGAAATAGTTTCATTCAATGGAGTGTTCTCCTTGTGAAACGTGATGGGGATCCCAGACCCTAAAGTTCGAGTAGAGAAAAGGGGTTTATGGCCCTCACACTCTGAGATCCAAATAATATCCATGATAAAGGGGAAAGGGGAATAAAGTCAACAAAATAAACCATCAAGGAAGCAGGTGAATTTCGACTCAACTCTGATCAGATGGGATAATTCACCTACCCCATCCCATTGAAATTAGTCTCATGGAATGTTTGGGGATTAAACAACAAAGGTAATCTCCTCTATTTGAAATAGAAAATATCAAAGTTAAACCAGATATTGTGTTATTACAGGAGACCAAAATTACAATAGATAAAATTAAGGAGGTGAGCCAACTCTATTGGAAAACCAACAAAGTGATGATGATTGACGCAATCAGGATGGAAGGAGGAATAACTGTGCTATGGAATCCTAGTCAGATAATATTTAAAGATTGCATAGACACGCATTACACCCTATTCGAAAGATTTACGCCTATTGGTTCTAACTTGTGGATTGGCTTGACATCGGTATATGGCCCTTCTACCCCTCAAGCCAAAGACCTTTTTCTGAAGGAAACATCTTTTTTACGGTTATGTTTTTGCATATCTTCTTAGTTCATTTTGGGGGACTTCAACATGATCAGGAATCCCGATGCAAAACGTGGAGGTGTTAGGCACCTAGACCCATGCTCTATGGATTTCAATGACTTGATAGAGGAGCTTCACTTGGACGACGTGGAAGAAAAGTAATTAATGCACACTTGGAGCAACACAAGAGGTGGAAAACAACAAGTTCTTTGTCAATTGGATCAATTTCTTATTTCTGAAGACCTTCTCTTAAAGGACCCATTTGTAGAAGCCTCAATAATTCCCTCTCTATTTTTTGGTAACTCACCAATATGTCTGAATATGGCTACTCATTCGCCCCTTATGAACAATCCATTTCATTTTGAAATCTTCTAGATTTGTGGAGAAGCTAGAGGAACGGTGGAAAGATCTAGAAGTGTCATATGGGTCGTGCATGAAAAAATTATAGAGGAAACCTAAGCTCTCAAACTTAGAATCAAGATCTAGAATAAAGAAGAATTAGATGACATATTTGTTGAGAAGTGATGACTTGAGGCAAAAATTAAGGAGATCCAAATGAAAATGACAAGTGAAGGGCACAAATAGGATCTATCTACTAACAAAGGCCATATTCTGAATTCATTAGAAGGACGTCAAAAACAAGAAGAGGCTTTATGGAGATAGAAATATAGAATTCAATGGCTCCACGAGGGAGACAATAATTCAAAATCCTTTCATGGATCCATGATTATCCATGTTCAACACAACCGCATCTCTTCCCTCACCTCTAGGGATGGGAGTCATCTAGAGAATCACCAAGACATGGAATGAGAATTAATCTCCTTTTTCTCTTCCCTATTGACCGAAGAAGTGTATGATTGAGCAGAGGCTATCGCTCAGGTCACTCGCCATATTCCAAAACTAGTATCAAAATGTGGCTTTAATGAGGCCCATAACTTATCAATAAGTGGAAATTTTGATCAAATAATTGCTTGCAAACAAGATCGTAGGCCCTGATGGATTCACTTCAAAATTTTTCAAAGCATGTTGGTCTTTTATGGGCTCATAAATAGTATATATTCTTGAGGAATCCAGGTGTAAAAGACATATATGGTGAGGTCTAAATGAAACCTTCCTCACTCTCATTCCAAAATGTAATGAAGAAGATACTTCGGGAAGCTTCCAGCCCATTGCCCTGTGTAATGTGATTTATAAAATCCTATCATAGATCCTTGTTACTCGATTGAAGCCCATTATTCACCAAATCATTAGATCAAAACAATTGGGGTTTGTAGAGGGCCGTCAGATCTTGGATGTAATAGTCTCTTCCCATGAACTTATTCATTCACTCATCAGTCATAAGAAACATGGGATGTTGCTTGCTTTTACATTTCAAAAGCCTATGACTGTCTTAGTTCGTCCTACCTCCTCTTAGTTTTGAAGGCTTTTGGATTTGCATAGGACTAGACTTGTTGGATTCGAACTATGATATCAACTCCATTATTTTCAATTTCGTTGAATGGTGCTCCCTCAACTAAATGTTTTTCATCTCGGGGCCTTCGAAAAGGGGATCACATTTCCCCTTTCTTGTTCATCATAGCTCTTGAGGGATTGAGTCACTTTATCATGGCCGCAAAGAAAAATAACATGTTGAAATGGCTTCACCTTTCAGGAACGAACATATTCATGACACACCAATAGTTTGTTGATGAAAATCTATTGTATGGAGAGACCATGGTCTGGGAGGCATTAATGATCAATGGGATCCTAGCTGAATTTCAAGCCACCTCAGGTATGCTTCTTTAAAAGAAAAAATATAATATCTATTTTTCCATACTCCTCGTGCAGTCTAGATTTACTTTGTGATTTTATTAGGCTTCTCAATTGATTCTCTTTCTTTGAAATACTTGGGAGTATCTTTACTTACTAACCCTGTATGTATTTCTTACTAGAAAGAAATTTTCTCCAAACTCATGAAAATAATGTCCAACTGGACATTCCGGATCCTTAACGTGGCAGGTCATGCTACCCTCCTCAAGGAAGTCCTTCAATCTGTCTCGATCTATAACCTCATATTTATTCCTTCCCTTAAGAGTATTTATCAAGATCTTACCTCTATTTTCAGAAAATTCTCATGGCATCGAGCCAAGATAGAAAATAAATGGCCCTTAGGTGCATGAGACAAGATCTTCCTTCCTAAAGTTCAAGGGAGTCTACGATTGCGTGATCTAGAGAACTTAAATGTGGTGTTAGGTTCCAAACTATGGTGACGTTGGATAAAAGGAGGCACAAAGAAATGGAAACAAATACGGACTCAAAAGTATGGTCAAGGAAGATCTCAGTTCATCCTCTTGCGGGATCCTTCTTTCCCTACTCATTTTTCCAAATGGAATTTGGCCAACCAAAATAGCTATATTATTTGTGACCACATTTTCTAGGAAGTCAAAAATGGAATGTCTGCCCTATTCTTGGAATAATTGTGGCGGAAACTTCCACGCCTAGACAAGGATGTTTCCCTTCTAGACCTTAAGAATAAATTAAATCAATGAAGAACTGGAAGAGTCGCTGACTATTGGATAGAGAGCACCAAATAGAAGGAGCTGATAACTTGGAAAATTGATCGTGATTGGCTAGTGGAGGTACCTCTAGAATTTTGGAAGACATTAAATCAATAGTTGCAACACATGAGAATACCTATTTCCCATGATCACGATAAACTAACATGGGGATACTCGATTCTGGAAATTTTATCCATCAAAGAAGCCTACCTCATTAATTTCAATGCTAATAATTGAAAACAATGGATCATTTAGGATAGAATATGGCAGGGGAAACTATGGCCAAAATTTTCCTATTTTTTATGGCTAGTTGGGCACAAAAGAATTTTAACATGGGACTGAATTCTTAAGAAACATTTTATGGGTCCATCACAACGTCCCTTATGTAAACACCAATAGGAAATAAGACCTCATCTACTGAATTCAGTTTGAGTCACAGAAGAAGTGTGGGATATGGTTTTCGCCTTATTTGGTCCCTTTGTTCGCAACTGAGATGAAGTACTAGCAACAATTGAAAATTTCCAAAGAAATTGATCCAAGAACATGTTTTTTAACAAAGCTTGGCAAGTCTTGCTCCCTGGATTTATTTTATGGAACATCTAGAAGAAAAGGAACAGTGTTATATTCCTAGACCAACCCCCTTCCAGTGCCTCCATCTAGAGTATATTTAAATAAAATACGTGGGAGACTATTGTGTCAGATAAATGGGGACATAAAAACTGGAAGGTGGATTCTCCCAATGCATTGATCTTTTTTTCCCTTAATTTTTCCCCGACCAAGATTCCTCTCGAGGAATCCTCTCATCTGCAAGCTCCAATATCCTCTCCTTTTGTATTTAAGTGACCTCCTATGGGCTTTGTTCAAATAAAATTTGATGGGGCCTCTATAGGTAACCCATGGCCAACTGGTGATGATGGTGTGCTTCAAAATTCAATGGGCTCTTGAGTCAGTATATATGCATGCTATTATGGTAAGACTACTAATAGCGTTGTAGAACTAACTTCTCTAGAGAAAGGCCTCACTTTAGCACTCAACCAGGGTTTCTTAAAGATTCACATTGTTGGAGATTCAAACCTGGTAATTCAGATGACCGAGAAGATCATCCATATATCCTCCACATCAAAAATAGTGAGAAGTTGGAGTTTAGAGACCTGGGTGGTATGAATAAAAATACTTTTAAAAATATTTTCCTATTCTACAATTGGACATGTCATGCATGCTGGAATAATGTGGCAGGCTGATTAAAAAATTGTGTATCAACGGATTAGCACAAGGACTTCGCCACTCCATGCCATGAAGTATTTAGTGTAGACGACTTGGAATCTGTGGAATTGCATGCTCTTCACAACATTCTCAAAGATGATTCCCCTTCCCCTGATGGGGTTGGAAAAGCATTAAATTGGTGGCCCTTGGGTTATCCCCCTCCAACACACGACACACAAGCTCATATTTATTAGTGGCTCCATCATTAAGTACACACACCAGGAGGAGAACCCATAAGGTACTTCGGTTATGTTAAGAGGGAATGTGGAATTCATTTCACGATTGCATGTTCGGGCGATGACTTTTGCGAGGAGGGAGCATTACAAAGAGTGCGACGGGGACCGTGGGTTCTCACTTGGGTATAGGTTACGTGTTGGTGTACATGAACCTAGATTAGCTGTGTTGGTGTACATGCACCTAGATTAGCTTTAGTTAAAATCTAGATATTGCATGTGATGTGCACTTGGCTTAGTTAGTTAACTTATTGCTTGCATGTGGTGCATGTGCACATTAGCAGAACATAAAGCACACTTAGCTTCAATTAGATTTAACTATCCATAGTTATTCATATACAACTAAGCTTAACTTAGTTTCTTTTATGTATTTATTCCAAAAGTAATATTGTAGAATCAATTTCATTATTTTCTCTATTCTTGCTCGCACCTTCCTTCTCTTGCAAGTTTGTTCATTTTTTTGCAAATCTAGATCTTTGTATCTCAAAATCTTACATGGTATCAAAGCGTAGGGATTCTTAATCACTGCACAAGAAATTTTTATTTGTAGGTTCAGAATATTGAAGCAACAACAAAGAATTGAGTCTAAATTGGAGTTTCCACAATTGGCAATTGTTACTCCGTATAATTACTTCGAATGGAAGCCAAAGAATCTACTTCATCTCAGAAGTAGAGGCTTATTTTGAATAACCATGGAAACAGAAGTTGAACAAACATCGACAATGGAGAAAACAAGATATTTCAATCGCATGGATGAGGCTTTTGACATCCTATGTTTATCTATCTCTCCAGAACTTCTATTTCATGTTGAATCATGTTCAAATCCAAATGAAGTATGGAAAAATTTGGAAGGATTGTTTGGAAAACATGATGAAATGCAAGGTCACATTCTCGAAAATGAGTTAAACTCATTATGTCTGAGAAATTTTGAGAACATTCAAGTTTTTTTCACAAGGTATAAAGCCTTGTTGCTTCAGCTGAAAGGATGTGGGATCGACAAATACAAGCAATAAAATTAGTTGATTCTTTCCATTTTATCAAAACATGGTCCAGAGTATGCAGTATTCGTCTCTACATTCCACACAGTAAGATCTGCAACTGGTGTAGCTTGGAAGATGCCCTCACTAGATTCCTTTATTCAGTCTTTGATGCATGAGCAAGATAAGCTCATAAAAATGGGCACACTTAAAAATTCCAAAGTGCATGCACTTGCTATGCATGCAAGAGAAAAGGAAAATTCCAAAGACCGTCAGAAAGGAAAAGGGAAGAAGGATCCTGATCCAAGAAAGGGAGGAAATCCCAAACACCCTGATGGATCATCTGGCTTAAAGGAAAGGAAAGGAACAAAAGGGCAATCAATGTGCAATTATTGCCACCGTGGTTTTCATCCTGAATCTGCATGCATGAACAAGACTATAGATCTTATGGTGCAGACACTCCAACAACAAAATCTTGGAGACCACATTCCTAAGAATGCCAAGAATAAGTCTGGAGAAAAAGCACCAGATCTAAGAGGTAATGGGCATGCTTTGATTTCTCT
The DNA here is from genome assembly GCA_034641835.2 of Pinus albicaulis. Classification (NCBI taxonomy): domain Eukaryota; kingdom Viridiplantae; phylum Streptophyta; class Pinopsida; order Pinales; family Pinaceae; genus Pinus; species Pinus albicaulis. The sequence goes on from CM076583.1 coordinate 266,665,604, forward strand.
TCATTTTGCACTGCAAGAATGGATCATCAATTCAGGAGCTTCACATCATATGGCTTCTTCAAAGGAATCATTTTCTTATCTACATGTATACTTAGGACCTCCTATTCTCATGGGGGATAATTCTATAGTTGCAGCAACTGGACAAGGAAGAGTGCAATTCGAAGATGGAATTTTTGATAATGTCTTGCATATTCCAAGGCTCTCTGTGAATCTTCTCTTAGTGTATCAGATGACACACACAGGCAGAATAAGGAAAGTGGAAATTACCCCGAATTCCGTGAGCACTTATGACATGCAAACCAACTTGAATATTGCACCTGGAAAGGTAAATGATCAATCTCGTATGTATACATTTTCTGATTTTGTTCCTCAATCAGATTCCATTTTGATACTTACACATGCAAATGAAGAAAGTAGGATTTAGCACGAGAGATTTGGGCACTTTAATTTCAGATATATGCAATATCTTAGCAAGCAAGGGATGGTCAAAGGATTGCTGACCATTGAATTTTCAAATGGTATTTGTAATGGATGTGCTCTTGGAAAGCATCCACAAGACAAATTCGAGAAGGGGCATGCATGGAGAGCCTCTTCACCTTTGGAACTTGTACACAATGATCTCATGGGTCCATTTCCAGTGCTTTCAATGAGAAAAGAAAGATATGTGTTTTCATTTATAGATGATTACACGAGATTCACTTGGGTTTACTTCTTGAAACTTAAGTCTGAAGTTTTTCAACATCTAAATATTTTCAAAGCGCTTGAGGAAAATCAGTCTAGAAAACGCATCAAGATACTCCTCACAGATAATGGGACGGAATATGTCAACAAATATATCAAGAATATTTGTAATGAAGCAGGCATATAGTTGCAGCATATAGTTCCTTACACCCCACAAAAAAATGGTGTGGCTGAAAGGAAGAATCGATCTTTGAAAGAGATGGCTAATTGCATGTTGCATTCAAGATCTCTTCGGTCAAAATTGTGGGTTGAAGCTATCAATTTTGCCTCATTCATCCAGAACAGATCTCTTTATAAATCTGTTATTGGAAAAACACCTTTTGAGGCCTGGACTGGCATGCAACCTGAAGCTAGTCATTTCCCCATTTTTGGATCTCAAGCATGGGCCTGCATTCCTACATCTAAGAGAAAGGATTTGGAGCCTCAAAGTAAAGCATGCATGTTTGTTGGATATTTTGATGAAATCAAAGGGTACAGATTTGTTGATATCAACACTGAAGAGCTCTTTATTGAAAGAAGTGTAAAGTTTGATGAAGATATTTTGCATGCACCAGCGGATGAACTTGTTACCAATTTTCCATCACCGCTCATTGATGAGTATGTAGATGAAACTTCATATTAGAATTATGATGAAGATGAGTCTTTTCTTGTGATGCCTATTGGACCACCAGCTGTTGAACATCGAGATCATACTTCCGCATGTAGTTCGGAATATGCTCGACCACCTTCAACACAAAAATGGCGCAACATGAGTGATATCCTTGATGATCTTGCCTCTATACCTCTATTTGAGGAAGATCTGCAAGCACTCTTAGCTATGGAGCCATGCATTCCCATGCATGCTTATATGATGCATGCATCTGATCCACAAACTTATGCAGACGCAACTGGGCATCTTGAATGGGAAGCCGCCATGGATGAGGAGTATAACTCTCTCATTGAGAACCAGACTTTGGATTTGGTTCCGCTACCTTCCAATCATAAACTTGTGAGGTGCAAGTGGGTTTACCAGACCAAGAAAGAAGAAAATGGCCAAGTTAGTTGATATAAGGCACGGTTGGTAGCAAAAAAAATGGAAAAAATGGATTCCATTCAGCTAGCTGTCTCCATTGCAGCAACAAGAGGATGGGAGGTGCATCATATGGATGTGAAGAATGGCTTTCGTCATGGTGATATCGAGGAGGAAATCTACATGGAGCAGCCATAAGGATACATGCGCAATTCATGAGGAAATCTACATGGAGCAGCCATAAGGATACATGCGCAATTCATCTGTGGTATGCAAACTAAAGAAGTCTCTCTATGGCCTCAAGCAGGCACCTAGAGCATGGTATGCAAAGATGGATTCTTATTCGTTATCTCAAATTTTTTACACTACAAATCTGATTCCAATAATTATTGTTTGAAGAAAAATAACTCCTTTTTGATCATAGTACTCTACGTAGATGATCTTTTGATAACAGGTAGTTCAACTTCTGTCATTACTAAGATTAAAGTTCTGCATTGCATAAGCGGTTTTCTATGACAAACATGGGCTTGCTAAATTTCTTCCTTGGAATAGAGATCGATCAGAGTGATTATGGGATTACCATTTCTCAACCAAATTTTGCTAGAGATCTTTTGGCACGATTTCACATGAGTGACTACAAGCCAATAACCACACCTTTCTTATTAGGGATAAAGCTCGAGAATGGAAAAGACACACCATTGGTTGATTGCACATTGTACCGTCAGCTTGTGGGAAGTCTTCTTTATCTCCCTCACTCTCATCCCGATCTTTCATATGCCGTAGGAGTAGTTTCCAGATACATGCAGGAGCCATATGAATTACACTGGAATGCCGCAAAGCGCATCCTTCGATATGTCTAGGGGAAAATCACCTATGGGATTCATTATGCAGCCAATTGTTCTTTGAATCTCATTGGGTTCATAGATTCAGATTGGGCTGGCGACAACATTGATTGCAAGTCCACCTCCAGTTATGTACTTAGTTTGGGATCTAGCCCAATTTGTTGGTCCAGCAAGAAGCAGGCTGGCATTGCTTTATCATCAGCAGAGGCCAATTATAGAGGAGTATTCAATGCCAATATTTAGGCCATTTCACTACAACATTTCTTATATGAGCTTGGGATCAGTTTCCATTGTCCAACTTTCGTATGGTGCGATAATCAAAGTACGCTAAAGTTTTTCAGAGATCTGGTGCAGCGGCAGTGGACCAAACACATTGAGATCCACATGCACTTCATTAGAGAACTCATTCATGATGGGATCATCGATCTTCAATACTGTCCTTGATCCGAGCAGACTAGTAATATCTTCACCAAGACTTTCACTTAGCAGAAGTTTCGATTCCTGCAAGATCGTCTCAGGGTGAAGGACACGACTGCCTAGCAGTTGTCGTTTCTCTAATTTTCCATTATATTTTGAGGCGGGTTTTCTTCCCACTGGGTTTTCCCTCTTTCCTCCTTTTTTATGAATTGTATATGGGTACCTAAAATGGCCGTGTTTCCGGGACTCATTCATTTTGCATCACACCCACCTAAGTTATGCTTAAGGGGGGGTGTTGGTGTACATGCACCTAGGTTAGCTTTAGTTAAACTCTGGATATTGCATGTGATGTGCACTTAGCTTAGTTAGTTAACTTACTTCTTGCATGTGGTGTATGTGCACATTAGCAGAACATAAAGCACACTTAGCTTCAGTTAGCTTTAAATATCCATATTTATTGCATGTAAAACTAAGCTTAACTTAGTTACTTTTATGTATTTATTCCAAAACTAATATTGTAGAATCAATTTCATTCTTTTCTCTATTCTTGCTCGCTCCTTCCTTCGCTTGAAAGTTTGTTCATTGTTTTGCAAATCTAGATCTTTGTATCTCAAAATATTACACTCCGTGGGTGTATTGCATTAGAAAATTGATTCACAATAAATTGGAATGATTTGGACTCTCACACAGGTATATGGGACACTAGAATGAACATGCGGTGAGAATTGGATCTTGACTTAACGTTTGGTTGGAATCTTCGACACTCTCACCCACTTCAAAATTTCTACTTCACGTTGGTCTTCTCTTCAAGCGTTCAGAAGGTAACCTTGGCTCACTAGCTCTTCTGGTCTAGGTGGTCAAGGGGTCTCTTTTAAATTTTGGAGTTTGTGTGTGCAAGTCTTAAAATGTCATCATTGTTGGTAACACAAGTTTGCCTCTTGTTGGTGTCCTAGTTTTTGAACGCCTTTAGTGGTCACCCACGTCTATTGCTTGACCAAGAGGTGAGTCGTTTCTCCCTTAAGTTATTTTAGTCATTTGAATTATTGTTTTTCTAAGGTCGGTATTTCTTGGGTTTTCTCTCACACCACTTGGGTGTTATAATTTTTAATTTGCGGATATATGGGCTTCAGTGAGGTGTATTTTATGGGAATTTGTTTGGTTTTGGGTCAGTCCCTCTCAACCTATTTCAGAACCTACCCTGATGTGGTTTCTTTCATACTCACGACTAGCATGTCTTATTGTACTTTTGATATTTGTTCTCACATCTATTCTCGAAGGAGTTTTAAGGGGTTCTCAAAGACCTTGATGGTAATTTCCTTAGATTTGAAATTAATTCCATGCAAAATACAGAGGGCTTGCCATGCGGGTAGCCATCACTTCAATGCAAGTCATCCAGCTCATAGCCACAACTCTTTTTCTAAAAATCCTGCAAGCATGGAATGTGAGGGTGAACTAGCTCACACTCTAGACTGCTCTCTTGGCCGTATGGCTACTCCAACCTCCTTGGACTCCATAGTAGAGAAACTACGAGGTATCCAGGTCAATATGGACATCATTCGTGAATCATAGGTATGAAGACCACAATGAATTGGTTGCATATATGAATGATATACAATTCATCTAGAATGAGATATTGGAACAACTAGATAACCTTTTATGGATTCATCATTGAATGAATGACCACCTTCATAATTTGTAAGCCTGGGTGGAACATATTGATTTTCATATGTATGAACCCATAATCTGGAAGCCTCGGTGGAACATATTGATTTCCATATGTATGAACATACTGGTTATTTTGTAGACCCCCTTATACTCCCTCCCCATCCCCCTCCTTGATATGATTCTATTAGTTTCTTTTTATCTTTTTTGTCTCCCTTGAGCAATGTATGGCTTTTAGCCTCGAGGAAATAATGCATGTAAAGGATCATCTGTGGCATCTTATGGTCCCCAATTCCAACAAGTCTAGTCAGAGTGTGGAAAAGGGGGTCATTGAGACATATTTTGTAAGAATTTTTATATGGAAATCTTTTTTTTTTCTAAGTTTGATAGTACCTTTCATTTTTTTCACTTTTTTTCACTTTTTTTTTTAACTCCATCTTCATAACATGTCCAGATACATCACCCCGATCGGGGTAGGAAATTGAACTTGTGATGAGTGCTATAATAACCCGCCTCATAACCGTTTAACCAAGACCCCATTGACTTATGGAAATCTAATAAAATCAACTTGACTAACAAAAATAATAATAAAATTTATATTTGTTTTAATATCTAAAAAATATATAAATTTTAAATAAAATATATGTTATTTTAAAAATATATTACATATTAAAATTATATATATATATATATATATTAAAAAATATATTAAAATACTATATTTGAAATTTATGTCTTCGAAAGCAATATTTTAATTTCGAATATATTTAAAAAAATATAATTTAAATCTTAAATATAACATCACTGTTAAATTTAAAAACATTTCCCTTAAACTTTCTCGAACTTGAGGTGTCTTCATTGCAACCCTCCACCTATCCCTTCTTTTATATCCACCATCCACTTGTCCCACCTATCGCCATTTGTAACATCTGCCCAGCCAACTAGAGGAGCCCATCCTGCCTACTATACATAATCTACAATAGCAGATAGAATTATCTTCCCTAGACTAGATGGCCTAGCCTAAAACAATAGAAAGATAAAGTAGTTATTGTTTCCATTCAAGTAAATAGATAATGGGATGAAGCCTACCTGTGATCCATCATATACTTCACTCCTTCCTTGGCATAAATTCTCTAATCCTAGCTCTCATTGTTATAATTAGAACCTGAAAAATCATACAACACAAGCCAATGATCTATGGTATATATGTAGCATCATCTAAATACTTCATTCAATGGATCAACATGGAATCGAAATACATGAAATCATAACATCACATATGGGGAAAAAAACAACTCTTTGCATTAATATAAATGGAAGGAGTTACAAAAAAAATAGGAGTTGATCTTGTAGAAGAGCTCCTCCAAGTTGAATTGTTCCTTCTTTTCCACAAAGTTCATCCCTAATCATCCTAATGCATGGAATGATAACTCTTCACAGTAGCAACATGACAGTAGAATTATATCTCAAAAATCCAACCCCTAGCTTGTGGATGGCCACAAATATATAGGAGAGGGAGGTAAGTTGGGTGTTCTTATCCATTTACAAATCTAGGGCTTGCGATCCACTCTTGATGGGAGGATGGGATCAAAATATAAGGGATGGAAACTCCAAAGGTACGATAGGATAGGATATGAATGTTTCATCTAAGGTAAATAGTTGTAACAAATTCTTGAAACTTCTAGAAGAAGAGGATTCTTGAATCTCTCTCTTTTTCTTGAATTTATAGAACCAACGCATGTGCATAATGGAAAAACCTGTAGGTGATCAATGTAGACCATAATGGAGCTACCTCTAGGTGAATCTTGTCTAGTAGGAGGCTTGGGAGTGCACGAGGGCTTCACTTAATGAACCTCCAACATACCAAATGCGTTCGTGGAACACACAAAAATACCCTTAACTTGACTACATATTGGAAAATACCTTTAAAAATCACTTTATTTACCCCCCTGCAAATACAAGTCCAATATACCTTCCCAATTTAAAACCTCCCTACTTTCACTAGATATTGTAGGTATCTATTTGTTCATTAAAAATTTTTATACCCATTTGTATTTTTTCATTAAATTTGAGCTCCAGTTTTAATACAAAACATATAAAAGCCCTTTATTTCCTCTTATATGGTCAATATATTATGTCATTTTTTCCTTAATATGAAAGCACATGGTATGGTATTTCTCCCCTACTCAAGCCCCCGCGGGGGAGCATTGATCCTTAAAATGACTGAAACAAGGTGATTTCAAACCGAAAATATGGGATATGAGAGTGTCATGCAGAGGGCTTTGTGCCATGATGATGTCAAGAGGTAAAATAATGTTGATTGATCTAGTTTGTAGGTCGACTGACGAGATGTGAAAAAATGGCCTATAAAATTGCCGACGTGCATGGTTTCGCTCCATTGAGCCGAGTGATGGATTTGTGCTACATCCACCTGGGGACCCAGGTTTTGATGAGAGCGTACAGGGTTTCTCATAGCACAACTGCAAACAGAGGGGTTTTACACACTAGATTTCTGCCAAGTTATTTTTTCCTATGGTCACTATACTAGCAATGCTACAACCGGGCACAAACCACCATGATGCAAACTCAATGAATTTATTGAAATAAGTAAATTACGAAATCCCACTTTGGTCTTTTTGTTTCTTTTCCCAATTCCCATCAAACCCAACCCTGTATTTTTCATTTTATTACCAATTTCCTTCTTTCTGATAACCGAATATGTCGACCTATAATGCTTTTCCATTTATTTTTTAAGTAGTTATGAAACAAGTAGTCCAAGTGTGCATAGGTCTCCATTGTTCACCTCTTTCAAGGTTTTTATCCACTACCAACGCCTACTTCCAAGGGCTCAAACCTTTAGGGTTTAAATGTTACGGTTTCCCACTTATAGTTTGTTTCCTATTGTTTCTTACTAGTGGTTTCTAGGCTAGGGTTTTGCGCTCAATATTTTTCTGCCTCATCATATTTTTCTTAGGGTTTGTTGATCCCCTGCATCAGGTTTTAGAAACAGTTTTTATCACAAAATATTTTGTGAATGTTTTCATTTTCCTTGTAACCAAAATTATCCCTTTAATTTTTGTCACACCCTAAATTTTAAAAATAAATAAAAAATAAAGTAAAAATAAAAATAAAATAAATAAATTATGTAATTTTTTTACAGTTTTGAAAAACTACTTCAATTTTTTTTTTTGTTGAAAAAAAAAGCCTACAAAAATTTCTCTTTAAAAAATAAACAATTTTTTTGTTTTTGTTTGTGTTGCGTAATCTTTTTTTTTCACATACCCATGTTTAAATCAAATATGTGGTTCTCTAAATATTCTATGTTTTTTTTCATCGCATATTTTTTTTCTCGAAGAAAAACAAGAATTTGTTTTTATTTGTCAAAATGTTTTTCTTTCAAATAAATTTTCTATATTGATATTGTTAGGTCCCTATATTACTAGTATAGTCCCTTATTGTCGTTAGGGTAACCCCCTTATTGTTATTATTGTGCCCTTAAATTATTAGTGTTAGGTCGGCTAGGATTACATTGTGGCCCCATGGACTTCTATATATAGAAAGGAGGTTTTGTAATTTGTGTCATCCAAGAATTTTTCATTCATGTAATGTATTAGAGGTTTCCTCCTCGAAGTGGCTTATTTCTAAGGCGTTGATATCTCTTTTCTTCTATTTTTGGAGCTGGCTTCACAACATTTGGTATCATATATTTTGATTCTGGGGTTTCGCTGCTCGAAACAGGTCATCGTGGAATTTTCGCTATAACATTTTTTCTACAGAGTTTCAGAAGATGAAATTTTTAAGGTGCGAAGCCGAAATCCTGAGGAACATCGTCACAAAATTTCAGAGCTTGGTTCACAATATTTTTGGAGATATGATCTATGGAAGTTAGGTCATTTTGTAAGCTCCTCAATTTAATCTAAACAGGTCATTGTGGAATTTTTGCTATACCTTTTTTTCTACGAAGTTTTAGAATCTGAAATTTTTAGGACCTGAAGCTGAAATCCTGAGGAAACTCGTCGCAAAATTTTAGAGCTTGTTTTGCAATATTTTCAGAGATATGATCTATGGAAGGTATTGCTTTTTCAAGCTCCTAAATTTCATCTCAAAGAGGTGATTGTGGGAAAATATTCATAACTCTCTCTCTCTCTGAGCATCGGATTAGAGTGTCGTAAAAAGTGGTCGCAAGTACACGAACTTTGGTTTCTTTGCTATCAATTTCACATCAAAAAGATGAAACAATGACATGTGGCAAGTCGTACAAGTTCGCTCTACTGAACTAGTCCATAATTAGGTAATTATGGGAGATTGGACATAACATTGCCTTGGAGAATACAAATCAAGTCAAACTTGTGGCATTCGAAAGATAATTCAGAAGGCTACCTCAGTGCTAAATTTCAGATATTGAAGAGCCGCAATCACGGAGATAATCCAATTTCAATATCGAGCTCCTCAAGAGCAAGAAAAATGTGTGTATTTTTTTTTTCCGAATTGCATAAGTCTTGTTTGAAGAATCAATTTGAATTGATTCCAAGGGCATAATGTAGAATAGATATCAGTACTGGGTTCTAAAAAATGCCCCATAAAAATAATTCAACACCCATTAAGCCTTCAGAAGGCTCTACTATGACTCATGAATATGAATAATTGCAACATGATCTATCAAAATTACAAGAGCAAGTGCACCAAATTTCGCTCTCACAAAGAGCAACAAGAAATGAAATGGAAGTTTTGAAGAAAGGGGTGGAAGCAAAGATAGATGGTTTGAAGAATAATATGGATGGTTTGAGGAAAGGCGTGGAATCTAAGATAGATGGCATGGAAGCTGGCATGGAATCTAAGATGGATGACATGGAAGCTAAGATCGATGAAAAAATGAAAGACAACATGGAAAACATGAAGAATGATCTAAAATTAGACATGGAAGGTTTGACAAAATTTGTACAAGAAATGTTTCCTAATGGTGAAAAGGTAGTAGAGGAAACTCATGATGAGAACAAAATAAATGTTAATTGTGACTTCATAAACTCTAATTTTGGCGGGAAGAACCACCATATTCCAAAAATGGATATGAGGAAGTTTGATGGAAAGGATCTTGTAACATGGATACTACAGATGTAGCAATATTTTGATCTCCATAATGTGAAAAACACACAAAATATATGCATTGCAACTTTACATTTAGAACAAAATACATTTTTATGGTATCGAGGGCTTTTCTCCCATAAACAAATTGTCACTTGGTCAATTTTTACAGAGGAAATGATAACACAATATGAGGATACAAAGAGAAACACCTTCTTTAGCCAATTGATAAATCTCAAACAAAAGGGTTTAGTGGGGGAGCACATTGAGGACTTCCAAAAATTTAATATAAGGGTAACTGATATTCCAAAGGAACACATGATTGATCTCTTCATAGGTACTTTAAAGGATAGCATCCAACATGAAGTTCGCGTTTTGGAACCTGATTCATTGGAGAAGGCATTCAGGTTGGCAAGAAAAATTGAATGTAAAATTATGGCGAGAAGGAAGCCTACCACTCACTTCTCTAAAGAAGGAAGTGTTGCTACGCCTAGATTTCCACAACCTACAAGGTTGCACCACAACAAGTGGAAGAATAAAGAGCAAAAGGGATTTGCTATAGTTGTGATAGCAAATACACTAAAGGTCATAAGTGTGCTGAGAAGAAATTATTTTACATAGATTGTGAAGAGGAAGAAGAAAATGAACAAGAAGAGGATATACACCAGGAACTAGCCGTAGAAGAGGAAGAAATGAGTTTGACCATATCGTGTAATGCATTGGGAGGAATTAACACTTCTCAAACTCTCAAGATAGAAGGACATATCAAGAAGAAAAAGGTAATAGTATTGATTGATTCAGGTAGCACCCATAATTTTATTCATTTTAAGGTAGCCAAGGAATTGAATTGTTTCCTATACCCAGCACCAGAATGTCAAGTGATGGTTGCAAATGGAGGAACTATAAATTGCTCTGGAAAATGCCACAATATCAAGATAACCATGGGGTAATATGTATTGAATAGTCCAATGCTTTCCATTCCTATGGGAGGTGCTGATGTTGTACTAGGAGTACAATGGTTACAATCTTTGGGGACGATAACTTTTAATTTTCAAGAACTTTTCTTGAAATTTTTTTCGTGTAGATGAAATGAAGTCGCAAGACCAGACGGTATTGTTATGGAAGCTAGGATAGCATTGGTCAAGTTTCATTGTCATGACAAAGCTTCTAAAGAAAGAACAGCGAGGCGTAATTGCACAATTATGCTCACTAGAAGTTCCAACATCAAAATCATCTATTTCTGCAGATCTCCAACAAGTCTTGGACAATCATTCCAAGGTGTTTGAAACTCCCAAAGGACTCCCACCTATTCGTGATCATGATCATGCTATTCATTTGATTCCAGAAGTGTTCCTCCAAACATCAGGCCTTATATATATCCTTACGTCCAAAAGAGCGAAATTGAACGTATGATTGCAGAAATGTTAGAGGCGGGTATAATTCAACCTAGTCAAAGTTCTTTCTCTGCTCCTGTAGTATTGGTACACAAGAAGGATGGATCATGGCGAATGTGTCCGGATTATAGGGAGCTCAATAAGCTCACCGTTAAAGATAAATTTCCCATTCCTGTGATTGATGAATTATTGGATGAATTACATGGAGCAATTTATTTTACCAAGTTGGATCTTCGTTCAGAATATCATCAAATTAGAATGAAGACTGAAGATATTCCAAAAACAGCATTTCGAACTCATGAGGGTCATTATGAATTTTTGGTCATGCCTTTTGGCCTTACCAATGCACCTTCTACATTTCAAGGGTTGATCCATTTTCAAACCCTTCCTTAGAAAATTTGTGCTAGTATTTTTTGATGATATACTAATCTATAGTAGATCTTGGAAGGATCATGTTGAACATGTTGACACGGTGCTCAAACTATTGCAGGAGAAACAATTATATGAAAAAACATCCAAATTTTTCTTTGGAGTACAAGAGGTGGAATATCTGGGTCCAATTGTATATCACGAGGGTGTTAAGGTAGACCCTAACAAAATTAAAGCCATTAAGGAATGGAAAGTCCCCACAACCATAAAGTAGTTGCAAGGATTTCTCAGGTTAACAGGGTATTATCGCAAGTTTGTTAATATTTATGGGAGAAAAGCAACATCTCTAAGAACATTATTGAAGAAAGATGCATTTTCATGGACTCCTGAAGCAACTAAGGCCTTTGAACATCTTGAAGAGGCAATGTGCCTAGCACTGGTCTTAGCTATGCTAGACTTCACAAAAACCTTTATCGTGGAATTTTATGCCTCAGGAAATGGAATTGGTGTTGTTTTAATGCAGGAAGGAAGACCCATTGATTTTGAAAGCCGTCCAATCAAAGAAAACTATTTACAGAAACCTATTTATGAGAAGGAAATTTTGGCAATAATGCTTGCACTAAATAAATTGCGAACTTACCTAATGGGAAGACACTTCAAGGTAAAAACTGATCATGATAGTCTTAAACACTTTTTGGAAAAAAGACAATCTTTAGAAGAGCAGAAAAAATGGGTCACAAATATTTTGGGTTATGACTTTGAAATTATCTACAAAAAAGGGAAGATTAATGCTGTTGGAGATGCACTCTCAAGAAATAATGAAGAGGTGGAAGCATTGCTTTGTGCCATTTCTATTATCCAACTATATTGGATAACCTAAGTAAGATATGAATGGAAGAAGGAGAAGAATTATGGACACTCATTCAAAAGTTGCAGCAAGATCCTAGTACATCTGATACGTTTAGTTGGAAAAATGATTCTTTATGGTACAAAGATCACTTATATATTTTTAAGAATTCCCAACTAAAACAAAAGATTCTTTTGGAATTGCACACTTCTCATTTAGGAGGATACTCAGGATTTTTAAAAACTTACCACAGGGTGAAGAAAGATTTTTTTTGAGAGGGCCTTAAATATGATATTCAAAATTTTGTGGGGGAGTGTTTGGTTTGCCAAAAAATAAAGTTGAGACAATTAAGACCCTGGGACTTCTACAAACTTTATCCATTCCAAGTCAACGTTCGAAGGATATTTCAATGGATTTTATCATAGGTTTACCTAAGTCCAAAGGAAAGAGTGTCATCATGGTGGTAGTTGATAGACTTACCAAGTATGCACACTTTTGTGCATTATCTCATCCATTTAAAGCAAGCACAGTTGCTACTACATTTATGGACAGAATTCAAAAGCTACATGGAAGCCCAAGGGTTATTGTGAGCGACAGAGATCCCATTTATACTATAAATCTTTGGACGGAGTTATTTTCTTGTTTGGGTACTCAATTAGCTCATAGCTCATCTTATCATCCTCAATCTGATGGTCAAACTGAGATAGTAAATAAATGTTTGCAAGGACATCTTCGTTGTTTTTTATCTGATAAACAAACACAATGGGTCAAGTGGTTACCTCTCGCTGAATGGTGGTATAACACTTCCTTCCATACTGCAGCAAAAATGACCCCATTTATGGCACTTTATGGATATCATCCACCATCCATCACATCATATTCAAGGGAAAATTCGAAGGTTCAAGCAGTGGAAGATCACATCGAGCATCAGCAAGAAGTTCTCCAACTCTTAAAGGATAACCTGAATTTGGCACAAAATCAAATGAAACAACAGGCAGATCAACATCGCAGCGAGAGAAGTTTTGATGTAGGAGATCGGGTATTTTTACGGCTACAACCATACAAACAAATTTCCCTCAAGCAAGCTAAGAAGGATAATAAATTATCACCAAAGTACTATGGTCCTTACAAGGTGTTGCAAAAGATTGGTACTATGGCATACAAATTGGAGCTTCCTGCTTCTTCGCGAGTACATCCAGTTTTCCATGTTTCATGCTTAAAGAAGGTTGTAGGTGAAAATATTCTAGTTCAAACAATATTGCCAGAACTTGATGAGGAAGGAAAAATCATATTGGAACCTGAAGTGGTCATGGAAACAAGAACTCGACAGCTACGGAATCGATCAATTTCAGAGTATCTCATCAAGTGGAAGAACCTACCCACTGAAGATTCTACATGGGAGGATGAGAATTTTATACAGAAGCACCCGGAGCTACTCAAGCGTTGAGGACAACACTTTTTTGAAGGAGAGGGGCATGTTAGGTCCCTATATCACTAGTATAGTCCCTTATTATTGTTAGTGTAACCCCCTTATTGTTATTATTGTACCGTTGTAACCCCCATTTTGTTATTATTGTGCCCTTAAATTATTATTGTTAGGTTGGCTAGGATTACATTGTGGCCCACTAGGATTACATTATGGCCCCATGGACTCCTATATATAGAAAGGAGGTTTTGTAAATTGTATCATCCAAGAATTTTTCATTCATGTAATGTATTGGAGGTTGCCCCCTCGAAGTGGCTTATTTCTAAGGCGTCGATATCTCTTTTCTTCTATTTTTGGAGCTGGCTTCACAATAGATATAATTTTTTTTTTACTCTTTTCTAGTTTTAAGATTTAATTTTTCTTTCTAGTAAACTAATTTTGATTTTGTAAACTAATTTAACTAATTTTTTTAATTCGGTTTAATTTTATTTTTTTGTGATTTTAACTTTAAATTTTCTCTGTTTAACTAAATTTTAACTATTTTTTTATAATAAATCTTTGGAAATTACATAGAAAATTATAGAATCAACTTGTTTCGAGCTATTAAATGTAGTTCATCATCACGAAAATGAATATTGGTGGATCAAACTATCGTTATATATAATACAGTGAAATGCGACTGTGAAAACCCATAATAAATAGAAAAATAGATGTTAAAGAAATATTAAAATAAATATTACACATTTTATAAAATAAAATCTATAAAAAATAAACATTGAAAATCACAAACACCATTAACTATCAAAATAAAAACAACCAATAAATAAATAAATAAAAACAAATTAAACACCATAAAAAAATAATGTAAGATAATAAAATAAAAAATAAAAAATAATTCAAATATAATAATTTCTTTTGAGTTCCTAATTATCAATTTTTTTCCCAATTATAAAAATATATTATTTTCTTTTTTAATATCTAAAAACACAGGGGAAAAGTTTTTTTTGGTCCATATTCTTCTATTAATATACAATTTTAAGTTTATTTATTTCATTTAACTACATTCTTTATGAGAATCTTAACATTTAAATACACAATTTATTTATTTATGCTTTACTTCCGAGGTATTTTTTTCATTTAGAGGCACGCGAAAGAAGCCCATTTTTCTTTTCAGACCAATTATTATTTCGATGTTATATAATTGTTATTTGAAAAATTCACTAGTTTAGTTAAATGGTTTATTTAATACTCGAATAGTTTATTTAAATACTTATTTTAAAAAGTCTATTTAAATAGCTTATTTAAATAGTTAAATACTTTTCAAAGCATCTGCTATTTTAATGTCAAATAATTGTTTCTTCTATGTTACTTAAATGGTCGGTTGCAGTATATTTACTCTTTATTCACTCTTGATTTACTCAAAATTAAGTTTTTAAAGCTTTATGAAAGGAAAAATGTTTCTCTCACTGTGAATGAATTCTTTATTTACTACTGCTTATTTATTTTCAAGTAGCTACAAATTTACGGTTAATTAAATAGAGAAAATGGTTGCCAACACAAACGCAAATAAAAAATAATAATAATAATAATAATTTTCACTTAATTTACTCTCTTAACTGTCAACCTGTTCTTGGCCAGGGATTGCTTGTTAAGGTGCTAACCCCAAGCCATCCTTCTTAACACATGTTCATTTCTTTCTTTTCTATTCAAGGCTACTATTAGTCATGTGTGCATTACATTCACGATGACATTAACTTTATCTATGTATTTACTTGATTGTTCTGTCAAAAATATCTACTAAGAAACAATCCAACCAAAAAAAAATAGCCCTATTGTCTTGCACCGTGTCACAAACACATTTTGTAATTCTCTCCACATACTTCCTCCTCCTTTTTTAATTTAAAAAATAGATGTATTTTTCTTTTTCCACACAAAAAAATCAGCGACTTTTTATTTATAAAATGAAAAGTTACATGTAGCATATGCATTTAAGCATTTCAGACAGCTGCCCATAGGGCTCATGTGCTTTAGCACACAATGCATCGTAGCAGGGCTACCATTGCATTTGGTAAAAAAAGAAGAAAAAAGTAAGAAGGAGAATGATAAGTCGACAGAGGAAAGGCAAGGGAAAACTAGATTGATGGCCCCCAAAAGTAACCACTGCTGCCAGAGAGTGAGAAGATGTCCCACAACTCAGGTTTTCCTCCCCTTCTTCTTCTCGACCTTGCGCCACTCACCCTATGAAGGTGCAATCGTTGCAAGGATTAACTGGTTTTCTGCTGTCTGGGTTCCTGTGTCCTTGTCTGAACCTGAAGTATCTTAGGAATGATGTCGTTTAACCCCTCTAGTACCCATGTCCTCGCTAGTCCTTTCTGGCTGGTTCGGGTGATGTTGAGAGTCCTTGTGAGCTGGTATGTCTTTCCTTTGGATCTCTTGTCCCTTTGTAGGCTCAATATTTCCCGTGGGAATTGATTCCCACTCTGCTTCAGATTCATCCTCCTCTAAATTAGGAGGGGTATATTGCCACCCTTTTCTCTGTTTCCCTTTCTGTTTCTTTTTGTTGTTCGCTTTCTTTGCTTCAGGAAATGTGCTTTGTAAATGTCCTGTCATCCTACATATTCTGCATCTGAACGCAGTGTTTTCATAATCTAGTCCTTGCAGCCAGTTCTGTTGTTTGTAGATCAACATAATATTTTTTAGTAATCCTTTGCTTAGATCTACTTCCATGGAGATCCGTGCAAAAGTGTAGATCCTCTCCTCCATTCTCTCCATATCTGTTTTGATGTATTTCCCAGTACTGTTCCCAATTCCCTCCAAGACCTGATCACTCCAGAAATGAAGGGGGAGGTTGTACAATCGGACCCATATCGGCATTTTGGAAATATTCATGGTGTTTGGTTCAAAATCTGGAAACCATGGGGTCATAAAAATACCTGTAGTTCCCCAAAACCAAGGCCCTGCTCTGATGATACGATCTCTGACCTCCGAAGATATAAATTTAACGA
The DNA here is from genome assembly GCA_034641835.2 of Pinus albicaulis. Taxonomy (NCBI): domain Eukaryota; kingdom Viridiplantae; phylum Streptophyta; class Pinopsida; order Pinales; family Pinaceae; genus Pinus; species Pinus albicaulis. The sequence continues at coordinate 266,682,398 of CM076583.1, forward strand.
TAAAGAACCCTTTGGAACAGAGGTGAATATCACATTCCATGGTCCATTGAGTGAAAATCCAATGGAAGAGGTCCATTGGTTTCGGCCAGAAACAATTAAATTGGTAGATTAATGCCTGGGTTTCATATGTCTTGACGTACTCCTCTGTTCCTGAAATATCGATCTTTAGAGTAGGAGTTTGTCCAAGCTGTTCCACGATGTATGGCCACGGTACGTATCCTCCTTGATATTGCTGTGACCCTGCAGCTTTGTTCCCCTATAAGATATTTTTATAAGAGGGGCCTCCATTTGATTGTTGTTGGGTTGTGGGTTTTTACTCTTTATCTCCTCCTGTAGAACTTGATATAGCCTGGTATGCAACACCCCCTCTCAGTCGAAGGTTCGGTGAGATGGTCATTTCTGCGCTAACTTCATATTTCTTCAAAGACCTACAGTGCTGAAGAGAGCGACTACAATTGACCAAGTATTGGATCGAGACAGGGTATCCCATCAGTTTCCATATTTGTTGTTTCAGCTGTAGAATGGTATTGTTTGCTTGTACCCAAAATAAAAGAGTTTTTCCCATAGGGGGTTTGATGAAAATCTAAAAGCGTTTTAAAATTACCTGTTGCCTGATATCTGAGTGTGTTAACAAACCATTTCGCTGTTTTCGATCAAGATGCAGAGATGAGGGTTGCTTCCACCGTAAATGCAGGTTTGACCACTTCCTTACCTCACGCTGAATCCGAGGGATCCAGGCTTGTCTCTGCTCCGATATTGCAAGGAAATTTTCCCTCTTAAAACCAGAGAGGGCATGGATTAGAGACAGGGGATCCAGTATCTCCGTTCCAATATTATCTAATCCTGTGGCATTTATCAGCAGCAAAATTGGCATTAGAAATTTACCCTTGGATTTCTTCTTGCTTGTGAAAAAATCTTCGATTATAGCCTAGATCAGATTTTCCAGCTCCCACTAGTCGCTAATCAGGGATGTGTCTCTTGCTTCTACGACCGATGGTGCCTTTCGACTGCTTGAGGTAGGGTAAAAAGCCCTTTGATGGACTGGTAGGGTCAGATTTTCAGCGTGGGGGCCGGCCTGTTGTTCCCCGGCGTGTGCCTTCTCTACCTCCCTTACCATCTGTGTCGACAGAGTCTCTTCGAAACGCTGCACCTCTTGTCTCACCGGAAGTAGTGGAGGAACGGTAGATCCAATCACTGGTTTCTGGCCATTGTCTACAGGGAGACATCCAAAAAGAAAGGATCTAAGGCTAAAGCCAGATCTGTCTCCAACAACACTTATATTCATAAACCCTTGTGGATCCTTACGATTTTCGATTGGATTTCTTCCCCAGGTTACACTAATCTCCTTGCCCTCATTGAAATGGCCGTGAGCCAAAACGTTTTCAGCGTCCTCGTCGCCCAGGAAAAACAGATCTAGTTGATTTGGCTGGCGATAAACCCTTGTTCCAAGCTCGTCCCTGTTCTTAGGTCCTTGATCTGTGTATACGGCTCTCGATTTCTGTATGCTGGCTCGTGGAGCTAGGAGCCAGAGTTCCAGACCAGTGGCAGAAGCCGAAGCCGCTTCTGGTGCAACAAGGGATTCTAAACCACCGTTTATCCTTGAGGCAACAAGATCTAATGTGAGGATGACTATGTTGGCGCCGAGAGAAACTTCGCTGGGGCTGTAGCATCAAGGTCGGCTTCCTCGGTGGCGGCATAGATCTGAAAAGCCCTGATTGAAACCCTTACTGGAGCCATCATTCTCTCTCGCCAAATCAAAACTAGCATCAAATCTTCTGCCACATACAATGAGTTACATAGAAGCTCAAGCTTCATTCAATAGATTGATTTTTTATTAAATATATTTGTATCCATTTGTATTTTTTTTTTTTATTATATAGTTTCTGAAATCAATGTCATTAATTAATTAATGAAATTAAAATATATTATTTTTATGTTTAGAACTTACAATTCTTTACCTAGTAACATTTAATTATTAGATTCTTACACTTTTATTTAAACATTCAATTTTTTTTTACGTTCTTACCTTTTATTTTTTACTTTTCCATTTCAATATTAAATATTTTCATTTCAGAATATTTGAGAATACAAAGATCGACTTTATTCTTTTATACAGACAATTAATTTACATTTATTCATTTCTATTATTTACTTTTTCATTTTAATATTAATGTCTTTATTTGATATTATAAAGATCAAAATAAAGATCAATTTTATTCATTTATGTATACAATTAATTTAAATTTAAAATTATATAAATGTTGTAAAAAAATTTCGGTGAAAGTCACATAAAAGAAATTTTTGTCAATGCGTTTCGAACCAGAGAGTCACACTGGCTTGTTCGAAACGCGTTGACAAAAATTTCTTTTATATGACTTTCACCGAAATATTTTTACACCATTTTATGAATCACGGAAGCCAAATTCCTAATATATAAATTTTTTTTCTCAAATTTTACTTATATATATATATATATATATATATATATATATATATATATATATATATATATAATTTACATTTCATCACAATGCTTTTTCTTTTATTTAAAATTATATAAACTTTTTTCATCCAAATTAAATAGTTTTTTTTTAAATTTTTTTACATCTTACATTAAATCAATTTATAACATTTATGACATTAAATCAATTTATGCTATTTATGTCATTTAATCGATTTTTCACATTTGTAACTTCAACAAATTTATCACATTCCAATTTTTTTTTGCAATACAATATAAATATTTTCATTTCAAAATTTATAAATGTTTTCATCAAATTGTAATATTTTTTTTTTACATTTAATTAATATCTTTAATGAAAACAATATATTTAATAAACAAGTTTATGGCATTTACGACTTTAATAAATATACATCACTTTAATAAATATATAAATGTTTTGATTGATATTTGTGTTTTCATAAAAGTCTTTTCATCCAGGTATGTTTTCCCACCTCCATAGATTCTGACTCTCTCGTCCCCTTATCACATATGCAACCAGCCGCAGTGACCATTATTTTTTCAATCTACTATTTAATATTTTCTGTTGTGGCTCCCTTAGGCTTTAAACGTCTCTTCCCCTATTTTCTGTTGTGGCTCCCTTAGGCTTTAAACGAGCCGCAGTGACCATTACTTTTTTCAATCTGCTTTTTACTATTTTAAACGTTGATAATCAACTCAGATGAAGGATATACTTCACATATTCCCTTCAAAGATTATCCCAACCGTTTATTAAAATCAAATAAAAGTCAATAACTCTTCCTCCACTTGAAGTTGAAAAATATATGCTTAAATAATTACAAAATCAAAATATAGTAATCATAAATATTTATTTTTTCTTAAAATTTTTTAAAACACTGACATTAAAAACCTAGAGTAGTTATCAAAACACTCTAAAACACATATTTAATTTTAGTGTTGTGGTTGAAATGTTTATTTTTAGATTAAAAAATCCAAAATATTTTGAATATAATAAATATAAATATATTCAATATATTTATATAAACAAAGAATTTAATGATACTATGAATATAGAAATTTTGATAGAATATAGAAATTTTGATAGATATTCTATATTAAATAAATAGAAAATGAAAAAACTATAAAATTGTGAATTGAAATAAAAATAATAGTAAAATAAATCGAGTTTTTAAATTAATATTTATTTTATAAAATTCCAAATTTTTATATATAATTTAATATTTGTGATAATTAGTTTAAATGCAAACTAAATTGTTATTTTATTTATTTGAAAAAGACGAAACATTTATTTTTTGAGAAAATGATTACGAAAGAATATTAATTAATTCTATTTTGGAGATAAAATTTAATTATGGATAGTGGTTCCATAAAATTAAAAGAATACTGATAATAAAAGTATTCCAAGAACTTAGAGTGGTTGAATGAAAACAGTTAAAAACAGATACCTTTCCTTTGGGGATAAAAATATGCATCCTAGTGAGCAAAAGAAGTTTTGTGACTGAAAATAAAAAGCAGAGGAAGGAAGAGAGTCGCCTCCTCTCTAATGGTAGGGAGGAAAATAATCAGAAAGCTCTCTTGAGAGATAAGTACTCGGATTACAAAAGAGGTAATAAGAAAATTTAATTTCATTAATTTATGAAATGGTGCATTCTTCATAGACACTTGTTGTAACATATATATATATATATATATATATATATATATATATATATATATATATATATGTTTTATTAAAGCATTTAGGATTATAGAAGAGGAATGAATGATCTACAGGCTGTAAGTTTATAACATATATAAAGTTATAGAATTTTATAATGGAAGGCATGTAAATAAGATGAAAAGAATGTTGCTTGGAATTCAAAAAGAATAGTATACTTGTTCTTAGGAAAAGCCAAAAATTAGAAACATCTACTGAAATTAATTATTAAGAAAACTGTTAATTTCCAGGTCTGGAATTTATAACCTCAGACCATAAATTGTTTTTTTATTGTTTACCCCATGATATACATGGATAGACTAAGTTATTGAGAAAACTCAGTCATTACTAGATGGTCTGGTCATCTTTTTCATTTATAGAAGCTAAGCAACTAATCAAAAAATAGAATTTCAGTGAGTGCTCAAAACAAAAGAAAAAGGACAAACCCTTGTCCAGAACAATTTGCCATATCTAAATTCCAGGAACAGAATAGGCAATGAAACCCCAAACAAACCATCTACTAATAAGAATGAAAATCCCAACACAAAATTAAAACTGATAAAAATATTGCTGGAATCGCAAGTTCGCTACAGGTAGGAAGGAAAACGAACATATAAAAATAATATAGAGATTAACCAAGCCTACTGTACAAAATAAAGATAATTCTAGAATATATAAATATAAATATAATGGAAATCCATAAGCTATAATCTCTACGAAATAGGAATTATCTATATATATAAAGAAAGAAGCCTGTAACAACAATATTCGTAATACAGAAGTTGAATATTCATTACCATGGAATTTAAAACCCTAATACATTCTTTTACAGTGAGAAGGATAAAAATGCTTTTGGGTTGGGTCAAAAACTCGACCAGTAAACCCTAACGAGATAAATAATAGTAAAGCTTCAGTTTAGGAAATTATAAATATAACTGTTCAACCGGAGGCAAACCCTCTAACAATAAATTATAATGATTTTAAATGCCTCAAGCACCAAAGGAATGTTCAAGAGAGTTTCACTTTGGGATTAAAAAACTCCAATGGAGCGGCAAGGTACCTGTGCAGGAATTGCAGGGTCGATGAAGGAGCCACATGCATGTCGAAATTGGCAAAGAAAGCTTGCAAACAATCCTTGATAACATGAATCGAAAATCTATTACCTACAGCAAACCAGAGAGCACAGAAATTAGACTATAAACTTCTCACAGAAAAATAACTCAAAAGAATAATAGGGTAAGACTACCTTACTTTGTCAAGAAAGACCCTCGGCTAGTTACAGTTGACACCCTGCACAATAAACTTAGATATCATACCACATTGAACAGAGAGGAAAAGAGGTCAAAGAAAAGAATATACAAGGTATTCGAAATGGTTTACCAACCGTGGAAGTAGAGAATCCGTGCTGTAGTCGGCAGTAGAAGGTCGAGTTGATAACGTTTGAGAACAAAACACCAAACAGCCATGAAAAAATCACCGGAAATCATATAAGAGCTTATACCTCGTTCTAAGTGCAAGGCCTACAAGAAAAGAGGGAAATGAGCACTTATTTGGAATGCGTTATCCTTCTCTGTCCAACGGAAAAGTCTAAATGCAGGAAAGTGAGGTGAGATTACTTGTTGTGAAGCCTTGTCTGCGTTAAGCCTGGAAGGAAGGTCGAAGGTGGAATGAAAGAGCCAAGAAGGTGGCATGTTGCACAGAGGCAACACCGGCGAGTCCAAGACGAAAATGCAAAGTTAGTTACAGTTGAGAGGGGTCGATAACCTAAACCCGTGCCACAAGATATACACCATAGATCCATTCCCAAGAATCCGACGACTTATCTGGTGAACAAGTGTCATTTTTTTACTTGTAAATCAATGCGATGGTACAGTACTTAAACCCTTCAATAATTTCTAGCCTACGTCGAGATCGTACATAACCATATAGCATTAAGTCTGAGTTAAATATTTGCCCATCGGAGTAATGTCAAGATGGGAAATGAAAATTTAAATATAACACATAGTCTAAGAAAAGTATATATGACACATGACATATAACTGGAGTTTGATGACCCACGTGGAGAGATAAGGAATTTTTTCCATGTGATATGTAATCCTAAATAAATGATATGTTGTAAATAGATTAAACCTAAAGAAGAAATTATGCCATAGTCCTTAAATCATTACTAAATGAAAATTCACTTGGTTAATTTATGAAAAGTAATTTTTTTTTTTGTTATGTTGATGTATCGTGGTGTATGTTACAAGTGGTATCAGAGCCAGGTTCATACGCTGGGACCCAATGGGTCCCCTAACATAATAAATTGTTGTGTGTAAATTGTGCACAGAAGAAAATAACATAGTAGGAGACCAAATGAGAAGGGGATCGACACAACAAGCACCCTGAAATGTAGGGGAAACGACACCTGAATCCCATCCAGAAATGAATTCAGAAATGTGGATTCAGTTGAGTGTAGATCATCACTAGCAGACTAGTAGCCTGCTGGAAGAATGGCAACATCAAACAAGTATACTACTAAAAACTGTGAAAAATTTACAAGAAGAAATGGTCTAGGTTAAGAGTGACAATGAATGCCCAATGCAAGAGAAGGAAAGGATAGTCAAAAGCCTTTACGATAAAAAAAATCAAGGTGTGATACAACCCAGCACTGAAAGAGATACGTAGGGATAAAATGAACGACAAGTTAAGGACGAAACTAATGATAGATTGCAAAGAATTCATTCACAACAAAGTAAAAAAAATAGAAACTATAATGAGTCTGAGTCTGGTAATGTGTCAGATCAGCTAGATATCAAGAAACAAAAAGTGGAATTACAGGGCGAGTTCCAAAATATTAAACCACCTACATTTGATGGAGAAGCAGAGGAAGTGGCAGAAGCTTGGCTGATTAATATGAACAAATAATTTCAAGTTTACAAGTACAACAGTAACTTAAAAGCCAGTTTAGCCATCTATCAATTAAGAGAAAAAACTACCCTGTGGTGGGAGGAAGTCAAGAATTTTCATAGTATCACAGATCAGAATGTGACATGGGATGAATTTCAGCAATACTTCAAGGAAAAATATCTAACAGAACATTTCTATGATTAAAAATCCAGAGAATTCCATAATTTGAGATTGGGTCAAATGACAATGGATGAATACATAACCAAGTTCACTTCCTTATTAAGATACATTCCTTATTTAAGAGATGAAAAGGCTAAGGTTTAGTGGTTCTTGAGTAGTTTACTGACCCACGTGAAAGAATGAATTGAGTTCATAAATCAAAGGACCATGGATGAAGAAATTTGAAAAGGGAGAATGTGCTACTAGCAGTCCAAGGAAAAAGGTGACATAGGAAAAAACTGGCAGCCAAGGAAAGGGCAGAAGAACAATTAAAATTACAAAACTTCTAGGACTAGTAAATTTAAGAATTATGCAAGAAATTCAGTAAGTAAATATTTTGGAAGAAACCATCAGAGAAACTGATGGCCTACAAAAGAAAAACCTATAGAGGCTTCCAACAATCCGGAGCATAAACAAACCCAGAAACCTCCTCTATAATGTTGGGGGTTCGGTGAGGCTCACTATTGTAAGAATTTCCCATAGCGGGGAAGAAATGAATCAGAAGCCAATCTACAAGAAGCCTCTATAGTGGGAGATGTCACTCAGAATATACCCAAAATTCATGCAGCCTTCGAAGATCAGTAGGAAGATTACCACCCAACGATGATAGAACTAGAAGGTAAGTTACTTTCACAAAATATTTATATTTTAGTTGACCCAGGTGCCTGTTTAAGTTATGTAAATCCCAGAATAGTAGAAAAATGCAAATTACAAAGTCAGAAATTCAAAAACCCCTCGCTAGTACATCTAGCCACTGGGGAAAATATGTTTTTGTGCTAAAATTCCAAACTGTTCTCTGGAAATTGGGGAACAATAGTTAACTATATAACTAAAAATATTGCCTTTGGGATCCTATGATATACTATTGGGTATGGATTGGTTGGAGAGACACTGGTCTCTAGTGGATTGTAAAGAGAATATTATATATTTTAGAGCACAAGATGGAACATGTCAAGAACTACAAAGAATTAAGAAACCCTTACAGCTGTGTCCTATCACAACCTTTCAATTGAGTAAATGTATTTAAAAAAGATGTAAGATTCATGCCATTCAAGTGGGTTTTGCTAATTCTAATGAGAATACCCCTATGCTAGAAATCATAGCAGTAATACAAGATTTCCTGGATGTATTTCCAGAAAATGTTCCAGGAATACCCCAAAAAGGGACATTGGTTTCACTATTGAATGGATGCCAGGATCATCACCGGTCTCAAGAGCCCCATATCGGATGAGCGTACTAGAGCTAACCACACAGAAAATGCAACTGTAAGATTTGTTATACAAAGGTTATATTCGACCCAGTGTGTCTCCTTGGGGTGCATCAGTGTTGTTTGTAAATAAAAAATATGGAACTATTTGTATGTGCATGGACTATAGATAATGCAATACATTGACGGTCAAAACTAAGTATCCGTTGCCAAATATAGATGATCTATTTGACTAGGTGAAGGGGGCAACTGTATTCTTGAAAATAGACTTAAGATCTGGATATCACCAGATCCGAATTAAATATGAGGATATCTACAAGACTGCTTTTTGTACTTAGTATGGGCATTATGAGTTCGTGGTATTACCATTTGGCTTGACCAATGTGCCAGAAAAATTCACGAGGCTGATGCATGGTATATTTAACCCTTTTTTGGACAGATTTGTTCTTATATTCATTGATGATATTTTGATCTACTCAAAAGGTAAGGAAGAACACAATGAGCACTTAAGGATAGTATTAGAAATGTTGAGAAGACATCAGTTGTACACCAAGTTTAGAAAATGTGATTTTTTCAAAGAACATATACAGTATCTAGGCGATGTCATTTCTGCTGAAGGAATAACAGTCAATCAAGATAAAATTAAAACTATTATGGAATTGCAAGTACCCTAAAACGTGGCAGATATTTTTTCCTTCATGGGATTAGTGGATTATTATCAATGATTCATAGAAGGATTTTTGAAGATATCCTTTCTAATTACATCCTTGCAGCGGAAGGGAAAAGTGTTTAAATGGACTAGTGAATGTCATAATATTTTTTAAAGGCTAAAACAATTGCTGACCATCACTCCAGTGTTGAGGGTAGCGGACCCAAAAAAATAATTTGAGGTATGTACCGATGCGTGTAAGGAAAAAATTGGGGCAATTTTGTCACAAGAAGGAAGGGTGGTTGCCTATGATTCAAGGAAGTTAAAGGAACATGAACAACGATATTTGGCCTATGATTTTGAATTGATAGCAGTAGTGCATGCACTCTGAGTATGGAGGCACTACCTATTGGGGAAAATATTTGTGTTAAAAACTAATCATAGTAGCCAAACCAATTACTTTAAGTAAGATAATCTAATTGCTTGCCATGAAATATGGAATTCCTTCTTAAGTTACTTTGATTTTGATATACAACATGTAAAAGGAAAGGAAAATCATGTGGTAGACACCTTAAGTAGGAAGTTGCATTGTGTATATTAACTTTGTTATAATCAAATCGAATGTAAATTTTTAGATTAAGTAAAATAAAAAGCAAGGAAGGATCATGAATACCGGTTTTTATGGCAACAAGTGGAGGAAGATAGAAAACAGGAAAAACCATCTGATTATGGAATTAACAGGGACCAACTATTAACCTTCAAAGGGAAGTTGTAGATTCCAAATTGAATGAGTTTAAAAGTGGTAATAATGAATGAGTATCACCACAGTAACTATTCAGGACACCCAGGATCCCAGAAAATGTTGAAAAAAATTAGAAAATTTTATTTCTAGATTGGTATGCGAAGAAATATTGCGGAACACCTAAAAAAAAATTATGGAATGTCAACAGGTTAAGGTGGAGCATCAACACCCAACTGGGTTGTTCAAGCCTTTACCAATACCTAAATGGAAGTGGGAAGTTATATTGCTATATTTTATTACTCGTCTACCAAAATCAAGAAGACATAATGACTCCATTATGGTGGTGGTTGATAGACTGAGTAAGGTATCACACTTCATACCTGTACAGTCTAATTACAAAACCATGCAAATAGAAGATATCTTCATGAGAGAGATTTTCAGACTGCAATGCATCCCAAAGACTCTTATATCAGATAGGGATGTGAAGTTCAATTTAGTATTCTGAAAGGCCCTATTTACGGGTTTTGGGACACAAATAAATTTCATCACCACTTACCATCCCCTGACGGATGGACAAATTGAGTCGGTGAACCAAATCTTGGAGGATATCTTGTGTTTGTATGTGATGCAACAACCAATAAAATGGGAAGAATATCTACATTTGGTAGAATTTTCACATAATAATGGTTACCAAGAGTCTCTTAAGATGATTCCATTTGAAGCTTTGTATGGGCGATAGTGTCGTACTCCCAATAACTGGAGTTGTCCCGAAACCAAGTTGGTGTTTGGACCAGAAATGTTTGTGGAAATGGAATCGGAGCTGAAAAATCTTAGACAAAATCTGAAAGCTTCTTAAGATAGGAAAAAGGTGTATGTAGATAAAAAGAGAACCTATGGGGAATTTGAACTGGGAGATCATGTGTATGTAAGAATTAAACCCAAGAAAATCACACTAAGGTGGACATCCTGTGCCAAGTTGGCTCCCAGGTTTTGTGGACCTTTCCAGACATTAGAGAGGGTGGGACCTTTGGCTTATCGGTTGGATTTACCTAGCCATATTTGGGTGCACAATTTTCTTCATGTATCTATACTAAAATGATACATGCATGACCCAAAGCATGAAATCCATCGACAAAGCGTTCAGGTAGGGCAAGATAAAAATAAAATCCTATCTTTAAAATACTAAGTTTTATGAAATATGAATTCTAAGTCTTGCTGAATGTAGGTCAAAATGGATGACGAATCACACTCCAGAGGCGAGCCATCACCCAGTTTAAAGTTCAGTGGAAGCACTTAAGCTTAGATGAGGATACTTGGGAATATGAAGGATTTGTGTGTGAGGCCTACCCAAAATTGTTTGCCAAGTTAGAATGAAACACCGAGGAGGTTGTTTACTTCCAGAGGGGGAAGTTGTGACAGCTGGCATAAATGCAAACTAAATTTTTATTTTATTTGTTTGAAAAAGACTAAACATTTATTTTTTAAGAAAAGGATTACGAAAGATGAACATGAATTAACTTTGTTTTGGAAATAAAATTTAATTATGGATTGTGGTTCAATATAATTAAAAGAATACTGATGATAAAATTATTCTAAGGAATAAGAGTGGTTGAAAAGAAAAGAGTTAAAAAAAATTACCTTTTCTTTGGGGATAAAAAGGTGCATCCTAGTGAGGAAAAGCGTTTCTATGACTAAAAATAGAAAGGAGAGGAAGGAAGAGAGTGGGAGTTCTGAGCTGTTGGTGACCAGTGGAAACACTCAGCTTTCCTGAATCCTAAAAAAGAAGAGTACTAGGCTAGGGGTCCTGAGTTCTCTTCTGGAATTATCTGTTAAAAAACTCATCTTAGGTGTGGAGCATGGGGGGAGATGAGAACCTAATCGCCTCTCTCATGGTAGGGAGTAAAATCATCAGCAAGACCTATAGAGAGATAAGTACTCAGATTGTAGAAGAGGTAATCAGAAAATTTTATTGCATTAATTTATGAAATGGTGCATTCTTCATAGAAAATTGTTGTAACATTTTATGCACATATATAGATGTTTTATTATAGCATTCAGCATTATAGCAGAGGAAGGAATGATGTGCAGGCTGTAATTTTATAGCATGTAGAAAGTTATAGACTTTTAGAATGGAAGGCATGTAAATAAAATGAAAAAGAATGTTGCTTTGAATTCAAGAAAGAATAGTATACTTATTCTTAGAAAATGCCAAAAATTAGAAATATCTACTGAAATTAATTATCAAGAAAACTCTTAATTTCCAGGTCCGAAATTTATAAGCCCAGACAATAAATTGGTTTTTTTCTGTTTACCCTATGATATACACTAACAGAAAGAGTTATTGAGAAAACTCAGTCATTACTGGATGGTCTGGTCATCATTTTCTTAAACATAAGATAAGCAACTATTGATAAAATATAATTTCAGTCAATGCTCAAAACAGAAGAAAAAGGACAAACCCCTATCTAGAACAATTTTCCATATCTAAATTCTAGGGACATAATAGGCAATCACACCAAAAAAAAATCATCTACTAATAAAAATGAAAATCCCAACACATAATTAAAACTGATAAAAATATTGCTGGAATTGCAAGTTCCCTACAGGTAGGAAGGAAAACGAACATATACTAATAATACGAAGATTAACCGAGCATACTGTACAAAATAAATATAATTCCGGAATATATAAATATAAATATAATGGAAATCCATAAGCTATAATCTATACAAAATAGGAATGATTTGTATATACAATGAAAGAAGCCTGTAGGACCAATATTCATAATACAGAAGTCGAATATTCATTACTGTGGAATTTAAAACCCTAATACATTCTGTTAAAGTGAGAAAGAAAAACATTGTTTTGGGTTGTGTTAAGAATTCAACCAACAAACCCTAAGGAGATAAATAACAGTAAAGCTTCAGTTTAGGAAATTATAAATATAACTATTCAACAGGAGGAAAATCATCTAACAATAAATTATAATGATTTTAAATTCCGCAAGCACTAGAGGAATGGTCAAGAGAGTTTCACTCGAAGATTAAAAACCTCTAATGGAGTGGCAAGGTACCTCTGCAGGAATTTCATGGTGGATTAAGAAGCCGCATGCATGTCGAAATCCGCAAAGAAAGCTTGAAAACAATGCTTCATAACATGAATGGAAAAACTATTACCTACAACAAACTTGAAAGAAAAGGCGTTAGACTATAAACTTCTCATAGAAAATAACTCAGAAACAGAGTAGGGTAATACTACCTTACCTTGTCAAGAAAAATCCTCAACTACTTACGGTTGAGACCCTGCAAAATAAACTTAGATATCATGCTGCATTGAACAGAGAAGAAAATAAGTCAAAGAAAAGAATATACAAGGTATTATAAATGGTTTACCAACCATGGAAGAAGAGAAGTTGCGCTGTAGTCGGCAGTAGAAAGTCGAGTTGAAAACTTCTGAAAACAAACTCCAAAAAAACATGAAAAAATCACTAGAAAGCACAGAAGATCTTATACCATGTTCTGAGCACAAGGCCTATAGGCAAAGAGGGAAACGAGAAATTATTTGGAATTTTTTATCCTTCTATGTACAATGGAAAAGACTAAATGGAGAAAATTGAGGCAAGATTACCTGTTGTGAAGCCTTGTCTCCATTACGCCTGGAAGGAAGGCTGAAGGCATAATGACAGAGCAAATAAGGTGGCTTGCTGCAGAGCGAAAACACTGGAAATTCCATTATGAAATTGAGAATTTAGTTGGGGTTGAGAGGGGTTGATACCCTAAACCCATGTACACCGTAGATCCAAGCCCAATAATCCTACACCTTATCTAGTGAACAGGTATCGTTTGTATAGCCATAAATTGATGCAATGGTACAATAATTAAACCATTTAATAATTTTCATCCTACGTCGAGATCTTACATAACCATCTAAAATTAATTCTAAATTAAGTATTCTTCCATCGGATTAATGTCAAGATGGGAATTGGAAATTTAAATATAACGTATAGTCTAACCAAATTATATATGACACAGGACAGATAACCAGAGTTTGATGATCCACGTGGAGAGATAAGGAATTTTATCCATGTGATATGTAATCCTAAATAAATGATATGCTATAAATAGATTATACGTACAAAATAAATTATGCCATAGTCCTTAAATCATTAGTAAAGGAAACTTCACTTGGTTAGTTTATGGAAAGTAAAAACATTTTTTTTTTCTATGTTATGTTGATGTATCGTGGTGTATGTTACAAGTGGTATCAGAGCCATGTTCATATGCTAGGACCCAATGGGTCACCTAACATAATAAATTGTTGTTTGAAATTGTGCACAAAATAAAATAACATAGTAGGAGACAGAATGAGAAGGGGATCGACACAGAAATAACCCCGAAATGTAGGGGAACCAATGCCCCAATCCCATCCAGAAATGAATCCGGAAATGTGGATTCAGTTGATTGTAGATCAACACCAGAAGACTAGTAGACTACTGGAAGAACAACAACATCAAACTGATATACTACTAAGCATTTTGCAAAAGTTACAGGAAGAAACAGTCTGGGTTAGGAGTGACATTGAACGCTTGATGAAAGAGAAATAAAGGATACTAAAAAGCCTTTCCGATAAACAAAATCAAGGTGTGATACAACCTAGTATTGAAAGTGATACGCAGGGAGAAAATTAATTACAAGCTAAGGACCAAACTAATGATAGATTGGAAAGAAGTCATTCACAACGAAGTAACAATAATATAAACTATAATGAAGTTGAGCCGGGAAACGTGTCAAATTAGAAATAAATCAAGAAATAAAAAGTGGAATTAAAGGGTGAGTTCCGAAGTATTAAACCACCTACGTTTGATGGAGAAGCGAAGGAAGTGGCAGAAGCTTGGTTGATTAATATGAACAAATAATTTCAAGTTTACAATTACATAAGTAAATTAAAAGCTAGATTGGCCATCTATCAATTAAGAGAAAAAACTACCCTATGGTGGAAGGAAGTCAAGAATGTCCATAGTATCGAATACCAGGATGTGACATGGGTTTAATTTCAACAATACTTCAAGGAAAAATATCTAACAAAATGCTTCTATGATGAAAAATCTAGAGAATTCTATGAGTTGAGATTGCGTCAAATGACAATCGATGAATACATAACCAAGTTCACTTCCTTATTAAGATACATTCCTATTTTAAGAGATGAAAAGGCTAAGGTTTAGTGGTTCTTGAGTAGTTTACCGACCCACATGAAATAATGAATTGAGTTCGTAAATCCAAGAACCGTGGACAAAGAAATTTGAAAAGCGAGAATGTGCTACCAACAGTCAAAGGAAAAAGGAGAAATAGGAAAAAATTGGTAGCCAAGGAAAGGGTAGAAGAACAATTCAAATTACAAAAATGCTAGGACCAGTAAATTTAAGAATTCTGTAAGAAATTCAGTAAGTAAATAGTTCGGAAGAAACCATCAAAGAATCCAGTGGCCTACAAAAGAAAAACCTATAGAGGCTTCTAGCAAGCCTGAGCATGGAAAAACCCAGAAACCCCCTCTACAATGTTGGGGGTGTGGCGAGGCTCACTATTATAAGAATTTCCCATAGCAGGGACGAAATGAATCAGTAGCCAATCTCCAATAATCCTCTACAATGGGATATGTGGCTCAGAATATACCCAAAATTAATGAAGCCTTGAAAGATTATCAGATAGATTACCAACAAACGATGATAGATTTGGAAGGTAAGTTACTTTCACAAACTATTTCTATTTTGGTAGGCCCAGGTGCTAGTTCAAGTTATGTAAATTCCAGAATAGTAGAAAACTATAAACTACAGAGTCAGAAATTAAAAAACCCCTGGCTGGTATAGCTAGCCACGGGGGAAAAGGGAAAGTTTGTGCTAAAAGTCCAAACTATTCTCTAAAAATTGGGCAACAACAATTAACTGCAGAATTGAATATACTGTCTTTGGGATCCTATGATATACTATTAGGTATATATTGGTTGGAGAGAGACTGGTCTCTGGTGGATTTTAAAGAGAAGATTATATATTTAGGAACGCAAGATGGAACACGTGAATAACTACAAGGAATTAAGAAACCCTTACAGCTATGTCCTATCACAACCTCTCAATTGAGTAAATTTATTTAAAGAATTTCAAATTTTTCACAACCCCTCAATTAAGGAAGTGGGTTTTGCTAATTCTAAGGAGAAGACCCCTATGCTAGAAATCATAACACTAGTACAAGATTTCTTGGATGTATTTCAAGAAAATGTACCAGGAGTACCCCTAAAAAGGGACACTGCTTTCACTATTGAACTGATGCCAGGATCATCATCATTCTTAAGAGCCTCATATCATATGAGTGTACCAGAGCTAACCGAACTAAAAATGAAACTACAAGAGTTGTTAGACAAAGGGTGTATTCGACCCAGTGTATCTCCTTGGGGTGCACTAGTGTTGTTTGTAGAGAAAAAATATTGAACCATGTGAATGTGTATTTACTATAGACAACTCAATAAATTGAAGGTCAAAATAAGTATCTGTTTCCACAGATAGATGATCTATTTGACCAGGTGAAGGGGGAAAATGTATTCTCAAAAATAGACTTAAGATCTCGATATCAGCATATCTGAATTAATGATGAGGATATCTATAAGACTACTTTCCGTACTTGGTATGGGCATTATGATTTCGTGGTATTACCATTTGTCTTGAACAATCCGTCATCAACATTCATGAGGTTGATGCATGGTATATTTCACCCTTTTTTGGACATATTTGTTCTTATATTCATTGACGATATTTTGATCTACTCAAAAAGTAAGGAATAACACAAGGTGCACTTAAGGATAGTATTAGAAATGTTAAGAAGACATCAACTGTATGCCAAGTTCATCAAATGTGATTTTTTCAAAGTACCGATACAATATCTAGGGCTTGTCATTTCTGCTGAAGGAATAGCAGTCGACACATAGAAAATTAAAACTATTATGGAATGGCGTGTACCCCAGAATGTGGCGGATATTCATTCCTTCATGGGGTTAGTAGGGTATTATCTACGATTCATAGAAGGATTTTCGAATATTTCCTTTCCAATTACATCCTTGCAGTGGAAGGGAAAAGTGTTTAAATGGACTAGTGAATGCCAAAACAGTTTTGAAAGGATAAAACAATTGGTGAACATCGCTCCAGTGTTGAGGGTAATGGACCCCAACAAAGAATTTGAGGTATGTACCTATGCGTTTAATGAAGGAGTTGGGTCAATTTGGTCACAAGAAGGAAGAGTGGTTGCTTATGAGTCAAGGAAGATAAGGAACATCAACAATGATATTCGGCCTATGATTTAGAAATGACAACAGTAGTGCATGCACTCTGAGTATGGAGGAACTACCTGTTGGGGAAAAGATTTGTGGTAAGAAATGATTATAGCAGCCTAACTAGTTACTTTAAGGAAGTTGATCTAAATGCTCGCCATGCAAGATGGAATGCCTTCTTAAGTGAGTTAGATTTTGATATACAATATGTAAAAGGAAAGGAAAATTGTGTACGGATGCCTTAAGTAGGAATCTGCATTGTGTATATGAACTTTGTTATAATCAAATCGAATGTAAATTTTTAGATCAAATAAAAGAAGAAGCTGAGAAGGATCCTAAATACCATTTTTTATGGCAGTAGGTGGAGGAAGACAGAAAACAAGAAAAAGCATATGATTATGGAATTAACAGGGACCAACTGTTAACCTTCAAAGGGAAGTTACACATTCCAAATCGAATGAGTTTAAAAGAGCTAATAATGATTGAGTATCACCACAGTAAATATTTGGGACACCTAGGATACGAGAAAATGTTGAAAACAATTATAAAAGTTTATTTTTGGCATGGTATGTGAAGAAATATTGTGGAATACTCAAAACAATGTTTGGAATGTCAACAGGTTAAGGTGGAGCATCAACACCCAACTGGGTTGTTGCAGTATATACCAGTACCTGAATGGAAGTGGGAAGTTATATCACTAGATTTTGTTACTAGCCTACCAAAATAAAAAAGACATAATGACTCCATTATGGTGGTGGTTGATAGACTCAGTAAGGAAGCACACTTCATACCCGTACATTCTACTGACAAAACCGTGAAAATATGAGATATCTTCATGAGAGATATTTTCAGACTACATGGCATCCCAAAGACTGTTATATCAGATAGGGATGTGAAGTTTATTTCAACATTCTGGAGGTCCCTATTTACGAGTTTGGGGACAAAAATAAATTTCAACACCGCTTACCATCCCTAGGCGGATGGACAAATTGAGCTGGTGAACCAAATCTTGGAAGATATGCTGCGTATGTACATGATGCAGCAGCCAACAAAATGGGAAGAATATCTACATTTGGTAGAATTTTCATACAATGATGGTTACCAAGAGTCTCTTAATATGAGCCCCTTTGAATCTTTGTATGGGTGACAGTGTCGTACTCCCATTAATTGGAGCATTCCCAAAACCAAGTTGATGCTTGGACCAGAGATTTTGGCGGAAATGGAATCAGAGGTGAAAAAGGTTAGACAAAATCTGAAAGCTACTCAAGACAGGTAGAAGGTGTATGCAGATAAAAAGAGAACCTACCGTGAATTCGAAGTGGTCGATCATGTGTATGTAAGAATTAAACCCAAGAAAATCACACTAAGGTGGACGTCCTATGCTAAGTTGCCTCCCAGGTTCTATGGAACTTTCCAGATATCGGAGAGGGTTGGACCTGTGGCTTATCGATTAGCTTTACCCAGCCATATTCGGGTGCAAAATGTGTTTCATGTATCTATACTAAAATGATACGACAAGACCCAAAGCATGTAATCCATTGGCAAAGCATTCAGGTAGGAAAATATTAAAAAAAAATCCTATGTAAAAAATACCAAGTTTTATGAAATATTAATTCTAAGTCTTGTTGAAGGCAGGTCGAACCCGACAGTGAATTTCGGGTAGAACCTAAGTGTATACTCAATCATAGAGAAATCACGTTCTGGAGGCGAGCCATCACCTCAGTTAAAGTGCAGTGTAATCAATTCAACTCAGATGAGGCTACCTGGGAAGATGAAGGATTTGTGCGTGAGGCCTACCCAAAATTGTTTTCTGAGTTAGAATGAAACACCGAGGATGGTGTTTACTTACAGAGGGGGAAGTTGTGACAAATGCCTTAAATGCAAACTAATTTTTCATTTTATTTATTCGAAAAATACTAAACATTTATTTTTTGAGAAAAGTATTACGAAAGATGAACATGAATTAACTCTGTTTTGGAAATTAAATTAAATTATGGATTGTGGTTCCATAAAATTAAATTAATACTAATGATAAAAGTATTCCAAGAACTGAGAGTCATTGAATAGAAAACAATTAAAAATAGTTAGCTTTCCTTTTGGGATAAAAAGGTGCATCCCGGTGAGGAAAATGGGTTATGTGACTGAAAATAGAAAGGAGAGGAAGGAAGAGAGTGGGAGTTCCTGCGCTAGCGATGACTGCTAGAAACAATGAGAATTCCTGACTCTTGAAAAAGAAGAGTACTGGACTAGGGGTCCCGAGGTCTCTTTTGGAATGTTGTATTAAACAACTCAACTCAGTTGTGGAGCATGGGGGGATATGAGGACGTAATCACCTCTCTCATGTTAGGGAGGAAAATAATCAGCAATATCTGTAGAGAGATAAGTACTCGAATTGCAGAAGAGGTAATTAGAAAATTTTATTTCATTAATTTATAAAATAGTGTGTTCTTCATAGAAACTTGTTGTAACATTTTATGCATATATATAGATGATTTATTAAAGCATTCAGGATTATAGTAGAGGAATGAATGATGTGCAGGCTGTAAGTTTATAGCATGTATAAATTTATATACTTTTATAATGGAAGGCATGTAAATAAGATGAAAAATAATGTTGCTTGGAATTCAAGAAAGAGTAGTATACTTGTTCTTAGGGAAAGCCAAAAATTAGAAACATCTACTAAAATTAATTATCAAGAAAACTGTTAATTTCCAAGTCCAGAATTTATAACCCTAGACCATAAATTGGATTTTTTTCCTGTTTACACTATGATATACACTGACAGACTGAGTTATTGAGAAAAATCAGTCATTACTCTATTTTTTGGTCATCCTTTTCTTAAACAAAAGCTAAGAAACTAATGATAAAATAGAATTTCAGTCAGTGCTCAAAACAGAAGAAAAAGGAAAAAACGCTGTCTGGAACAATTTGCCATATCTAAATTCCAGGAGCATAATAGGCAATGAAACCCCAAAAAAATCATCTGCTAATAAGAATGAAAATCCAACACATTAAAACTGATAAAAATATTGCTACAATCGCAAGTTCGCTACAGGTAGGAAGTAAAACGAACATATACAAATAATACGGAGATTAACTGAGCATACTGTACAAAATAAAGATAATGATGGAATATATAAATATAATTATAATGGAAAGCCATAAGATATAATCTCTAAAAAATAGTAATGATCTGTATATATAAATAGAGAAGGTTGTAACACCAATATTCGTAATACAAAAGTCGAATGTTCATTACCGTGGAATTTAAAACACTAATACATTATATTACTGTGAGAAATAAAATCACTCTTTTGGGTTGGGTCAACAATTCGACCAGAAAACCCTAAGGAGTAAAATAACTGTAAAGCTTCAGTTTAGTGAATTATAAATATAACTGTTCAACTGGAGGCAAACCCTCTAACAATAAATTGTAATGATTTTAAATGTCGCAAGCACAAGAGGAATGTTCAAGAGAGTTGATGGAAATTTCTGATAATTTCGAACAAAACAGAGGAGGCAAAGTTCCTCAACTCAACACAAAGAAATGAGAAATTTGGACAAAGAGGATATGGAGAAAAGCTCTGTTTTTATTAACCATAAAAATGAAAATAAAAATTACAAACTTCTTCAGAACTACAGTTCTGGAATAAATAAAAACTCCATACTCTGTTTTTACAAACTCTGTTTTTTAACACAGATTTGTGTTTCAGCAATAGACAGACAGTTGTTGAAACACGTGTTTCAACAACAGGCAGACAGTTGCTGAAACACAGATACAGTTGCTGAAACAGCCTGTAGAATGCATGCTGCTCCAAAAACACAGCGACTCTGTTTTCTTGTTGTTTTCTTTGCTCTGTCTTCTTCTCTGCCTTCTTCAATTTCTCAAACTCTCTTCTATTTCTTCTAACCTTAAAATGAACTACTGTTCATCATATTTATAAGCAAAAAACATTTTTGACTTATAATATAAAAAATACAAATATCTTCTAATGCATATCTGCGTATTGAATGCACAGGAAGCGGTGGGAGTTAACGTGCTGCCTTTGGGAAAATGAATTCCGCTGTCTGCAGGCTCAATAACTTCTGCAAATTTAATGCATAGTGGAGTGCAATAAATAAAGCATGACTTTCAGGCATCCGATATTTTTGAAATATCTACAGTGGATCTGATTTCTGTCCAGCTGTTTATGTTGCAGTTGGAATTAAATTCCAACACTCCCCCTTAATTTCAACTGCTGGGTTTTTCACCATACCCAGGCATTCTCTGAAATGATCAAAAAATTTCTTTGCCAATGGTTTTGTCAAGATGTCAGCTAGCTGATCCTCTGTTCTGCATGTTAAATCTCTTCAACACTGCTTCTACTTATTTACCTTGGGAAATTAAAACACCATTTTCACTTTGGTATACTTCAATTCCAAGAAAATATCTTAAGAAGCCCAAGTCAGTCATTTCAAATTCACTTTTCATGACTGCTTTAAAATCAGCAATGAGAGAAGCATCATTGCCACTAAA
Organism: Pinus albicaulis; assembly: GCA_034641835.2. NCBI lineage: Eukaryota > Viridiplantae > Streptophyta > Pinopsida > Pinales > Pinaceae > Pinus > Pinus albicaulis. The sequence goes on from CM076583.1 coordinate 266,704,109, forward strand.
GATTAAATCATCTACATATAAAACAACAATAATAATCTTACCGTCATTCTCCTTTATGTAGAGTGTGGGTTCACCATCACACTTCTCAAACCCATTCTCAATCAGATAAGCATCTATTCTGTTGTACCATGCTCTTGGAGCTTGCTTGAGCCCATAAAGAGCCTTCTTCAGTTTGCAAAATTTATGCTCTTGGCCTTCAACTTCATAACCTAGAGGTTTTTCAACATAAACCTCTTCTTTCAACACTCCATTCAGGAATGCAGATTTAATATCCATCCGATAAATCTTCCATTTGTCCTGTGCCGCAATAGACAAAATTGTTCTGACTGTTTCCATCCTCGCTACTGGTGCAAAGGTTTCATCATAATCTTTGCCTTGTTGCTGCTTGTAGCCTTTCACAACAAGTCTTGCTTTATGCCTGTCAATCTTGCCTTCGGCATTGCTTTTGGTCTTATAGACCCACTTAACTCCAATGGCATCTTTGCCTTCAGGGAGGTCCACTAACTCCCATGTTTTACTCTTCTCAATTGCACCAATTTCTTCATTCATTGCTTCAATCCATTTATCTTCATTTACAGCATCTTCAAAATGAATTGGGTCATCAACATGACAATATAGAGCGAATAATGAATTCAAACCGGTATTTGTACTTACCTCTCCTTGTTCATAAATCTCATTCAGATTTCTGAATCTTGGTCTTCTTGGTGTGCTTGGAGTTCCATCCGAACTTGAGGGTATTTCTGATCCCTGTGGTGTGCTTGGAGAAGCACTTCCTTGACTTCTCAAGGCTGTTCGAATTCCAGCTTTTGGTGTGGTTTGTTGTACTTGCTGTGGTGGAGGAGGAGCCACCAAAGAAGGGTTATTCGCTTCTGTCCCTTCCTCTTCTTCTTCATGAGACACAATTGTCTTCACATTCACTGTCTTCTCTAAGCTTCCATCCCAAGCTTCATCTTCAATGAACTACACATCTCTGCTTACTATCAATTTCTTGGTCAATGGATTATAGAGTTTGTATACTTTTGACTCATCACAATAGTCAATAAAGACACACTTCTCCCTCTTACTGTTAAGCTTCTTCCTTAGCTGATCTGGTACATGTGCATATGCTACACAGCCGAATACTCTCATGTGAGTGACAGTTTGCTTTTGACCACTCCATGCTTCTTCTGGTATTTTGTTCATGACAGCTTTAGTTGGGCATCTATTCAAGATGTAAACTGCGCAAGTGACAACTTCAGCCCAATACTCATGCGGCAAGTGTTTTTCCTTCAGCATACTCCTGACCATGTCCCGAATGGTCCTATTCTTTCTTTCTGCAACACCGTTTTGCTGAGGTGTGTACCTCGCGGTGAACTGCTTTTGTATGTCGTTCTCTCTACAAAAACGCAGAAAGTCTTTGGAGATGTACTCTCCACCTCTATCTGTTCTGAGCACTTTTATATAATGCCCACACTGCTTTTCAACAAGATTTTTGAAGTGGCGGAATTTCTCAAACACTTCACTCTTCTGTTTTAGCACATACACCCATGTCTTTCTGGTGTAATCATCAATGAAAGTTAAAACATATTTATTTCCGGCAAATGATGGTATTTGCATCGGTTCACACACATCAGAGTGAAAAATTTCCAAGGGTGCTTTTGTCCTTATACTCTTTCCTGCTGGAAAGCTTTCTTTGTGTTGTTTGCCCAAGATGCAGCCTTCACAAAGGCTGTCCGGTTTCTCGATCAACGACAATCCTTTTACCATTCCCTTTCTGTGCAACAGATTCAAGCCTCCGAAATTGAGATGTCCAAATCTCAAGTGCCACAACCAATTCTCATCTTTCACTTGTTCTTGAAAGACTTCTTGAGTTACAGCCGCAATAGTTCTTCCTTCCTTCAAATCTGCCCTAAGTTTGAGAGGAAACATTCTATTGTTGGTCATTTGCACCTGTGCAATGATCTTCTTACTTGGAGGTATGTCTCTGATTGTACACATATCATCTTTGAAGAACACATTATAACCTTTGTCAATGAGCTGTCCAATGCTCAAAAGATTACATTTCAGACCAGGTACATAGTATACCTCTGGCACAATCATCTGTTCTCCATTTCTTGCTCGGATACTGACTCTGCCCTTACCCTTGACAGATATCTTACTATCAGTTCCTGTTGTTACCTCATATTTCACATTTTCATCCAGATTGGCAAACATTGCAATATTTCCAGTCATGTGATTACTACAACCTGAGTCTAAGAACCAAAAATCTTCTTGTTTGTCTTGTGCAATGTTACATGCTAACAGCACAATCTTTGGATTCTTATCTTCTTCATTTGCAAAATTAGCATTCTGCCTATTATTCATGTCATTTTTCTTTTTCCTACATTCATTGGCATAATGGCCATATTTCTTACAATAATGACACTGGACTTGGGATTTGTCATACCTTTGTCCATGAGCTTGTTGTTTGTTTGAACCTTCATCTTGGTTCTAATTGCAGCTCCTTCCACTTGTGCTTGCAGGATTATTTCTGCCTTTGTTTTGGCTTCTTCCACGACCTCTGTTATTTGCTCTGCCTCGACTTTTTCCTTGGCCAAAAGACATCTGAGTCTTGAATTCTTGCTCAAAAGAGGAATCTGTTCCTCTACTCAGTCTATGTTCATGAGACATAAGAGAAGCACTCAGTTCATCGACTGTGAACTGTGAGAGATCCTTTGTTTCTTCTATTGCTACCACAACAGATTCAAACCTTGAGGGTAAACTTCTCAAGATCTTCTCTACAATCCTTCTTTCTTCAAGGATTTCACCATGAGATCTTATCTGGGTTATCAACCCAATAACCTGAGTGAATAAAGAATCTACTGTATCAGATTCCTTCATGCTGAGTGTTTCAAAGTCTCTCCTCAACATCTGCAACTTTGCAGTCTTCACCTTCTCCATGCCTTGATAGGCAGTTTTGAGAATATCCCATGCCTCTTTGGATTTTGTTGCTGTTGCAATCCGTGGGAAAACACTTTCATGCACTGATTGGAAGAGAAAAAGGAGGGCTTTGGCATCCTTCTTCCTGTCACTCTTCAACAGGTATCTTTCTGCTACTGTCAAAGCAGCCAATGCTGCTGCATCTGTAGGTTCAGCATAACCAGTTTCAACCAGCTCCCATATTCCCTGAGAAGCAAACAATGCTTTCATTGTTATGGACCAATAACTGTGATTTTTCCCATTAAACTGTGGTAGTTGGGAATTTTTCAAACCAGTTCCAGCATCTGCCATCTTAACCTGTATAAGTAAAGAAGAGATACTGACTCTATAATAAAAACAAGCAAGAACTTTCTTTGCTAGAGAAATCTGCTCACTAAGCTTCTTACAGCTCCTGCAGTGGAAAAAACAAACTCTGTTTTTGTCTCACTGAGTGCCTAGACCAGCTCTGATACCATGATGGAAATTTCTGATAATTTCGAACAAAACAGAGGAAGAAAAGTTCCTCAACTCAACACAAAGAAATGAGAAATTTGGACAAAGAGGATATGGAGAAAAGCTCTATTTTTATTAACCATAAAAATGACAATAAAAATTACAAACTTCTTCAGAACTACAGTTCTGGAATAACTAAAAACTCCATACTCTGTTTTTACAAACTCTGTTTTTTAACACAGATTTGTGTTTCAGCAATAGGCAGACAGTTTCTGAAACACGTGTTTCAACAACAGGCAGACAGTTGCTGAAACACAGACACAGTTGCTGAAACAGCCTGTAGAATGCATGCTGCTCCAAAAACACAACGACTCTGTTTTCTTGCTGTTTTCTCTGCTCTGTCTTCTTCTCTACCTTCTTCAATTTCTCAAACTCTCTTCTATTTCTTCTAACCTTAAAATGAACTACTGTTCATCATATTTATAAGCAAAAAAAATTTTTGACTTATAATATAAAAAATACAAAATATCTTCTAATGCATATCTGCGTATTGAATGCACAGGAAGCTGTGGGAGTTAACGTGCTGCCTTTGGGAAAATGAAGTCGGCTGTCTGCAGGCTCAATAACTTCTGTAAATTTAATGCACAGTGGAGTGCAATAAATAAAGCATGACTTCCAGGCATCCGATATTTTTTAAATATCTATAGCGGATCTGATTTCTGTCCAGCTGTTTATGTTGCAGTTGGAATTAAATTCCAACAAGAGTTTTGCTTTGGGATTAAAATCCTCTAATTTAGCAGCAAGGTACCTGTGTAGGAATTGCAAAGAAAGCTTGCAAACAATCCTTGATAATATTAATGGCAAAACTATTACCTGCAACAAACTGGAAAGTGTAGACATTAGACTATAAAATTCTAACAAAAAAGAACTCAAAAGCATAGTACGGTAAGACTACCTTACCTTGTCAAGAAAACCCTTGGCTAGTTACGGTTGAGACCCTGCACATTAAACTTAGCTATCATGTTGCGTTGAACAGAGAAGAAAAGAGGTCAAAGAAAATAATATACACGGTATTCGAAATGGTTTACCAACCGTGGAAGCAGAGAAGTCACGATGTAGTCTGCAGCAGAAGGTCGAGTTGATAACGTCTGAGAACAAAACTACAAACAACCATCAAATAATCACTAGAAATCATAGAAAATATTATACCCCGTTATGAGCGCAAGGCCTACAGGCAAAGAGGGAAATGAGAAATTATTTGGAATTTGTTATCCTTCTATGTCTCACGACAAAGACTAAACGGAGGAAAGTGAGGCGAGATTACCTTTTGTGAAGCCTTGCCTATGTTAAGTCTTGAAGGAAGGCCGAAGGAGGAATGATAGAGCCAAAAAGGTGGCATGTTGCAGAGAGGTAACATTGGCTTGTCCAAGATAAAAATGTGAAGTTATTTAGGGTTGAGAGGGGTCCATACCCTAAACCCATGCCATGCGATCTACATCGTAGATCCATGCCCAGCAATATGACGGCTTATCTAGTGAACAAGTGTCATTTTTATACCCATAAATCGATGCGATGGTACTGTACTTAAACCCTTTAATAATTTCCAGCCTACTTTGAGATCTTACAAAACGATATAGCATTAATTCTAAGTTAAATATTCACCCATCGGAGTAATGTCAAGATGGGAAATGGAAATTTAAATATAACACATAGTCTAACCAAATTATATATGACATCGAACAGATAACCAGAGGTTGATGACCCACATGGAGAGATAAGGAATTTTATCCATGTGATATGTAATCTTAAATAAATGATATGTTTTAAATAGATTATACGTACATAATAAATTATGCCATAGTTCTTAAATCATTAGTAAAGGAAAATTGACTTGGTTAATTTACGAAAAGTAAAAACTTTTTTTTTTTGTATTATGTTGATGTGGCCTGGTGTATGTTACAATATTCCATAATGTATATAAAAAAATTAACTAAATATAAATATAAAATGAAAATAGAACTTAAGACACTTAAAAATATCCATGAACTCATTTAATAGAACACAACTACATTCAATATATTTTTACAAACTACATTCAACCCACTCAAATAACACTCAATATATTTTATATACAAATTCAAAGAAATACTCTTTACCATTTATCAAATAAATAATATATAAAATTCGAAATTTCTTTAGGAATGAATTAGATTATACACCTCCTAGCTCCTAGCATGTAAATTAAATATAAATAGCAAGTTTGAGATAAAAACATTGTTGTATTTACTCCTCATTACCCATTACGAAAGGTTCCATATAAACAGATTAAGGCTAAATGTCATTTCCAACATCATTATGGCTAGCTAGGAATGCCACCAATTCATATAAAAATTCACACTACACATAATTATCCTAAGTGCTCCTTTAGTTTTATTTGATAATTAGCAAAGTTAGTTTTTCGATATTATAGGTTGTTCCAGCTTTACAATTACCTTATCCCATGAAGTGATGGGTGGAGATCTAATAAAACTGTGATGGTACCATGGACCATTCCGAAAATCCACCTGGTAGGAGGTCCTAGTGATCTAGGATCTGGGTTTGATCGAAGGGCGGAGGACAAGTGAGGGTTTCCAAGGTAGACGTATTTCTGGCTCACGAACCTTTCTGACTCATTTGCACTCCTCATCAGACCCTCTTTTCCCCGAGCACCTGTTCTCCTCTACTACATTTTGTTCAGTGTTTTCGTACTAGCAAGAGGGTTAGTCCACCAAAATCAACACTCAAATACTGCTAAGAATATATCTTTTACACTTATCATTGTCGACTGCTCGAGGGTTCTTTATGGCTAATAGTATTTTGTGAACGCAGATAAGGATTCTGGCTATGGTCATCCATCCCAGGTTACCTATATGGGAAACATTGGTGCATTAGTTTCTTATTTTTCTCATGGATAGTACAACAGTTTCAGTTAGCCAATCGTTACTCAGATACGGGTATTTTTTTTTGTTTTTTGTTTGGTAGTTTAGACTAATTCTAATTTTTCTAATTTTTTTCCTCCCATCACATCTATCTGTTTTGAACCGGTGATATTGCAGACGGAGTGCCTTAACAATGCACCCCATCACCGAGTACTCTACATCATGTGGGCTAGATACAGGTATGTTACCCATTATTACCAATTTATATTGTTTTTCTTTCTTGTAAGTTTTTGCGCAGAGTTTAACCATAAATACAACTTGTTTTGGGTTCGAGTTCAATATAGGTGACGCTTCTCGTTTCTAGTTTTGGTATGGTTTTCTTAGGTTGTCATACCCTATCATTGGGGTTTCCACCTGGCATTATTCCCTTTACAGGACAACCATCATCATGTTTCCGTCCATCCAGGTTCTTGCTTCTCCCTATCGGTTTCTCTCAGTGTATTTACTGCAGTCTTAGTTCCAATTGTTTTTTATCTTCCCTTAAGAATCTGACTTAGGCGTAGTGTTCTTGCTAGTCGTTGGGGTTTTAACCTAGACTTGGATGCTGTATATGGTTAAAGTAAAATTACCTAACTCTGGTTTTGGCACTCTTGTTTTAATAAATGTTTATAGTCATATTTTACCTCCTGCTCTTGATACTCTTATATTTATACTATATTTGAAGTATATGGACTTTTACCTAGTCAGGGTTCACTATTTTTAACCAGAGAGGACTCTCACCTCTCGGCTTGATCATGTAATCTTGACTACATGTTTTTTAGAGACTTTAATGGCCTACAGTCTCATTCTACTTTATTTCCGTGATTTCCTTTTCGATATGGCGTTGTTAATATTAAATTGTGATTCTGTTCAACTCTGTTTTGGTTTTAGTTTATATTCAGGCCCCTAAAGCCGTGGAATGGAGTATTATACTACATATTGGAAAATTTGGCTATTATATGGGGTATATTTACTAAGTTCAATGTTCTTTTGAAAATATACTTGTGACGTGCAAGAACATTCATTGATTGATAATTGAAGTATAAACTGTATTCACTTTTCTTCTATTGTCTCTCATTACTTTTCAACAATATTATTTCTTTGGTACAATTATTGTTCAACAATCACTTTATTTAGTATAAATTGTGCACGTTGTCCTTTACGGTATAACTAATAGCACATGGACTGATATCGTGCCGCCAGCAACACATGTTTGGCTAGGGTTTTAACTGTTGTTTCTAGTAATGACATGGTTTTCTAAGTAATGGACACTTTTAATCGACTAGCTTTCATAACCATTAAGTCACTTCCCTTCTATCCAGAAATTTTACAGTAATGTCTACAAAGAAAGAAAAAAATCTTATTACTGAATACAAAACAAAATTGGCTAACATACAAAGAATAGGGCTCATTAACACTTGTCTAATATTCTTTTATATCCTTATTGTGTTCAAGCCAACCATGGGATCAACCATGGGATCACAGGGAAAATAATGATGCTTGACCCATCCAAGGGACCAGTCGTTCACTACATCTCACCCCAATCCCATTGACTAACTAGCTCCAGTTTCCTTCCTAATATAGTTGTATAGAAATATATTTTCCTTGCTTCTTTTTCCCTTGGGTTCCCCTTCACCCTCTTAGCCAACTTCTTTCTTTTATTTTCTCCTTGCTTTTTTTTCCCTTAGGTTCTCTTTCACCTTCATAGCCAACTTCTTTCTTTTATTTTCTTCTCTAAATAGTTTCAGGTAGGTAACTACCTTCCCTTCATAATTTTTCTCTAACCAACCGAATTTGGATTTTCTTAGCATAATATGTTTCCCATGTAATTTGTAGTTAATTCAAGTTAACAATTTACTCATACTTATTAGAAATTACTAATTATTCATTAAAAATATCAACAACTCCCTATTTTCTAGTTAGTGTAGCCTTTAATCAGAAACTTCTCACAGTAATTAAATATTTACATGTCTTACCATAGGGAATTGCATGTCCCCCCTTAAGAAAAACAGTGTACCAGTGTTTTCCAAACCTTTAAACAAGTTGGGGTAAGTTTCTTTCATAAAATTTTCATCTTCCAGGGTGGCCTCTTCTAGGCCAAATTTTTTCCACTACACCTTAACCTCGGTTATAGCTCGCCTCCACAACATTACTTCTCTCTAATCTAATATATGCAGGGTATCGATCAGAAACTCTCCGTCCAATTCGACCTAAGATTCACATCATTCAATTACTATTAGTTTGACATTAAATTACGAAAGTCATTCTAAACATAAGTTATTCACTACTTACCTGTATATCTTTCAGGTCAATAATATTCTTAGGATCATAAATATTTTTATTTAATAATGAGAAATGAAATACATTGTGAACTTAAATATGGCCACGTAATGCCAACTGAAAAGCCATCGGTCCCACTCGTGGAAAGATCTGGAAAGGTCCACATAATCGAGGGACTAGTTTGGTGAAGCTTCCCCATTGTAAGGTGTTTTTCTTAGGCTTAACTCATACATAAACATCACATACTACCACAAACTCTCGGTAACTGCGTCTTTTATCAACATAATTTTTTTTCCTGTCTTGAGCCACTTTCAAGTTCGTTCTTATATTTTGATCGTAGTCTCCATTTCCTTAAACATATCAAGTCCCAACATCTATTTATCCGTAGGGCCACACCGATTAATAGGTTTTCTACACCTATATCCATATAACACTTCGAAGGGGCTCATTCTTAGTGATACATGATAGCTATTATTGTAGCAAAATTCCACAAGATGAAGATAATCCTTGCATAACATACATTCGCCACATTCCCTTTAGTACATGATTCACCTTGTTTCTCTGTCCATGTGTCTGAGGGTGGTAGGAAATGCTAAAATTTATTTGAGTACCCAATCCGGTAAAAAAGGCCTTCCAGAATGTGAAGGTAAAATTTACGTCCCTCAAATATCAACAATTTAGGTGTGCCATGTAATCAGAAGATTTCTCGCATTAAAATATCAACAATATGTACTATTTTATATGTAGATTGTACTGCTATAAAGTGTGCATATTTACACAATTTATCAACTATTACCATTACAGAATTGTTCAGTCCCTTCGATTTGGGTGGGCTGGTAATAAAATATAGTGTAATAACTTCCCATTTCCATTCATGAATGGTTAAGGTGTGTAATAGTCTAGCAATATGTTGATGTTTCACCTTCACTTGTTCCCAGTCTAGGCATTTTGCAAAATATTCTTCTTCTTATTTCTTCATACTAGGCCCAAAGAAATTTTTTCTCAAGGTAGTGACCAAATTTTGGTAACCAGGATGAGCTACATAAGGATTTAAATGATATTCATCTAGCATTATTTTCTTTAAACTTTTCTAGTTAAGAATGCAATGTATGTTCCTAAAAATCAGTAGATTATTTTTATCAATGTTGTATCCAACTATTTTTCCTTATTTTTTTGTTGTTGTATTTGTTGCCCCAAAAAATTGTACTGTGGATCACATAAAGCAGCTTCTTTAATCTACTCATTAATGTTAGTTTTCTCTTCACTAAATGAATTTTTATACAAAAAATTCAAATTCCTACCCAACGTATTTGCTACCCGATTTTATTTTCCCTTGAGATGCTTAATGTCAAAGTAAAACTCACTTACAAAGGAAACCCATCGTCAAAGTTCGTTGTTTAAAATAATTGGTGAGGATACTATGGTCGGTCATTAATGAAAATCTCTATCCAAGCAGGTAGTATTGCCACACTTTCAAGTTGTGGAATACTATTGGCAATTCTAGGTCATAAACCGAGTTGCTTTTCTCATGTTCTTTAAGATGATTAGATTCATAGGTTACCACTCTACCCTCTTGCATCAATACTCCCCCTAATTCTTTTCGGGCATCAGTATAGATTATAAATTTATTTTCTAGGTCTGCTACTTGTAAAATGGGAGTTGTAGTGAGAAAGTGTTTCAGTTGGTCAAACTACTTTGAAATTTAGTTGTCCACTGAAATATTCTCCCCTTATTTTGCAAGGACTTATTGGGGCAGGATACTCTGGAAAATCCCTCAATAAAGAGAAGGTAATATCTGGCGAGCCCCATAAAATTTTTGATGTCAACCACGTTTTTAGGAATTTTCCATTCCATTATAGTTTTTATTTTCTTAGGATCTTGAGTAATGAAATGGACTAAATATTGAATTTTATATTTTAAAAATTCACACTTTTATACTTAGCATATAATTGATGTTCCCTTAACGTTTTCAACACAATTTGCAAATGTTTCTTGTGTTCTTCCATGTTCTTAGAATAAACCAAAATATCATCAATGAAAATTAAGACAAATTTGTCCAGATATGGATGAAAAATACTTTTCATAAGACACATAAACGTCGTGGGGGAATTGGTAAGCCCAAATGTTAAGACAAAAAACTCATAGTGGTCGTATTGGGTTCTGAAGGAAGTTTTTCATATGTGTTCTTCTTTTATTCGAATTTGATGATATCCAGATCACAAATCAATATTCGAGAAAATTGTAGCTCCTTTCACCTTATTAAATAGATTTTCTATCTCGGGTAATGGATACTTATTTTTAACAATTAATTTGTTTAACTATCGGTAATCAATACAAAGTTGTTTAAGGTTCCATCAGTTCTTGGAGTTTCATTTTTAATTCAATCAATTATGGAATGTTCATATGATAAGGGGTTGTGGATACTGGTGCAGCTCTAGGAATTAGCTCTATTGTAAAGTCAATGTATCACTTGGGAGGTAATTTGAAGATATCCTCTGGGAATACATTAGGAAATTCTTGTATGATGCGTATATTTTCTAGGGTCATATTTTTCTCCTTTGCATTAGAATATCCAACTTATATTGCATAGATTTGACAACCATTCCTAATATAATTACTATGTTGTGAAGTAGTAACGGGTCTCAATTTTCCAGGTGTTGAAATTCCTTGAATTTCTTTTCGAACTCCTTCATCATTGAGGTACCTAATAGTTTTATCTTTACATTTGACTCGAGACCAATGTCTCTCAAGCCAGTCCATGCCAGTCAAAATATCATATTACCCTAGAGGCAAGATATTTAAGTTTGTTGTAATAGGTTGATATTCAATCATAACCGGGAAATTATTTATGTTGGAAGACACCATTCCCTTGGCTTTCATAACTAGTTGAACTAACCATGGGATTTTAAATTTTACTCCTTGCAAATGACACACTTTATTTCGGGACTCATATAGCTCAAACTAGCTCCAAGATTAATTAAATTTGACACAGCATGAGAAAAAATATTACCTTCGAATTTCACCATTGTTGGGTATATTCTTCCTGATGATCCTATAAAGTTGTGTTTATTTTGGGCAGGATCCTTTCTATTCCTCTTATGTGAATGATTCTTGAATTTGTGCAACTTGTTCACGTATTTTCTGATATGGCAAATTTTTTATGTAGTGGGGTTCCCCATATCCCCAATATTGTAGTGGGGGTCTAGCAAGTGGATCAACTTGAGATTTTTTCAAAGTTTCTATGGTTCTTGACTCATTCAACCCCTTCGTTTTCTGTTGAATATTGAACAAATTTTTACTCTACTAACCTCTATGTAAATTCCCGAGCATGCCTATTTCCTCTACTTACTATTAGGTATGAATTTTGTCCCTTGTTATCGAACCATGTTTTCATATTATTTCCTTTCTACTTCATTAGTTGATAACAAATTCATGCTTTACGCACCACCTTGTCCATTGTTTTTCGATTGTTAAACACCAGATGTTCCATAATGAAGGTGGAAAAAGTAACTATAAATCTTTGTACTTTTTATTTTTCTTCTCTTATATAAGAAACGTATCTCAAGAGAGATAAATTTAGCTACATATTCATCCATTGTTAACTTCTTGAGTCGGAGGTCATGGAACTCTCGTACATTATCATCATAGAAGAGATCGGTCAAATACTTGTTTTTGAAGCACTGTTGGAATCTCTCCCAAGTAATTCCTTGTTCTTCCACCCCCTGGATAGATTTAAATTCTTCCCACCACAAGGTGGGGTTTCCTTTTAATTTATATATTTTCAAATGAGCTTTCAGATTATCATCATATTCGCAGATTTGGAAATACTTTTTGATATTGACTAACCATGCATCTGTTGCCTCCTCAGACTCATCATCAAATATTGGGGGCTTATTTTTCTTAAATTCCCCTTGCAAAATTATTTTTTGTCGTTATTTTCCCCCCTTGCCTTTTTTTCTGAGATGTGTTACCTGATTCCATCTTCTCATTTTCTAAATCTTTGCTTCTTTCAGATTCCTGTGTATCACTTTTCTCAGGAGGGATGATCTCTCTTTGTCTGTGATATTAGGCCCAAACACCATTCTCTGCTTTCAAGTTTGATTTCCTTTTATTTTATTGATCATTTAAACATTTTATAATTCTTTATATGTCTCTCAACATTTTTTCATTTTCGTCTTTCAATTTAGCTATCTCTTCCTTCAACTGTTGTAAAATTTCCATCAGTATGGTTGTAGCATTTGGAATGTCATTCCCTAGTTTGACCCACATTTCTGGGTTTGCTCCCTGTAAAGGTGTCGAACAAGGACCAATGGGAATCCCAATGGAGGTTGGCAATATTCTACTACCTCCTCTCCTTGTATCTTTCCTTCTCTTTCTCTCTGAAATAGTACCACATTTTGTTATTATCATGGGTGCCCAATTCAGGTCGCAGTTTTTTCACTAAACTCTGATACCAATTGTGATACTTCCTAGATTCTATCATGTCAATGAAATGTAAACAACGAGTTTTAAATTAAAATTTTTCTTGTCTTTACTCCTCATTACCCATTACGAAAGGTTCCATATAAATATATTAAGGCTAAATTTTATTTCGAACATCATTATTGCTACCTAGGCATGCCACCAATTGATATTAAATTTCACACTACAGATAATTATCCTAAGTGCTCCTGTAGTTGTATTCAAATAATTAGCAAAGTTAGTTTCACCATATTATAGGTTGTTCGGGCTTTACAATTACCATAGGCCGTGAAGTGATCGGTGGAGATCTAATTAATATGTGATAGTACTAGGGACCATTCCCGAATCCACCTCGCAGGAGATTCCAGTGCTTCGGGATCCAAGTTGCATCGAACAATGGTGGACAAGCGAGGGTTTCCAAGGTATCCGTATTTTTTGCTGAGGAACCTTCTTGGCTCATTTACGCTCCCCATCGACCCTCTCGACCTTGAGCACTTGTTCTCCTCTATTACATCTCATTAGGGTTTTTTAACTGGAAAGATTGTTAGTTCACTGCTACTACCCGCTCTCAGACACTCGTGCGAGTATATCTTTTAGACTCATCACTGCTAGCTACACTAAGGTTATTTACAGCTAATATTTTTTTGTGAACGCAAATATGGCTTTCGACCAAGGTCGTCCATTCCAAGTTACCTATACGTGAACCGTTGGTGCATCAACTTCTTGTTTTTCTGATGGATGGTACATCAGCTTCAATTATCCAGTTGTTTCTCAAATACAGGTATGTTACCCATTATTATCATCTTATATTATTTTTCTTGCTTGTAAGTTTTTGCATAGATTCTAACCATAAATCCACCCTATTTTAGGTTCCAGTTCAATAGAGATGATGCTTCTCATTTCGTGTTTTGGCATGGTTTTCTTGGGTTACCAGAGACTATCATTAAATTTTCTGCCTGGAGTTCTCCCCTTTAGAGGACAACTGGTGTCATGGTTGCATCCATCCAAGTTCTTTCTTCTAGCTATCAGTTTCTCTCAATGTATTTACTGGAGTCTTAATTCGAGTTATTTTGTATATTTCCTTAAGAATCTCACTCAGACATGGTGTTCTATCTAGTTGTTAGGGTTTTAACCCAGACTTCATTATTTTATATGGTGAAGGGAAAATGTCGTAATTTTGGTTGTGGAACTCTTGTTTCAATAAATGTTTATAGCCATATTTTACCTCCTGCTCTTGATACTCTAAGAGTTATAGTATATTTGAAGTATATGGACTCTTTCCCTGGTCGGGGTTCACTATTTTTAACCAGAGAGGACTCTCACCTCTCGGCTTACTCTTTTTATCTTACCATCATGTTTTTCAGAGACTTTAATGGCTTACAGTCTCATTTTACTTTATTTTTGTGATTTCCTTGTTGATATGATAATGCTGGTATTTTATTGCGACTATGTTCAACTTTGTTATCATTTTAGTTTATATTTGGGCCCCTAAGGCCTTGGAATGGAGTATTATGCTACATATTGAAAAATTTGGCTCTTGTATGGGGTATCTTTACTGAGTTCAATGTTCTACTGAAAATATACTTGTGTCGTGAAGCAATGTTCATTGATTGATAATGGAACTATTAAATGTATTCAACTTTCTTTTATTTGGTCTCATTACTTTTCAACAATATTATTTTTTTGGTATAATTCTTGTTCAACAATTACGTTATTTAGTTTAAACTATGCACATTTTCTTCTAGGGTTTAACTACTATCATAAGGACTTAGCTCGTACTGCTATAAATATTGGTTTGGCTCGGGTTAAACCCTTGGTTATAGTAATGACTTCCTTTTCCAAGTAATGGACAGTTTGAACCGACTATCTTTCATAACCATTGAGTTTCTTCCTTTCTATCTTGAAATTATATAGTAATGTTTACAAAGAAAGAACAAATTCCTATAAGTCAATACAAAATGAAACTTGCTAGCATACAAAGTGTAGGGTGCATTAACACTTATATGAGATTATTTTATATCCTTGTTGTGTACAATCCAACCACAGGATCACAAGTAAAAACATGATGCTCCACCCATCCAAGTGACCAGTCATTCACTGCACCTCACCCCATGCTAGCTTCACATTCATGTTAGAGGGAGACCATCTGATCACTACGAGACATAGCCTCTTGAGATGAAGGAATCCCATGGACTAAGCAACTGTGGGTTTCATTTCTCATCCAATTCTACATAATTCTCTTTTCCTTTCTTCTCTCAGCCTTAGTTCCCCTTCACCTTCTCATTCAAATTCTTTCTTTTGTTTTTTCTTCTCTAAATAATTTCGGGTAGATAACTACTTGCCCTTCATAACTATTAGCTAACCAAAGGAATATGACTTTTCGTAGCATAATATTGTTTTTATGCAATATGTACTTAACTCAAGTTATCTATTTACTCACACATATTAGAAATTACTAATTATTCATTCAACATATAACAATTCCCTATTTTCTAGTTCCTATAGTATTAAATTATAAAATTCTCACAGTAATTAAATATTTACATGTCTTACATGGGCCATTACAATAAACCTCATTAATTCTTATCAAATTATAAATTTCAGAAGATCATATGAGACTAAAGATTGTGATTTGTATCAATATGAATAGGCTCAGGATGCTCCATGCGGAACTTTGAAGCATAGTTACCAAGTTCGGTCGTCCTAGTCGAAAAAATTTGAAGCATAGTTACCCTGTTCGGTAATACTGGTGAAAAAAATTCTAAAATCGATTTAGATTAGCGTATTATAATACTGTAATTTTTAATACAATATAGACATATTTTGGTTTATGAATTAATTTTTAATATGGTATAGAAATATTTTGATTTATGAAATTTTAATACATTCTTATCGACAGCTGATTATTTATCTTACCGGACTTCGAACCATTTCTTGTGATTCTGAGCAAAAAGGCTTGGTAGAAGGCATAATGCTCCAAAGGAGCTATTGATTAAGCAACCTGTTGAGATTTATAATAATAATTTGGAGAAAATCTCATAAATATGACAACAATAGGATTTGTTGCTAAATTGACTCCATCTAATCCTGATGTGGAGTTATTGCATCCTATTTTGTTGTGATTGAATTTTGTTGGCAATATGATGTAGAGTGTTGTCCTTGATGGCAACCCACTGAATGAAGATGAAGACATGAGATTGTTGGCATGTGTTTTCCTTGATGGCAATACACCTGATGAAGTTATTCTTGACTTTATGGACTTGGTAAATGATGTAAATCTGATGTGATATGATGTTTGTTGACAATATGATGTAGAGAGTTGTTCTTGAATGGCAGCCCACCTGATGAAGATGATGGAAACTTACTTGATGAAGTTGTGCTTGATAGAATATGTCTTGATGAACCTGTTTAAATATGAAAATCTGATGTATCTACAGAGAGTACAGAAGGTAATGAAGAAAGGAATTCAATATGTGCTAAATCTATGGTGAAAAGAGTATGTCTCAAGGCATACGCGGATCTACCTAGGAGAAGTCGCGTATGCACGCGGGAAACAACGTTCCAAGTCGCGTATGGGTAAAAGCGCTCAAAAAGTGCAAAACCAGGGGTAACCACCATGGTATTGACCCATTGTATTGGGTAATGATTCGCATAAATGACCCCGTCCAGGAATACCATCGGAAGTAATGTGGTTTTGGCTCATGGTATTGAAAAAGGATAAACCTATATAAAGAGATGAAATTCATTGTGCAAATCATGAGTGTGGGTGCAAGATGTCTGAGCTTGAATGAATACTTCTCTCTGAAGTAGATCTGAATGGAAAGGGTTTCAGTTGAACGATAGATCTGAATGTATGATGCACCAATGATGAAGAAGGGGATCTAGATTTGAAATGTACTTGTATTTGCTAGATATGTTTATGGAATGATTAGATCTATGATGAGGCGAAATTCTGTCTGAGGTAAAGGGTAAAATCTGAAGTGATGTATCTGTTGTGAAGGATTGCAATGACATAAAAATCTGAAGAACCATACGCTAGTTCGCCGAAGAGGAAGCGCGTATATACGCGGCTTCGCTGAAGAGAAAGCGCGTATGCGCAATGAAATTGGATCTGTAATTTGTACAAAAGTATACACTGGTTTATGTGAATGGAAGTGCGTATATGAGCGAAATCCGCGAAAGGAAAGCGCGTATGCAAACTAGGGTTTGCTGAAGTCTGTGGTAAGAAATGTCTAATCTGTTCTGCTGGTTTACTGATATCTGTCAGTGAGTTATATGTATCTGTTTCATGGTTGACTGTGCTTAAAAGTATGGAGTGGGTCCTGTCTGAAAATCTGATGAAACGTGGCCTGCAAGTTGTGCTCTTTGAAGTGGTTGGATCCAAAGGTGAAAAGCGGCGGAACATGGTCCAAGGTGGTGCTGAGGGTTGTAGCCTTCAGTCAGGGGGTTGTAGCTCCCTTCCAGGTGAGGCTGGTAAACGAGATCGGGGGGTCGTAGCTCCCTTCCAGGAGAGGCTGGTAAACGAGTCGGGGGGTTGGAGCTCCCTTCCAGGAGAGGCTGGTAAACGAGCGCAGGTGGGTGCCTGCGTGCTGGTAGGAGTCTGCACCAGCACATATGTTGTAAGATGTTTTCTCTATAATAAAATATTGAAGGCTGAGCAACTGCAGCGGTGGTTTTCTCCCGACTTGGGTTTCCACCTAAAAATCCTGGTGTTCATGTGTGATACTTAGTGTGATGGTTTATTCTGTTGTTACTACACATGTTTACTGGTAACTTAACATCAGATGATTGAATAGTGCAAAGAACTAAGTTAATAAATATCTGCATATTTAGATCTCTGCTAATACGCGAGTTGCATGAAGGATATCCACGTATATACGCTAGTTTACTAAAGGAAAGTAGCATATGGGTTTTAGAGAGTGAAAAAAGTAAAAAGATTTGAATATGCTGTAAATACTGATTCAGCTCCCCCTCTCAGTATTTTTCCCAACAATTGGTATCAGAGCAGGTCCTTCTGCAGAAGCTTGATTGCTTGAAGGAGATCCGTCGCAATGGGAAGTCAAGAAGGAGTGATGTCTATAAAGCCACCTCTGTTCAATGGAAGCAATCTGATATTTGGGATGGTACGAACAAAATCTTATCTGCAAAATCTTGGTGCAAAGGTATGGGAAATCATGAAAGAATGTGAACTAGAATCTAGAGAAGAAAAGGATAGTTTTGTGGATACGCTAGAAGACAATAATTTGCTTGAAGAAAACACTCAACTCAAAGTAAGCCTAGAAGAAAACAACATAATCATAGAGACTCTTGAAAATCAGCGTGAAGCAAGAGAAAAACGCATTGAGGAATTGGAGTGTGAAGTAGTAAGTCTAAGGAAAGATAATAAGAAAGTGGAATCTCTCAATCTTAGATTTTCTAAAAGTTCAGAAACCTTAGATGAGATTATCAAGGTACAATGGTCTCCTCTTATAAAAACAGGTCTTGGATATACTGGGGAATCTTCCCAGACTTCAGCACCAAATTTTCTAAAAATAGCCACAACTGGTTCACTACATTCAGCCACTCAGCAAGGGAACAAAGGATCTTTACAGGTAAAGCATGATCATCTCAATTCAAGGAACACTAACAGGGAGCAAACAGACTTCAAATCAACAAAGCAAACAGACTTCAAGCTGTTCGTGATCTTCCCAATATTAATCCACCAGAAAATGTCATATGCGAATCTTGTCAAATCGGTAAGCAGACCAGAGTACGATTTAATGCCAAAGAAGGATCATCAAGTAAGCCTCTTGAACTCATTCATACTGACTTATGTGGACCTATGAGGAAAAATTCACTACGAGGGGAAGAATACTATATCTTATTTATTGATGATTACTCTAGAATGTGTTGGATCGGGTTCATGAAACACAAAGATGAAGAATTTGAAAAATTTTAGAGCTTCAAAGCACTGGTTGAAAATGAATTGGATCTAAAAATCAAGTGTCTTAGATCTGATCGAGGTGGAGAATATACATCAAATGAATTCCTTGAATTTTGTGAACAACATGGCATAAAAAGACAGTTCTCTGTAGCTGGCACTCCACAACAAAATGGCGTAGCGAAAAGAATGAATAGAACAATTCAACAAATGGCTAGAGCTATGCTTAATGACACTGGAACACCTGACACTTTCTGGGCAGAAGCAACTCATACAGTAGCAAACATTCACAACAAAGCACATGTTCGGGTAAACAGTGATAAAACTCCATATGAACTCTGGTATGGCAAATCTCCCACTGTAAAGCATTTTAGAGTTTTTGGAAGCAAATGTTTTATAAAAAATAATGATGAAAAGCTTGGAAATTTTGAACCTAGATCAGATAAAGGAATATTTCTTGGTTATCCATCTTCAAGCAAAGCATACAGATGTTATAATGAAAGGCTTCGAAATATTGTTGAATGTATTGATGTTGTTATTGATGAGTCTCCTGCAGCCCCTAAAGAAGAAAATCAAACAACAAAAGAAGATGATGGTGACTTATTCCCCTCTACAGTAAATAGAAATGATATAGACAGTGAATCCAATGAAGAACCTGAAAATGATCTATCTAAAAAAGCTCCATCCAGATACGTTCAAAAGAATCATCCTGAATCTCAGATTATGGGAGACAAGGAATCAGGTGTACGAACAAGGAGAAATTTTGTGGGATCTTCTAGTCATCAGGCACTTCTATCCACAATTGAACCACTCAATGTCAATCAAGCTAGCAGAGATGAAAGTTGGAACCAAGCCATGAATGAAGAGATTGATCAAATTGAAAATAATGACACTTGGGATTTGGTACCGAGACCACATGATAAAAATGTCATTGGAACTAAATGGATCTTCAAGAACAAGTTAAATGAGAATGGGGATGTTGTAAGAAACAAAGCTAGACTGGTTTGCAAAGGGTATACTCAACAATAAGGTATAGACTTTGAAGAAACTTTTGCTCCTGTAGCTAGACTTGAAGCCATAAGAATGTTTCTTGCTTTTTCAAGTTATCAACAAATCAAAGTTTATCAAATGGATGTTAAATCTGCTTTTCTTAATGGTGATCTAGAAGAAGAAGTATGTATAGAACAACCGGAAGGATTCATTTTGGGAAATGATGAAAATCTTGTTTGTAGACTTAAAAAGGCTCTATATGGTCTCAAACAAGCTCCAAGGGCATGGTATTATCGCCTTGACAAATATCTTCATCAACAAGGATTCTCAAAGGGATCTGCTGATAGCAACTTATAAACAAAAGTTGAAAATGATAAACTATTGATTGTGGTTGTATATGTTGATGATATCATTTTTGGAAGTAACGAAGAATCTATGAGTCAAAAATTTGCTTCTGTCATGCAGCAATAATTTGAAATGTCCTTACTTGGGGAACTAACATTCTTTCTTGGCTTACAAGTGCATCAATCTGCAGATGGTATATTCCTATCACAAGCAAAATATCTTAAGCAAATTCTAAAGAAGTATGGCATGGAAGAATGCAAACCTGTAAGTACACCAATGATAACCGGATGCAATCTCAATTCTCATGATGATTCTCCCACGGTGAATCAACCAGAATACAGATCAATGATAGGAAGTCTACTTTATCTCACTGGGACTAGACCAGACATTATGCATGCAGTTGGGATTGTTGGACGATTCCAAGCTAATCCAAAAGAGTCTCACCTTCAGGCTGTTAAAAGAATATTCAAATATCTACAAGGAACACAAGACTTTGGTCTATGGTATCCAAAGAATGCTGATCTTACTCTTCATGCTTACACTGATGCAGATTGGGCTGGAAGTGTTGATGATCGGAAAAGCACTAGTGGTGGTGCATTCTATATGGGAACCCGGTTAGTATCTTGGTTCAGCAAGAAGCAAAATTCTATTGCCTTATCTACAGCAGAAGCAGAATATGTGGCTGCCGCATCTTGTTGCACTCAACTCCTTTGGATGATGCAAACCTTACAAGATTTTCAAATCAAATGTACACCTTCTGTCCCCATTAAGTGTGACAATACAAGTGCCATCAGTATTTCAAAGAATCCTGTTATGCATTCGAAGACCAAGCACATTCCCATCAAGTATCACTTCTTACGTGAACAAGTTCTTGAGCAAAAGGTGAAGTTGGAGTATGTTCCCTCCAAAGAACAAGTTGCTGATATCTTTACCAAACCTCTGCCCAGGGAAGCGTTCGAGTATCTAAGACAGAAGCTGGGAGTGTTCTCTGCCAGTCAAAAGAACAAATCTGCATAAATTCAGAAGATTAAATAGGATACGCATATTTTCTGATGTACAGTCGCGTATATACGCGAGTATATGAACATAAAGTCGCGTATGAACAGTTGCTGACTAATTTTTGGTTGGTGTCAGCATTCTGCAGTACTGATTGGTTTTTTTGGTTATGTTTCTGCCTGACAAAGCATCTGATACGAAGAAGACAGGTACAGGAAGGACAAGTTCAGGGGGAGATGAAGGAATGTGAAAATTTCTATGCTTCACTTTCCATACGCGGGTTCGGCGAACAAAAGTCGCGTATACACGCGAGTTCTAGCAGACACAGTCGCGTATGCATTAATGATAAGAGAATTTATATGATAACTGAAGATCTGGAACAGAGGTTCAGGGGGAGCATCAGTCTTGTTTCGAACAGATCATGTAGAGTTTGTTGCTAATGACTTGCTGTTGAAGGTGTTTCAGGTTGCACAAGTTAAGGAGGAGCCTTGGCCATTTGGAAAGAATGCATTGGATGCACATTTTCAAGGGGAGAGTGACATTGCTGAGTATAATGCATTGTTGGCATTATGATGGTTCTAAAATATGATCTCTTTCTTGAGGTCTTTTTGGTTTTGATTATGAAAAGTCATATTTGTTTTTTGATGAAAAGGTCAAGTTGGGACCCATGATGTAAAGTCATGTAAGGACTTGTCAATTTTTGTAAACCCACTTGGTTGGGTAGCTGAGTCAAAGTTGTAAACCCACTTGGTTGGGTAGTTGAATTGAAATGTGTAAACCCACTTGGTTGGGTACTTGAGTCTCATGTGTAAATCCACTTGGTTGGATATTTGATGTAAGTATGAGTCTTTGGTGATAGGAAGTTCATAGAGTCATGTACTTCATTGAAAAATATGTTTGAAAATTCAGCATGAACTCAGGGGGAGCTTGGTCACTTCAGTATATATCAGATCTGCAGAACGCTTCTTCCACATGTGGAGAAAAGGGGGAGAGTATGTTGGTTTTGATCCGCCCTTTGCCCTTGATGTCAAAGGGGGAGAGTGACATGGTGTTTGAATGAAGAGAAAGAATGGTGTCAAAGAATGGGGAGAGTGACATGGTGTCATTGTATGTACCTATCCGTTGTGGTGATCAAACACCATCGTGGTTGCCATCAAGTCCAAAGGGGGAGATTGTTGGCAATATGATGCAGAGTGTTGTCCTTGATGGCAACCCACTGAATGAAGATGAAGACATGAGATTGTTGGCATGTGTTGTCCTTGATGGAAATACACATGATGAAGTTATTCTTGACTTGATGGACTTGGTAAATGATGTAAATCTGATGTGATATGATGTTTGTTGACAATATGATGTAGAGAGTTGTTCTTGAGTGGAAACCCACCTGATGAAGATGATGGCAACTTACTTGATGAAGTTGTGCTTGATAGAATATGTCTTGATGAACCTGTTTAAAGATGAAATCTGATGTATCTACAGAGAGTACAGAAGGTAATGAAGAAAGGAATTCAATATGTGCTAAATCTATGGTGAAAAGAGTATGTCTCAAGACATACGCGGATCTCCCTAGGAGAAGTCGTGTATGCACGCGGGAAACAACGTTCCAAGTCGCATATGGGTAAAAGCGCTCAAAAAGTGCAAAACCAGGGGTAACCACCATGGTATTGACCCATTGTATTGGGTAATGATTCGCCTAAATGACCCCGTCCAGGAATACCATCGGAAGTAATGTGGTTTTGGCTCATGGTACTGAAAAAAGATAAACCTATATAAAGAGATGAAATTCATTGTGCAAATCATGAGTGTGGGTGCAAGATGTCTGAGCTTGAATGAATACTTCTCTCTGAAGTAGATCTAAATGGAAAGGGTTTCAGTTGAACGATAGATCTGAATGTATGATGCACCAATGATGAAGAAGGGGATCTAGATCTGAAATGTACTTGTATTTGCTAGATCTGTTTATGGAATGATTAGATCTATGATGAGGAAAACTTATGTCTGAGGTAAAGGGTAAAATCTGAAGTGATGTATCTGTTGTGAAGGATTGCAATGACATAAAAATATGAAGAACCATACGCTAGTTCGCCGAAGAGGAAGCGCGTATATACGCGGCTTCGCTGAAGAGAAAGCGCGTATGCGCAATGAAATTGAATCTGTAATTTGTACAGAAGTATACGCTGGTTTATGTGAACGGAAGCGCGTATATACGCGACATCAGCGAAAGGAAAGCACGTATGCAAACTAGGGTTTGTTGAAGTCTGTGGTAAGAAATTTCTGATCTGTTCTGTTGGTTTACTGATATCTGTCAGTGAGTTATATGTATTTGTTTCATGGTTGACTGTGCTTAAAAGTATGGAGTGGGTCCTGTCTGAAAATCTGATGAAATGTGGCCTACAAGTTGTGCTCTTTTGAAGTTGTTGGATCCAGTGTGAAAATTGATGAAACGTGGTCCAAGGTGGTGCTGAGGGTTGTAGCCTTCAGTCAGGGGGTTGTAGCTCCCTTCCAGGTGAGGCTGGTAAACGAGATCGGGGGTCGTAGCTCCCTTCCAGGTGAGGCTGGTAAACGAGATCGGGGGGTCGTAGCTCCCTTCCAGGAGAGGCTGGTAAACGAGTCAGGGGGTCGTAGCTCCCTTCCAGGAGAGGCTGGTAAACGAGCGCAGGTGGGTGCCTGCGTGCTGGTAGGAGTCTGCACTAGCACATATGTTGTAAGATGTTTTCTCTATAATAAAATATTGAAGGCTGAGCAACTGCAGCGGTGGTTTTCTCCCGACTTGGGTTTCCACCTAAAAATCCCGGTGTTCATGTGTGATACTTAGTGTGATGGTTTATTCTGTTGTTACTACACATGTTTACTGGTAACTTAACATCAGATGATTGAATAGTGCAAAGAACTAAGTTAATAAATATCTGCATATTTAGATCTTTGCTAATACACGAGTTGCATGAATGATATCCGCGTATATACGCTAGTTTACTAAAGGAAAGTAGCGTATGGGTTTTAGAGGGTGAAAAAGTAAAAAATTTTGAATATGCTGTAAATACTGATTCACCCCCCCCTCTCAGTATTTTTCCCAACAAATTTATGATTCAGTTTCTACTCCTAGCTATAAAATGTAAGCCCGTAGAGGTTTCTGAGCATGAGGGATGTGAGGTGAGTGGAAGAGAAGTGCAGATGAGAAACTCTGTTGTTGTAATTCTTCTGTTGATGAATGAGAGTGT
Source organism: Pinus albicaulis (assembly GCA_034641835.2). Lineage (NCBI taxonomy): Eukaryota > Viridiplantae > Streptophyta > Pinopsida > Pinales > Pinaceae > Pinus > Pinus albicaulis. The sequence continues at coordinate 266,728,666 of CM076583.1, forward strand.
CGATGCCTCTGTTTGATGGACGTAGCCCAGATTGGTTGGGTGAACCACGTTAAATCTCTATCTCTTTATGTGTTTATGCTGTGTGGATCTGATTGTTTATTTAGTTTCCATTGTGTTAACTCAACAATTGGTATCAGAGTGTGTGAGAGCAAGCCTTGATCTAAGTGCTTGGATTGTGGACGTGTGAGCGCAGATCTAAGTGCAATTTTATTGGTAATACGTATTTTCGTAATGCATTTGTAATGAGTATTGTTATAATGCGTAATTCCTACAATGCGTAAATTGTTTTATGAAATATAATTGATTTATTTAAATGCCAATATCGATTTGTTTAAATTTTTTTGATATACCATGGGTGGAGAGCTATCGTCCGTGTGGAAGAGCCACAACAAGGTTGTGAGGCCGGGAACGGATCATTCTGTGAGTAGCGCCCTGGAGATTGAAATATTGTGAGACCATGAGCTGGAGTTGGAGGACTGCATGTGAGCTGGATCAAATGTCTGGTTCTCCGAAGGTGTAATGGGTAAGTTGTAGAGTTGTCGAGCTGTGAATACAAAGCCATGAGCTGTTGTAGAGCCGATGTAGAGTTGCTCTATACGTCGACTTCTTGAATTTGTATAGCTGCTCTATAGTCATGAGTCCGCTCGTGGCATTTCATGTTTTGAAGACTTGTGGTGAGCTGTGAATTCTTTAAGCGTTGAACTCAGTGAGCTATGACCAAAACCATGAGGCTGGGTATGTGAACCTAGGCGGTGATTGCTGGGCGTCGATTTCTGTACAGTGAGCTGGTTATTGATTTGTGTACTTTCTGCAGTGCATAATGTAGAGCTCAATTAATTTCTGCTGCTGAATTTTGTTTCTGCGTGGTAAATTATTTGTGATGGACATTGGTTTATAAGGACTTTGCTATTGAAGTCGTTTGTAGTTAAATGCTAATTGGAGGACTTAATTTTCAAAGGAGCCATTTGATATGCATGTTTTCTTCATAGCATGTTCTTTAAAATAATGTCGAATGTGCACATAAGCTTGGTAGAATAACTAATAAGGTGACAGGTTTTTTGCTTTGCCTCACTGTTGTGTGAAGGCGAAGGATTGTAGGTTGGCCAGATAAGATTTTGACTTATGCATTTGAACAATTATTGGTTGAGCCGATGTAGTAGATCTGACAAGAAAATGTATAAAAATAAAAAATATGCCCAAGAAATAACACCATTGAAGATATAACTTCAGATCTTCATTAATATCAAAACCCTTAAGGTAGGGAAACACCATACATTCACTCCTTAAGGAAGGATATCACTCCACAAGCCATATGCTTTCCCATACAATAATCCTTCACATCTCTCAATGGAGAGACTCTAGCCTCTATATAAGTTTCATACATGCAATATCATGGGTATCTCAATAACATACATCCAATACAATGGGCTTATCACTTTATTCCCTAGCTACATGTGGTCCCTTACATAATGTGGGTTAACCACTTTATTTATTAACTATGGCCCAATCATTTTTCATTCTTATATTATGACATCATATTATTCCCTTGGATACCTCACTCTGTACCCTATATTATCCCCCCTAGGTATACTATATTACACCGCCCTTAAAGATGTTTCGTCCCTGAAACATAAGAAGAACACAAATAATAAGATCTACTCAAAAGAGTATTCCACTGGTACCATTCACATGCATCTAGCCATCCCAGAGAAAGGTGAACACTTGATCTAGTCGATGTCTCGCTCGCTTGAGATGGAAGTGGGTTTTGGTGGTTCTTCTGTGTTGATGTGTTGTGGGTGGATTGTCGCACCTCTCTATGTGTCATCCAGGGGTTGTTGTCCTTGTTGCTAATTCGTTTCCACTTTCCTGGTTGTTGTCTTGCTGGGTGATGCGGGTGGTGATATGTTGAAGCTTTAACTGATGGAACATCTTTCATTAATTCCTCCATTATTGGTGATGGAGTGGTGTCAGGTTCTTTTGTTGGTACTTGCTTTGATGTCTGTGTTTGGTTGTCTACCATCAAAGGCTCATCATCTGATGTGTCTGTGTTGTTAGAGATTTTCACTTCTTCCTCCCTAGTCTCTCCATGGTTCCTAATGCAAATATCGTGCAATGTAAGTTTCTTCTTTTTATACCAGAGCTTCATGAATTTCTTTTGCACATTAAAATTGACAGTACCAACGGATTCCATCCAAGGGTGTCCCAAACAACATCCATAGCAGCCATCTCTGAAGCATAAAAATCATAATGCAACACCATGGAAAATTTTAGGGGCTAATATTCGCAAGTGGGCTAATTTTCAATGGTTTTTCCAAAAAAAAGATTCGCCAATTTCCATTTTTTTATGAAAATGATTCGCCCAAATTTTACAATATAAAATTATTTTAAATTAAAAATCGCCAATATTATATAAATAATATATATAATATCATTATAAATTTGAATAATTTTACAAATACATCAATAAACATTTTATAGTTTGCATATTAGGGACTAGTGAGATTCGCCAATTTTTTAAACTTCAAGATAGTTTTCCATCCTTAAAATTATCCAAATCTTCAAATCTTTATAAATTTGAACATCTTCATTATCAACCTGTGTGTTTTCAATATGTTTTGCTGGAACTTGCAATTTTTTAGCCAAATTAACATTGATACAATTATGCTTGCAACTAGGAATGATGGACACAATGATGTTCTCTTTCTGAATACTTCCATTAACCTGTAATATGGAAATATTAGTAGAAAAGAAGTCTTTATGTCTCTTAGTGTCCTTCTTTCTAGCTTTAGACCACTTGTCCAAAATGACTTTTTCAAGTTTTTTCTCGGGAAGTTTTCTCACTGCACTATCAAGTGAGGTCCACTATTTATTTGCCTCATATTTCAGATGAAGCCCTATGGAGCATATCCAAAAACTTCAATATTGAGTCTTGAGATGTTGTAAAAAATATTCAATAGTAGGGCCATCATCTTTTCCTGTAAACTTCATCTTGCGAGAATCCATAAAATAAAGTAAGGGTTTTGAAGAAAATCACTTACTTTGGCAAAAATTTAAAATGGACATTACTCGGTCAATATAACTCAGAATCCTTAATATAAATTGCTTTCGAAAATGGAATAGCCCTTCTGCATCTAACCATATAACTGAAATCCCGATCTAGGCACTATGGAAACACAAATTTGCGCTGTCACTGTCCCACCGTCACAAAATTTCTAAAAAAATGGCTAATTTTAAATCAGTGATAACTCCCTCATCCGGACTCCAATTTGACCGATTTTTTTTTTGAAATCGGGTGATTTTTCAAGGGGAGCTCAGATCTGTAATTGGTTGTCTGAGATTGTGCACTATAATCTACTAAATATGTCAGGATATCCGCCGTACACAAATTGTTGTCATAAACATTTCTGCAACACAACTAAATTTAAATCAGCGATATCACCCTCATCCGGACTCTGATTCGACTGATTTTTTTTTAGAAATTGGGTATTTTTCCATATGGAATCCAGATATGATTTTTGTTTCTGAAAATTTTTTGCCAAATTTTCCAGATCTTCTCTAAAACTCGTCGCCCAAAAATTTCCTGCAAAAAAATGAAAAAACAAATCTCCAAACTCTACCCAAGAAAGTGCTCTGATACCACTTGTAGTAGATTTGACAGGAAAATGTATAAAAATAAAAAATATGCCCAAGAAATAACACCATTGAAGATATAACTTCAGATCTTCATTAATATCAAAAACCTTAAGGTAGGGCAACACCATACATTCACTCCTTAAGGAAGGAGATCACTTCACAAGCCATATGATTTCCCATACAATAATCCTTAACGTCTTTCAATGGAGAGACTCTAGCCTCTATATAAGTTTCATACATGCAATATCATGGGTATCTCAATAACATACATCAAATACAATGGGCTTATCACTTTATTCCCTAGCTACATGTGGTCCCTTAGATAATGTGGGTTAACCACTTTATTTATTAACTATGGCCCAATCATTTATCATTATTATATTATTACATTATATTATTCCTTTGGATGCCTCCCTCTATACCCTATATTATCCCCCCTAGGTATACTACAGCCGAACATGATTGTGATTGATGTGGAACACTAAATTTTTTGATGCATTTTATTGTTAACACTATATGTTGTGTGAATTTTTTTGTTCTGCGTGAGAAGGAAAATTAAGCTATGTCAAAAACTCAAAGCGCTCGATTTGAGATCGAGAAGTTCAATGGGAGAAACACCTTCGAGATCTGGAAGGTGGAGATGCACGATCTACTCGTACAACAAGGTGTGGGGAAGGCGCTTTTGGGAAAAACCAAACAACCTCTCACCATGACAGATGACGAATGGAGTGGCATCGATGACAAAGCACTGAGTGGCATTCGATTGTGTTTGACGGATGATGTTTTGTTTAACATCGTGTCAGAGAAAACTACTGTTGGTTTGTGGAAAAAGTTTGAAAAGATGTACATGAAAAAATCCTTAACCAATAGGATTCTTCTGAAGAGGCAGTTGTACAGCTTGCGCATGAAGGAAGGTACATCAATTACTGATCATTTGAATACCTTTAATACTCTCTTGGTGCAGTTAGAAAGTATAGAAGTAAAATTTGAATTAGAAGATAAAGCTGTAACTTTATTATGCTCGTTGCTCGAGTCATGGGATCATTTTGTTACTTTTATAAGTCTTAGTTCATCAGAAACCCTTGAATATGATGATGTTGTTAGAGCTTTGTTATCTGAAGAAACAAGGAAAAGTTCAAATTCAGAAACGTCTACATCAAAAGCAATGATGGTTAGAGGTCGTTCTAAAGAAAGATGCTTCAGTAAGCAGAACAAATCGCGGTCAAAATTGAAAGGGAAGAAGAGTAAGGTAAAGTGTTAGTTTTGTGGAAAATCAGGACATTTGAAGAAGGATTGTTGGAAGAGACAACAAACATCCAAAGGAGACTCTTCAACAGAGAAGAAAGAAGCAAACATCACAGATACAGGTTCAGCATCCGGTTCAGGTATGAGTGATGAAGTGTTATCAGTTAGTTTGTCTAATCATGATCAACATTGGTTGTTAGATTCTGGTGTGTCAAATCACATGTGCATTAATAGAGAGTGGTTTAAATCTTATAAATCAATCAATGATGGAGTTGTTTACATGGGAAATGATGTCTCATGTAATATTGTGGGAATTGGAAGCATCCAGATTAAAATGTTTGATGGGACAAATAAAATATTAAATGATGTAAGACAGGTGCCTAATCTCAGAAAAAACCTCATTTCTCTAGGAGTGCTAGACACAAATGGATATAAAACCTTTATTCAAGGTGGAGTAATGAAATTTTATAAAGGAATTTTACTAGTAATGAAAGCAAAGAAGATTGGAAATCTTTTTCATTTAGAAGGAAGAACAGAGTCAGATCATGCATCTACAGTATCTGAAAACGATAGTAATTCTATTCGTCTATGGCATCAACGGTTGGGCCATATGAGCGAAAGAGGATTAAAAATTTTATCTGATCGTAAGTTACTTCCTAGTTTAAAATATTCTAAGTTAGATTTCTGCAAACATTGTCTATATGGGAAACAAAGCAAGCAAAAGTTTAAAAATGGAAAACATACTAGAAAGGGAATCCTTGATTATATCCATTCTAATGTTTGGGGTCCATCTCCTACAAACTCATATGGAGGATCGTCATAGTTTGTATATTTTATTGATGATTTCTCTAGAAAAGTGTGGGTCTATATGTTAAAGAAAAAATCTGATGTATTCACGGTTTTCAAAAAGTTTAGAGAATTAGTAGAAAACATCATAGGAAGAACCATTAAATGTTTAAGAACTGACAATGGTGGTGATTTTACTTCAAAGGAATTTGATAATTATTGCAAGGAAGTTGGGATCAAAAGACATAAAACCACTGTATATACTCCTAAAAAAAATGGAGTTTTTGAACGCATGAATAGGACTCTCTTAGAGAGAGCAAGAAGCATGCTTAGTAATGCCAATTTGCAGAAGGAATTGTGGCCAAAAGCAGTTTCTACGGCTTTTTACTTGATAAATCGATCACCATCAACTACAATATGATGCAAAATTCCTCAAGAGGTATGGAAGGGTCATCCTTGTGATTATTCTAAACTGAAAGTTTTTGGTTGTGATGCATATGCTCTAATTCTAAAACATCAGAATTCTAAATTAGATCCAAAATAAAAAAGATATATCTTTGTTGGATATGGTGATGGTACTAAGGGATACAGGTTGTGGGATCCTACTACTCACAAGATCATCATTAATAGAGATGTTAAGTTCAATGAATCTTCACTCAATAATCCAGATGTAGATGATAAATTGAAACAAGATAATGTATCTAAGTTTCAACATATTCAGTTTGAAACCAGTTCAAATAATGATGATAGTCCAGATGAACAAGTTTCAGGTGGAGATCATGAAAAAGTTTCAGATGTAGATCATGAACATGTTTTAGATGCAGATCATGAAGAAGTTCCTACATATAATAATCACCAAATTGTGGAAGAACTAGAAACATCTTTCAGGAGGTCCACGAGAATCAGACGTCCTCCTAAAAGGTATGATGATTATGTTACTTCGGTTGCTTTAATCGCTAATGATGATGAACCTTTGTGCTATCACAAAGCTGTAGAATGTTCTAACAGTTATAAGTGGAAAGAAGCTATGAAGGATGAGATGAAGGAATTAGATAAGAATGCCACATGGGATCTGGTAGAACTTCCTAAAGATAGAAAAACTGTGGGATGTAAATGGGTTTACAAATCGAAAAGGGGTGTTGATGATAAAGAAGACAAGTACAAAGCAACGCTAGTTGCAAAAGGTTTTTCTCAAAAAGCAGGAATTGACTTTCATGAGATATTTTCACCAGTTGTTAAAATTGTTTCAATTAAGATTGTCTTAGCATTAGTTGCTTTAATTGATTTATAATTACAACAACTAGATGTTAAAACTGCATTTTTACATGGAAATTTAGATGAGGAGATTTACATGGAACAACCGAAAGGTTTTGTTCAAAATCGCAATAAGAAATTTCTCTCCAGGCTCAAGAAATCATTGTATGGTCTGAAGCAGTCGCCTCGACAATGGTACAAGAAATTTGATTCTTTCATGATGAGTCAAAATTATATAAGAAGTGAAGATGATCATTGTGTTTACTTTAAGAAATTGAGTAATGGCATGTTCATTATCTTAGTGTTATATGTTGACGATATGCTTTTAGCAAGAAAAAGCATAATAGAGATCAACAGGTTAAAGGCTCAAATGGCTAGGATGTTTGATATGAAAGATCTAGGAGCAGCAAAACAGATTTTGGGCATGGATATTTTCAGAGACAGGAGCAATGGTAAGCTGTGCTTATCACAACAGAACTATATTGAGAAAATACTCTTGAGGTTTGGTATGAACAATGTGAAGCCTATTTTAGTCCCTTTAGCTTCCCATTTTAAGATTTCTTCAAGTTTATGTCCTAACACAAATGAGGAAAATGAATATATGTCTCGAATTCCATATGCCAATGTAGTAGGTTGTTTGATGTATGCGATGGTTTATACATGACCAGATATTTCACACATAGTTGGAGTTATCAGCAGGTATATGGAAAATCCAGGAAAAGAACACTGGTCAGCAGTGAAATGGTTGCTTCGATATCTAAGAGGCATAAGTGATTATTGTATCACTTATAACAAAAGTGTGAATTTGTTTGCGGATATGTTGATTCCGATTTTACAGGTGATTTGGATAAGAGAAGGTCAACTTCAGGATATGTCTTTACTCTTGCAGGTGGAGCTATAATCTAGATGTCAAAGCTACAAAACATTGTTGCTTTATCCACTACAGAAGCAGAATACATAGCTGCTTCACATGCTTGCAAAGAAGCAGTTTGGTTGAAAGGTTTGTTTGGTGAGTTTGGTAGGCTGCAAGACAACATTAAGTTATTTTGTGATAGTCAAAGTGCAATTCACTTGACTAAAAATCTGGCCTATCATAGTAAATCAAATCATATACCTATCAAGTACCATTTTGTAAAACAGGTTATCACAGAACAGGGAGTCTCTTTTGAAAAAGTGAATACAAAGGAAAACTATGCAAATATGTTCACGAAACCAATTTTATTAGAGAAGCTACGATGGTGTCTGGCTTCGCTTAGCTTGCAGAAAAGATAAAAATAATAATGGAACAAGTTAGCAGGCTAATTGTTGTCAAGGTGGAGATTGTTGAGATTTCTAATAATAATTTGGAGAAAATCTCATAAATATGACAACAATAGGATTTGTTGCTAAATTGACTCCATCTAATCCTAATGTGGATTTATTGCATCCTATTTTGTTGTGATTGAATTTATGATTCAATTTCTACTCCCAGCTATAAAATGTAAGCCCATAGAGGTTTATGAGCATGAGGGATGTGAGGTGAGTGGAAGAGAAGTGCAGATGAGAAACTCTGCTATTGTAATTCTTCTGTTGATGAATGAGATTGCTGATGCCTCTGTTTGGTGGACGTAGCCCAGATTGGTTGGGTGAACCACGTTAAATCTCTGTCTCATTATGTTTTTATGTTGTGTGGATCTGATTGTTTATTTAGTTTCCATTGTGTTAACTCAACACAACTAGCCTAGAGTATAAACATGGAAACATCCTTCCTACTAAGACATTCACTAGTTTCAAACTCTCTTTACCAATTTCAAACTCGCTTTATCTTTTTCGGTTTATCTAAAAAAATTTATTAGAAAATAGGGAAAAACATTAATGTTATAGAAATTTTATATTTCAAAAATTACAATTATAAAAATACTAAGTTTCTTATTAGAAAAAAATGTAATTTTGGTATTAAAAAATATAGATAAGGGTAAGTTTTATGTTTAAAAAATTGTAAATAGTGTTTATTGGAGGATAGCCATTTGCAAATTGCAAAATAGTGATAGTGATTATACAGTGTTGGAATTTAATGGTATAGTGAAAGATCATATCAAATTTATAAAATTTTGAAAAATATAATAATATATTTTTATAATTTTGGCTTATGTGATCCATCATACAAATTATAAAATTCTTTCGGTAATAATCACATGCAATGGAGCATTGTCAATGTGTCTCGAACCAACCAGTGTGGTTCATCATCAAAACTAGGTTGGAGATCAGATTGGGACATTAAGTTTGAATAGATGTAGAAATGACTAAACAAACCATTAGGATAACGAGAAAGGTGTCTACATTATTCCTTGTTCTTGTGGGACTCCTTACATTGGCGAAACTGGTCAATCTTTAAATCAAAGGATGTGTGAGCATGGTGTTGACATTAAACATGGAAGATCCCACTCCTCCGCCCTAGGTGAGTATGCAGAAAAGACTAACCATCATATTTGCATCGAAGAGGCTAAGGTCATTGCTAGGATTGACCATTTCCATCATCGTAAGTTAAGGGAGGCTTGGAAATCGAAAAAAGACCCGATAATCTCAATAGAGATGACGACTGGAAGAGGCTTAGAAATTGAAAAAAGACCTGATAATCTCAATAGAGATGACGACTGCAATATCAACAGGTGTTGGATACATGTCTTATATTCATGATTTTCTTTGGTTTCAAGGCTTCTTCTTGTTCCTTAGGTTTTTTAGGCTGGTTTTATGAATCTTTGTTGGTCGTTGGTTATCGTTTTCATTTTTTTTCCTCGAAGCTAGTTCAAAAACTAAATAAATAAATAAATAAATAAAAATTAATTAAATAATTAAATAAAATAATATATATATATATATCTATATATATATTATTGCTATTAATTAAATAATTAATAAATAAATAAATTAAATATTTTAATCTAACAATATTTTTTAAAAGTCAAATTAATTTTAGTTTTTAAAAGTTAAAATAGTCATTATCTTAATGGCTAGTTTAGCTATTTCTACATCTATTTAAATATGATGGCTTGATCTAATCTATCACATAGTTCTGATGATGAACCACACTCATTAGTAGTTCTATAGACAATACTCCATTACATGTGTTTATTACCCATTGTTTTTTTATAAAATATGATAATGTGTTAATGCTTATGAGATTTATATTCTTAAGTTTTTAAGATATTGATTTTTATATGGTCAAATTTTTCATATCGAATTCGGATTATGCGAATTGGATAACTATGCTTTCAAGTGCGCGGCACTGCAACTTGCTAATCTGCGATGTTAAATTAATTTACTTACAACGTGTAAGTATTTCCAATGTTATATTAATTTAAAGCAAGCCACAGTAGCCACCAGATTAAATCATACGTGAGTAGTTGAGATGTTACATTAAGTTTATGCCAGCCATAGGCCCCAGATTAAATCATATCTGACATTTGTTAAAATATGATGTGTGAGTAGTTGAGATATTACATTAGTTTAATGCCAGCCATAGGCCGCAGATTAAATCATATCTAACATTTGATAAAATATGATATACAATTCGGCTGGATAGATAGGATTCATTGAAATTTATATTTTTAAATTGATTTAACATTGATCCAGCTAATTAATGCTTACTATAAATTATGACGACTAATTTAAATAGCTGAACATCGAATTTACGTTTTAAAAATTTTGTTAACCAGTGTCTTTTGACGTGATATTATATATGATTTGTTTTAAGAAGTATTTTTAATGTGATATATAGTTTAAGTGGGTTAAATGATGAAGAGTATGTAGTTTTTTTCAAAATTAAAAAGTGTAGAATATGTATACTTCGTAAACTTAATAGAAGTGATTATTGTGTTCCATAAACAAATAAAAAGTTTGAATTAATACACTAATTTAGTGTCTAACTTAACTATGAACTTAGAATTGAATAATAATAAATATCTAAAATACATTTTGAAAATCAAAATAGGTTGTGAAAAATCAATTTCCAGAGATAAAGTAAGTGAATTTTTTAAATATTCAAAAATGTGAAACTAAGAGAAATATCGTATTTTCAATAGAAGTTTCAATGGACCAAAAGTTTACTATGCCAGCCTTTATGTCATTTCAAAGTTTTACACGAAGAAAATATGCTAACCACAAGATTTATGTTATTTAAACTAGTTTTTTTTACTGTAAATATGGATTCAGCACCTTAAAAACCCTTAAGACACTTGGATTGTGCAAGTTACCTATCAAATGTCTGTTTTCAATAAATTTTGCTGGATTTTAAAAAAATTACACCTAAAAAATCCAAAAAAAACTAAAAAAAAATCGCATAAAGACAACTCCATTTACGAGAAAGTTGTCGGCCAGAGAATGTGGGGTCATCTGTATTTTGAAATATTTTAAAGCTCGATGTAAAGTTAAGTGTTCCGTACTTTGTGCAATTCAACTTCTCTCGAAAATGTGGAATCGCCTCAAACTCAACATAGAATATAAAGAATATAGTGCACGCGGAGCAAGTGGACTTGACTGACAAGTTTGGTGTCGTACTCCAAAAGGCTAGGGCCTTGGACAATCTCATGTCTGGTATTTTACTTTAACACTCTTTGCTTTGTCATTGTTCTCATCAGAACTTTGTCGTCTCTGTCTTTCTACTATAATTCCGCGGTTTAAGTATTGTTTATTGTTTAGGTTGAGTGGGTTTAATATCCCAGTATCTGTATTAGGTGTTTTTTTAGAGGTTACCCGTTCCAAATTAGAGAGAGTAAGAGTCTTTAGATTTAAGTGCTATGAAGAGGTAATAAGTTTGAAATTGGAGAGAACCATCTGTATATATTTATACATTTTTATTTAGCAATTTTTTTTAATAATAATAAAAAGAAATTTCTAAAATCCAACTTACCATTTTGATATCCAATTTAATTATAATTTAAAAAATTAAGTATTATTTTTTCATGATCTTCGAGTCCTGCACTTTCAATTTGTTCACTCCTCTTCTGTCCCATATGAAATGTTAGTTGTTTTCCATGTGTCGGGTTGTGTTATTAAATGTTGTTGTTTTCCATGTGTCGGGTTGTGTTATTGCTCTATGGCTGATATCAATTTTCAATTTTTCAAGATCCTTAATTAGATTTTGTAGTAACCCACTTGCTTTGCATGAGGTAGTAATGCATAGTTAGTTGTAGTGTGGTACTTGTTGTCCTTCTCTTGTATCTTCGCTTGGGCATTTTTCTAATCAATAACCCCATCTTGTTAATTGCATTGCCCATCTCACCCTTTAGTTGAATTTTGTTGTTGCCATCTCCTGTGTCAACTATTGGAAACTTCTTATTTTTGTTATCATCCATTTTCTTAAAATGAGACAGAAAAAATAAAATCAGGAGATTTATTTCATTGCCTTAGCTCCCTTGATATCAACAAATACAAAATCAATTTGGAAATTGAGTAATCTATGTGCTAGTCCACTTCTCTAATAGTATGACTCCTTCAAAATTCATTGGCACTCCATCTAAATGTTGTAGTGATCATATATTTCATTCTCATTTTAGCTCTTAATGCAAGCCTATTTTCCCTTGTACACTAGTACTCGAGTGATTACGTTGGTTACCGGTGTATGGATCTTTCTTTGCTCATGTTTTCGAGACAATGTGATCTCATCCACTTTTATGGAAAATTATAATCTTTGTTCTCCTTCATTGTCTTGTGAAAGTATTCCTTCATTTTCCTCTATTACTTGGACAACTGCATATCGATGGCTACCTCCTTCACCATTCTTGGTATCTACATCCATACACCACTTGTTAGGTTAAAAAATATAAGGCTCTTTAGCCCAATTGAGATCTTTTATCTTAGATATTCAAGTCTCCGCACTCAGGTTCTTCCTCTAGCCTAAGGGTTGCAAGACCCTTATCAAATATTGACTCATAAATTTCTATTTCACCCTACTGGCCACATTCCAAAATTGCATTTTCTTCTAATTCCAACTCAGTGTGGTGATTGTGCAGCTTCAGATATGTTATCCTTCCATTCAGGGAATTTAACTACTCGTAAAAAGAAAAAACTTTATTTCGAATGAGAGTTTTAAACCCTATATAAGGTCCATCCCCTATTGGTCATTCTCCTCCCTCAAATTCTGGTTGCATCTCTTCTAGTAACCTGATTTCTTCATTATGATCCATGAGCATTGCACTTGAATTCCATTCGAGATCTATCTCACCCACTTGGAGAGATGCTTCTTTGTTATTTCCTATGTCCCTTAGGGAAAATATAGCATGTTCCTCTTCCTTCATGACAATATGTAATGATTTTCTTCCTTCGTAGCCTTCACAACCTGCACATGAACATAATTGATTATTTTTAAAAATATGAGGCTCCTCAGCCTCTGATGATCTGTTTCACATCACTTGTTGTTGTGGAACTTCTACACAGACCATAATACTTTTTGTCACTGTCATCTCCTCATCATCATCATCTTCACCAAGGATTGGTCCTTGCTCAAGTTCATAGAAGTGAACATCCTCTCCTTCATACTGAGTTCTCCTAATTTTTCTCCTCTTTATTGAAACATTCAAATTACGCTTCAACCTCTTTCATATAAGAGTCCACCTCACCTTATTCCTCTTTAACACCCAACCATCTCTCTCGTCTTCTTCCCTCTCCTGTAGTAGTCATAGCATTATGCACTTAGAAATAATGGAGAAAGTTTGTTTTGGTGGTTTTCTAAGACTAGATTTAGATGTTATTTTCTTTGATATTGTTGTGATCTCTCGAATATAATGTATTCATGTTCAATCTATGACTTTTTCGATCCATAAAGTAGATAAATGTCTTTTGGATTAATCACATTCTTATGAATTGATCAATGTTTCAAACCATCTAATGTGGTTCATCCTCAAGACAAGGTTCGAAACATCAACCAATTCATAAGAATGTGATTAATCCAAAAGACATTTATCTAGAATGTATTCATTTAAAATTTTATATGATTGATTGTTTGATCAATGTGAAAATCCAGTGTTGAGGCGGCTTCAGGGGCTCCTCACCTGAGGACTGCAAATTCCATTCAAATTTTTCCTTTCTATTTCTTTAAATTATTGCAACTCTTTCTTTTAAATCAACCATTTCTCAGTCCAGATCCTCTTGAATCATCCTCCTCTTTATGCCATTTTCTTTGGAATATTCTTTCTTTCTGCTGTGAGTTGTACTTAAACCTCTATGGTGACTCTTACTAGTCATTCTCTCCTTCCTCTTTTGTGATTCCTCTTTCCCACCATGAGTTGTAGTCAAACGACTGTAACAAGTCTTCTCCATCACTTGTTACCCAATAGCTCACTACTTTTCCTCATCCTAGGCTATCGATATTCCTTTGGTTCCATCCTTTGAAACGTCTTGAGCACTCCTTGCTTTTGTATCTTCAGCACTCTGCTCACATCCAAAGAGCCTCTCTAGTTCTCAGTATTCTCCTGTAGGGCTTCCCTTTTCCTATCCTTATTTCAAACTTGAGCTGGAATGTTTTCTAATGCAACCTCCCTGTTGCAAGGTTCGTTTCCACAACTTATATTTTTCATCTAAGAGTTACACATGCTCTTATTCCCCTATCACATATTCTCAAGATATAATGCCTACTACATGTAATCACAAATCTCGAATGCTAGAATAACAATAAAATAATAGAATAATTAAGTGTTATTCTTATTCATCACTGAGATCTTAAAATGATAGAAGGCCACTTCGATGACCTACTCTCTCTTGACCAAGTCTTAATACATAACTTCTTTCACAGTGTTTTCATTCTTCTTCTCAAAATTTAAGTTCTTCGAAAAGGCTTTAATCCACACTTAGGATAAATTTCGTAGGGTCCACCTCAATGAGTTTGGGAGACAAAGTTAACCCTCCTTTGCGCATTTTCGAATGGGCCCAAGGCCCGACCTTCAAATAGTAGGGGTCGACCTGTTAGTCCATTCCCAAATTTTTTTTCTTGTTGAAATTACCTAAGAGCCGACCACTAAAAGGTCTCGACCGGCCTTCTATTATGCATGTGCCAATACTTTGACCACGATCTGATGATCTGAATATGGAAAAACTAGTTTTGTTGTGCTAGCTTCCTCATCAGTATAAGGATTGTGTCAAATAACAAGTTTATTTGAGGCTTTATGTGTCAAATTTGTGTCTTTTATGAGAAATTCATGAAGAAAATTAGCTTTTAAAAGCACATATACATCAAGTAAATTGCAAACAAATAATACACATCAAGCACATTTCACAATAGTGATGAAGTAGCTCACCCCTCCTGGGCTACATCTCCTTAGACTAGCTTCAATGACTTGGTCCGCTTTGATTAACTGATATAAAATATGAATATAGTCAATTCCTAAGCTCTAATGGCCCTCAAACCTACTCTAATGGGTCTGGGACACCACCAATACCACTATTTTGGTTTTTATTGAGTAAAATTCCGACTCTTTGGGAAAAATTTTGCCTCTTTCAGTACCTTGGCTTGAGCCTCTATATGAGCTCAAAATGGAAAAAGTGTTGTTTACAATCCGCTACAGCTCCTGAAACCTACTCCAACATGCTCAGAGAATCCAAAAATACTAGGATAGACTGTTTCTGAGCCAAAATTTGTCAAAATTTTCTCAATTTATGGCTCAGTCAAATTTTCCTAGGAAAGCTCCTTTAAATCTGGAGTAACTCCAGTTAAGTCCACTAAATCTGTAGCTCCCTCCAAAACTGATGGACTCTGCCAACTTAATCTGCTTGGATAAACTCAGATTAATTAATGCTTAAGTGGGGTTTAACTATAATTAAGTGAGGGTTAGGTGCCAATGGCGTGCTTTAATTAATCCCCAGTTAAAAAGGGATTAACACATTTAAAACATGGTTTAAGGGTTAAATAAATGTGTTTAGAGTTTGTTAAACTCCATGCTTAATGGGGCTCCCACCGGTGGTTCTGGGCGGTGGTCTTATGGATCGGGGTTGGCCCTTCTTTTCCCTCCACCTTATAACAATATCAACTTTAAATAAATGCGGATTGCATACTGTGTTAAGAACGAATGCGTAGGAGATGCGATAGAGCTTGGCGCTAGTGGAGGGGAGGTTGTAGGGTCGAACCTCTTCGCATCCACAAAAAATTTGACCAACGCAATTTCATAACATTTCGACCTTTGGGGGGGCACGTTGCAGCCTCTTGGCTAGCCACATCTCATGACCCAATTGTTCCTACCAACACCAATCAAATTTTGACAAATCACCAAAATTTCAACCAACCACCAGCTGGCAATTGTCACCTTCTCATTTGACCAATTGAAGGAATATCTTGGGAACATTCCTAGGAAGATTTTCTTTTTCTTACTGCGCTATACCAATGCCTAGTCAGCATCCATGTCACCAAAATTTGCAAGTTTGTTCAAACAATCAGAACTCTCTAAATTTCTCATAGGGATTCTGTTTTGAGCAAAACGAAGTGCGCCGGAATGAGGAAGACGAGACCTATCTAGTCATCTAGGTTTTGAGTGGTCCTAAGCACTTTCATTTTTTTAGCAATTTTTTTTACCAAATTTGTTGCAACAAAGTGAGTCAGCATACTCCACATTCAAACACCTTCATGGCATAAAAATGCAACATTCATTATAGAGAAAAATAAATGCATTCACATGCAAATTTCAACTACAAATTTCCTTCTTTGCTGCATCTAAGTGAGTCAACATAACTCTACTTTTCCAACATCTTGCTTCGTGCAATATGCAACATACTTTCAAGAGAAATGAAATGGATTCAGATAACAAGGAAATACATCAATAAGGCAAGATTTTCATCAGTTATCTAAATAAATGCAAGGGTTTAATTGGTTAAGAAATCTAACCATCTATTTCCAAACCACTTCAATGGTGCTACTTTCAGCTAAACTTCATCATATGAATCAGCCTAACCCACATAAATTATGGAATCCTCCTTTCCATTTTTGTCAAAATTTCTCTCTACCTTATTCAAATGTAGTGGATGACTTTTTGGATGCAAATTCCACCACTTGTCTAAAACATGACCCTACTTATGGCAGTGAGTGCAAAATAATTGCATCTTCTTTTCAACATGGTTTTCATTGTCCATTGGACCTTTGAATTTTTGTCTCCTTTGTTTTGAAAGTTTCTCGTGTATGCCTATATTATTCCAACACCTCTAAACAATATGGTTATTCAAACCACGAAAGGAACATGTAAATTTTATCCAAATATTATGTGATAATTTTCCATGTTTATCATAATTAAAAGCAACTTGACTAAAGGCAGATTTATACCTTGCACATTCACGCTTGTCACCTTCTTGAGGAGGTGAATTTGATTAGGTAGTGACTCTATTCGGAATGCAAACAATGGCTTCAATGGCTTTAGAGCTTTCAACATCCTCTTGTTTTCCATTTCCATGAGTTGCATGCTTATGAGCATATTCTTGCAAAGTGGCTGAATTTTTTTTTCATTCCTCATGAACACAAACTTCACAAGCTTGAGGTAATGAACATGTAATGAAAGTCTTTCTTGGAACACCTTCATGTGCCTCATTGTTTTTGGATCATTCTCTATCTTCTTTCTCACCAAAACCTACATCCATGTACCTAGACCTTCTCTCAACAATAATAGGGTTTATAATTCCTTATGCATGTTTTCCTAACCCTTTACCTTCATAGCCCAATTTTTTAAAAAATTTGGACCTTATTCCTCTAGCGTGTCTTTCAAAAACACCAAAACACTCATCTTGAGAGTAAATTGAAAATAAACTTGATTTTTATACCTTATTTTCATGCACATACCTGGCTAGGGTTTCATTTGAAATATGGAGCTGAGTCTCTATCTCATGCATATTTTCAAGAGGATATCGCTTCTCCTCCTTCATGGCCATCAACTGCTCATGAAGTGCACTTCTCTCCTTCCTATCTTCAAACATATCTTGCACCATATCTATTATGATGAAGAGCTTCTGCAACATATCTTCATAAAAGAGCCTAGCTGAGGAAGATTGATTATATACATCACTTGATGAAGCTTCCATCACACTTGTAATGCATAAAAATATTATTTTCTTTGATTTGAGAGTTGGGTCCTCAATCTTGACCTTCTCCTCTCTTCATCTTACACACATAAACTTGCACACAGTTAAATTCTCCTTGAACAAATACAAAACCAATAGCTAATTTTCTAGCTAATCTTGGCAAACTCTGAAATAAACTAGGGCTAAAATGAGCGAAACTCTAATCTGATACCAACTTGATCTGAATATGGACAGACTATTTCTTTTGTTCTAACTTTGTCATCATTATAAAAGAAAAGTGTGCTCAAGGATTGCGTCAAATAGCAAGTTTAAGAGAGAGTTTATGTGTCAAATTTGTGTGTCTTTTATGAGAAATTCATGAAGTAAATTAGATTTTAGAAGCACATATAGAACAAGTAAATCGCAAAGAAATAATACAAAAAAAGCACATTACACAGTAGTGATGAAGGATTTCACCCCTCCTGGGCCACATCTCCTTGGACCAGCTTCAATGGCTTGGCTCTCTTTGATTAAATGATAAAAAATATGAATACAGTAAATTAATGAGATATAATGACCCTCAAACCTGCTCCAATGGCTCTGGGACACCCCCAATACCCCTATTTTGTTTCTAACTGAGTCGAATTCTAAATCTCTAGGAACAATTTATGCCTCTTTCAGTATCTTTGATTGGGCCTCTATATGATCTCAAAATGGAAAACTTGTTGTTTACAATCATCTTCAGCTCCTGAAACCTGATCCAACGTGCTCAGAGCATCCAAAACTTCTAGGATACACTCTTTCTGAGCCAACATTGGTCAAAAGTTTCCCAATTTATGGCCGAGTTAATTTTGCCTAGGAAAGCTCCTCTAAATCTGGAGCAACTCCAGTTAACTCCACCAAATCTGGAGTTCCTGCAAAAATTGGCAGACTCTGCCAACTTAATCCACAAGGATAAGCTTGGATTAATTAATGGTTAAGCGAGGTTTAACTTTAATTAAGAGAGAGTTTGGCATTGTTACCATTTGAGGGGTCTTGACCCAGGTTCGAATTTAAGGTTTACCAACAAACCCCTACACCACTAGCCCTTTCGGCAATGGCCTAATTGTGCAGGTTAAGGTCTCAACCAAAGTATTATAGGAGGGTGTTGGAACTAGGTCTCCGCACCCTGAGAGAGAGAAATTTAATTAAAGTGGGTCCATTCAGATCTAACAGACCTACGTTAGAGAGGCCCTAACACAGAAACCCTTAACCGTATATCAGCGGAATAACTTAAGAGAAGCTCATAAACCATTAGATAACATGTTAAAAGAATCAAGGTGACTAATCATAACTAGATCTATTGGAATTCATTCCTTCTTACAGTGTCACATCCACGTGCGCATCAATAAATCATCAGTATTCAATGAGCAAGTATAATCTTAGAAATAACATAAGGCATAGCTAATAATCATAACACAGAAACACTTACATATCACAAAACAATATTCTCATCATTCATATTTAGATCCAACTTACATACTCTAATTACCAGCTCACGCACACATCCAACGGGGTCTGCACACAATAGTACTTAGGGTCTCCACACACACAGCCAACAGGAGCCCTTAACTAGACAATCCACACAATAGATCTCTACAATTCGTATCAAAGCTTAATGAGACTTAAAAACTCACTTCTAGACTTTGACTCATCCATCTATTTATATCATATTAGCCTACGCTAATCTATGGTCCGCAAAATGTGGTTTTCATGCTCTTTGTCTATCCTTTGACCCATTACAATTCATTGAGGGATTTGACCCACATAAAAGCCCCTGCACTAGAATAGTCTATTACAAAATATTACAAAATTGTACCAAAATTGCAACTATGGGATCCCACTACAACAGGCCCCCAACACAATCTTGTGACTCATCCCGAGTCACATCAGCAGTGGGGTCTCCATATTCTCTTCAAGTTGTTCGACAATAGCAGAAAAAGGGGGAAGGAAGCCTTCACTCTGCGCGGTTGCATTATGCGCGATGTCGACCAACTTTTGTGAAGTTGCTCCTTCAGTGGTTGTGGTGACACTCTCCAGGGTCTGGTTCAACTGCTTTACTCCCACATATAAGTCTCGTGATAGGTTTAGAGCTTCATCAGCCCATGGCTTGAGGTGGTCACTGAGAAACTGCTTCTTGTGGCAGAGCTCCTCAATTTCAACTCTGAGCATGTGGCTGGTTCGAAGACGCGCTAGGCATTGTGTTGTTACGAGGGTGGGCATGGTAGCTTCCATATATTCAAAATCTTGCTCCTCCTAGCGCAACTCCTGATTGAATTGGCGAAGGAGGGGATCACACTGTAATATGGACCATAAACCCATAACAGTATCTAATAATTCAGAGCTCTTGGTGATCTATAATGATATACTTCTTATGGCTTCTTTGATCAGTGTGGTTCACTGGGCACGCACCTCAAGAGGGGTCTCAGGCTGCAGTTTGGCTTGTAGCACAAGAATTTTTTGCTCCAAGTCTACTTTGACAGCTTGTACTTCTGTCCTTGAGGCCTTCAACATAACTACCAAACCTTCAACCTTGTCCTGTGGCACAGCGGAAGAAGGAATCACTTCCAGCATGTCCTCACATAGCTGGTCAATTAGATGTTCTAATTCAGCTTGCTGCGCAACTGCCATAATGTGTGTTGCCTAAGCTATGGTGGTTTTGGTAGCTTTGGTCACAATGGTTTTATCGACCTCACTTAGCTATTGCTGCACCCACATTTATCTGTGATAGAGCTTACCAGAGATGAATATGTAGAGAGCGTGTAGCTGCTTACTTGTCAATCTCGTAACATTGAGATCGACCGCAGAACAATATCCCCTCGTTTTATAGCCTCTTATGAGTGAAAACGGTTGTATTAGTATTAAATTCAACTTACCATCAAGGAAACGGTAAAAAATCCTCCCAGATCATTGCGTTAATTTCCAAATACCCGCTCCATTCAATGACAAAATCGCTTTTTCATCGAGTTTTACTATTCCAACAACTACTTTTTCTAGCTACGCACTACCCTTGTGCCTTCGTCACATATTTTCGTGCCTCCTTACCTGCGCACTTACCCTATGCGCTCATCAGACCCCCTTCGCTTTTCCTTCCTTGTGCGCACAACATTCCTTATACAAATACTTCGGCCATATAGTCATTTGGTAGGCGTCGGGTTGTCCTTATAAGGTTTCAAATGACTTCCAAAGACGTACCCAGGAAGGTAGTCTCTGCGCAGCGTAGCCAACATGACTGCACCACCATCTGTAATCTCTTTCACTATGTATGGGCCCAACCAATGCTTACAGAACTTTCCTGGGTGGCGCGCAAACTAGCTATCATAAAGCAGCACCAATTCATCTTCCTTGAAGATCTTCTGTTGGTTATCTCGATCATGCCAAGATTTTTCTTGAGCCTTCTAAACCTGTTGGTGAAAGTTAGCAATGAACTGATCCTCTTCCAACGCAACCAGTTGCGGCAAGCATTCCTCCATGATGTCAGGTTTTACCATGTTTGTAAAAGCTGCAATGCGTAGTCTAGGAATGATATATTCCATGGGCATGATGGCCTCCTTCCTGTAAACCATCCTGGAAGGAGATTTCCAGTTAGTTTCTTGCATGTGATCCTATAAACCCAGAGCACTAACGGGATGCGCATGTCCCAATCATTTCGGTCAGAATTACATACCTTAGTTAGAGCATGTTCCAAATTTTTTTGAAGGTCTCTACTATTCCATTCGCCTATGGGTGATATGGGATACTCTTCACATGGTGGATCTGAAATTCTTCTGTCAAAGCTTCAATAGTTTCAGTAACAAAATGCATACCTCTATCGCTCATTAATATATTTGGGTAGCCAAACCTGGTAAGAATATGCTCAAATATGAACTGCGCAGTGGTATCTGCAGTGAAATCCTTTATAGCCTTTGCTTTCACCCATCAGGTTACATAATCAGTTGCAGTAATGATGTAATGGGCACTCGTCTTCTTTCCTAGGGGGTTCATGGGTCCTACAAAGTCTATGGCCCATTTGTCGAATGCCTGCAAAGCCATTTGTGGCTGCAGGGGCATCTCATCTCTGCGCGAAGGCTTCCCTATCTGTTGTCATGTGCCATAGGCACAACAATATGCATGGGCATCACTATGCAATGTGGGCCACCACAACCCAACCCTCAACACCTTCTACGTAGTTGTTTTTCCTGCATTGTGACCTCCTGCCACCCCTCCATGGGCCTCAGCTAAGATAGATTGTCTTTCGTGTTCTAATACATACCTCTGCAACACCTCATCTTCTCCCAGCTTGTATAGTTGACCAGTAATTATGGTGAAATCAGTTGTGTGGGCCAACAACCTTTTTTTATGCTGTATTGAATAGTCTGCAGATACCATTCTTGCACTTAAGAAATGAATAATGTCTGCAAAGTTCTTGTAAACCACCTTGATAGCAAAAAGCTGCGCATCGAGTAACCCTTCTTCTGAATTAGTTGGCTCTTCTCCACTCTCAATCCGAGACAAGTGGTCAGGTTCAACATTCAGTCTCCCGGGCTTCAGAATAATTTCAAAATCATAGTCCTGGAAAAGAAGTAACCATCTACAAATCTTCCCCCCAACACAAGCTTATTGACTAGGTACTTTAAAGCTAAATGGTCAGTGAAAATCTTGAAGTGTCTTGCAAATAGATAATGCCTATATTTCTACAGGACATACACCATTTTCAATCCTTGTCGCTCAGTAGTATAATAGTTATGCTCTGCGCTAGAAATTTTCCTAGTAGCAAATGCAATCGGGTGATCGTTGTCTCCTTCTCTAGGTTGTGCTAAGACAACTCCTAGGGATATCCCTGATGCATCCACATGTACATGAAAAACCTTCGCCCAATCTGTAAATATGAGAATAGGCATAGTTACCATCTTTTCCTTTAGTAGCTCAATACTCTTCTAACACTCCCCATCCAAAAAAAATTATACATCCTTCTTTAGCAGCTTCTCCATTGGCACAGTGATTAGGGTGTACCCTTGAATAAACTTCCTGTAGTATCTGGTGTGCCCTAAGATGGAGTGAAACCATTTCTTAGTGGTGGGGACTCCTAAATTGATGATAATTTCAATCTTGGCTGGGTCAACCATCAATCCCTGCTAACATACAACGTGCCCCCAAAAAATCCCAAATGGTACCTAGAATATACATTTGTTGATGTTTAGCAAAATCTAGTGTTTCCTGCAGGCATCCAACATCATGTGCAGGTTAGACACATGCGTCTTTACTAAGCCAAAAAATTTCCAATCATGAAACTAGACCTTCAGGAACTTATGAATGAATTCTTTGAATACTACTACAACTACGCCCGAGAAAATGACAGGGGCATTCTTAAGTCCGAAGGGCATGACAGTGTATTGAAAGGAGCCCCATTCGGTCGTTGTCTTGTTGCAATCTTCAAGTGATATTATGATCTTATGGTACCCTGAGAACCTGTCAGTGAACGAGTATGCGTCCTGACCTCCCACATTATCCAAAATATCATTAGATAATGACGTAGGGAATGGATCATGTACACCGGCATCATTCAGTTTGCGCAGATCTATGCAAATCCTTATCTCTCCTTTGGTTTTATTTTCTTGGACCATCATAGGGCTTAACCAATCTGACTGCTCTACTGGCTCAATGTAACTTGTAGGCAACATCTTGTCAATTTCCTCCTTGAATTTCTGTTTTTATTTAGGATTCAGCTGATAGGGCCGTTGTTTGAAAGGATGTGCATCAGGCTTCAAGGTGATTCTCATGACACCCATATCTCCCACGATTCCCTTTATCTCAGAGAAATGTGTAGGGAACAGGTTCAGATATTTGGTGAGTAGCTCCGCGATCTTACCAACTGTATCATCGTCCCAATAATACCCAATTTTGGCCATCTTGGGATGCTCTTCCATTCCAATGTTTACTTCCTTCAACTTTAATGGCTTGGTCACATCTACTATCTGCAATAGGGGTCCTGCAACTGCGCGCTCTCCTTCCAACTCTGGGATAGTGATATTTTTGGGATCCTCATTGTAACCTTTGACTGATGAATTTTGGCAGTTGGAAATATCATGTATCTATGCATCTCATGCTTGTGTAACACATTCTTTCCATGGTAAGGACTCATCAAATACAAGAGCATTTATATCTTGCAGTGATTCATCTATTTTCTCTGCTCCTCCTACTAACCCAAACTTCACCATGAAATATTTTTTCATTGTACCCCAATACAAGTGCACTGGTGTAACTCTTCATCCAAATACCAGGTTGTGGGGATTGGTCCTAAGGAATGAATAAACATGTGGACACATTCATTCCAAGTCATTTCATTCCATACTTTCATCCACATAGCCAAGTTCTTGTGTGCATCCCCACGACTAGAGAAGAGCTCCATGGGTGGTTTGAATACAGGTTCAAATAGTAGGATCATCATTTTTCATAATTCCTCCCAGTCCTAAAAATCTCCCTTATGGGTTTCCCACCAACATGCAGGGCTCATGTGCATAGCCAAGTCAAGCATCAAAAGCACTGTTCTTGAGGGGCATCTTATTAGAATGATTTAAGAAATTATTTAACACTACCCAAACCATAAAAGTAGGGAAGTTCTCTTATCTCTGAGGAGATACATCAGAAGCTCTTTGTGATCTTAAGGCACCGCAATGCAGATAAGTCATGAAACCGATTCTGCCAATTTTCTATCTCACCATCTGAGTCTGAGAGACATGCACTATATTTCTCCCAACACAACATGCCATCATATGTGGGGTTGATTTAATCGTTATCCCGGGAAGTCAGTTTGTAAATGTGATCAACATCCTCCTCCACGTGCACTCGTTCTGTATATCTTTCACATTATGCTAGATCCAGGGGGACTATTACCCGCATACCATTGTTCTCAAAGACCATGCTTCTCCTTTTCAAATTGATGATACCTCCCATGTCAATGGCCCATTCCATACCTAAGAGTGCAGGATAAGGGTCCACATCATCTAAAATTTGGAATACCTCAAAATTTGCATAAACTTTAACTCTCGCAATGTCTATCACAACCTTCGACAACTTCCCTAGTGGGATGATCTTATGTTGGTTAGCCATTCACAACTGCATAGTGAACCATTCCACCTTGGGTTATCCCATCCTCTTCTAGGTTTTTTTGGGCAATAAATTGGCATTCGATCCTAAATCAAGGATGACTTGATCCATTTCATAATCTCTAATCTGTGCAGTCATAAGCATCTCCTCACCAATCCTTTTCTTGTTCTTATAAAGCTTGTTCACAATTTTAACCTCCATTTGTGGGGCAACATTTTCTGCATAGCTATCTATTAATGCTTGGATATTCTCCATTTCCTTATGGTTGCGCAATAACTTCATACATGCTTGAAGAAATGGCTTAACTGCTTCATCTGCTTTTGGATCCACCAAATTCCTTGAAGTGGATGCTTTGTTCTTAAAAAATTCCTTCCTAGCTTCGATGAAAATCTCTTTCTCCTTATGCAATTCCAGGCTCTCCCTTTTTTTAGAAACCTTCCCAATCAGTGGTTTAGGCACAAATTTTTCCTCAGCTCCCCTAGTGGAAATGCCCTTGCATGTAATTACATTGATACTTGGCCCATCATTCTATGGTTCCACCTGAACTCGTTGTACATTTTGTGTGGGTGTATGTTGTTTCTCCTGCATCTTCGCTATTAGCACATGACAATCTTCAATTACATGGTCGAACTGTCTGCAATACCTGCAATATTGGCGCGCGAGGTTCAGATATTCCCATGCATAATGTCCAATGTCCCCACAGTTGTAACAAATTAGTTGCCCTCATCCTCGACCTGCGCTTCTACCTCTCCCTCCTCCCCGTCCTCTTGCAAGGGATCCTCCCCGCCCCGAGGGAGTACTGGCGATGAAGGGTCAACATGTACCATGTATAGGTTTCCCCTATCTACCATTCGGGCGAATGTTTGGTAGTTGTGCTTGTCATGATCCACTGACAAGCAGAATCTGCACCATTGTTGCTTTAGTTCTAGAACAAAGGCACCTATTCATGGGCAATGATCTGTATCATGTATTCCTCTTACCCAACAGTTGGCACACCACAACGTGGGTACTCGGTCAAGCCATGCCTCTAGGGCGTAGAGGACTTAGTCCCCCAGCCTACATATAATATGAAAACATAGGGCATTGATCCTTATTGTGTCCTGATACCCTATAGCGTATGCACCAGACATCCATGATAGCTTCTTTATCCTGATCCTTTCACAAATTTTTAATTTCTGATTGCATCGCCTCTAGCTAGCTCTGGATCTATAGTGCTACAAATTGAGCATCATCCCTGGGCACAACTTCTAACTTAATGGCAATATCTAGGGCTTCTTCTTGGGAGTCGATCTTCTGCTAACCCATAGGTTTGCGTAGATGTGGTAACAGCATGGAAATAAACCATTCCTTGTGTTGTTTGTCCTCATAGAAAAATCCTCCATCTCTGATGACTTTTTTTAGCCACTGGTGAGCTTCCCAGATGGACTTTGTAGGTCCATGTTTAAAATCTTTCAACTTGACCACGCATTGAGAGTAGGACTTAGGCTTCCGGAACTGCTCCTTTAGGGCATCCCTAATGTCATGTATTGAAGGATTCACGTGCTCACCAATGTATCCCATGAACCAATCTAGGGCCCGTCCTTCAAAGGCTATGGATAGCTTCACTCTCTTGATAGAATCATTATTAATATTCTACGCAGTCCATACCGACTCTGCTACAAACTAGAATCGATCCATATCCTCATCCCCTGCACCCTTAAAGGTGGGTAACTTCATGTGCACAGCCATATCGTCTGCAGGAGGTGGCGGAGGGGGCTTAGGATATTTCTTGCCTTTTCGCGGGTTTGATGGTGGTGTAGTCTGGGGACTAGTCTCTGCATGTGCAACCCTGCCTCTGTTTAGATCAAGGGGATCTCTTAGAGGACTATATACTGATCTATCCCCTTCTTGATTAACCTGGTAGTATTTACCACTTCGCATTCCGCTTTCACTTTGGTCGGAGCTCATTCACTCGGTGTGGCTGCACAAGACACCCTTTTCACACAATAGCATCTTAATCAGCAGCGATAATGTTTGCGAGAACTGATCGATCGCAAATTCGGTAACAAATCCTCCCAAAACACTATCAACCCAATGATCTACAGTCCAAGTGATCTTCTTATCAGCCTTCTCGAACTGTTGGATTGATTCAGGGGTCCACTGCATGACCTGATCGTCCTTCCAATAGTTTTGAAATTATGCTAACCTTGCCAGCCATTCTTACAGTTCGTGTGCCAAGGTTACGAAAAATATTTCGTACACTTCTGTAAAAATGTACTTGTTCTTCCACTCTTCAGCAGATAGCTTCTTACTTCTATTATCTTTTAGGGAAAAATCTTGAATCTATTTTTCAAACCAGTCCTCAATTTTAGGCTTCAATGACTACCAATGACCCCATGGCATTACCCGATCTCTCTCTCAAAATGCTCCCGGTCCCAGCAACGGAACCATTTTTTGGTTTGAGGGGTCTTGACCCAGGTTCAGATTTAAGGTTTACCAACAAACCCCTTTACTACTGGCCCTTTCAGAAATGGCCTGCTTGCGCAGGTCAAGGTCTCACCCGAAGTAGTATGGGAGGGTGTTGGAACCAGGTTTCTGCACCCTGAGAGAGAGAAAGTTAATTAAAGTGGGTCCCTTTAGTTTTAACAGACCTGTTCTATATAAGCACTAACACAGAAACCCTTAACAGTATATCGGCGAAACAACTTAAGCGAAGCTCATAAACCATCAGATAACATGTTAACAAAAGCAAGGTGACTAATCATAACTATATCTATGCTTTCATTCCTTCTTACAGTGTCGCATCCACCTACGCATCAATAAATCATCATTATTCAACGAGCAGGTATAAGCTCAGATATAACATAAAGCGTAGCTAATAATCATAACACAGAAACACTTATATATCACAAAACAATCTTCTTATTCATTCATATTCAGATCCAAGTTACATACTCTAATTACCAGCTCACTCACACATCCAATGGGGTCTGCACACAATAGTACTTAGGGTCTTCATGAACAAAGCCAGTAGGAGCCCTTACCAAGACATTCCACACAACACATCTCTACAATTCGTATCCAAGCTTAATTAGACTTTAAAAACTTACTTCTAGACTTCGACTCATCCATCTATTTATATCATATTAGCCTGTGCTACTCTATGGTCCGCAAAACATTGTTTGCAAGCTCTTTGTCTACCTTCGACCCATTACAATTCATTGGGGGATTTGACCCACCCCAAAGCCCCTGCACTAGACTAGAATATTACAAAATATTACAAAATTGTACCAAAATTGCAGCTAGGGGAGCCTGCTACAACAGGCGCTGATGGCACGCTTTAATTAATTGACATTTAAAAATGGATTAGCACATTTAAAACATGGTTTAAGGGTTAAATAAACATGTTTAGAGTTTGTTAAACTCTACGCTTAATGAGGCTCTCGTCGGTGGTTTTGGGCAGTGGTCCTATGGACCAGGGCTGACCCCTCTTTTCCCTCTGCCGTGTAATAATGTCAACTTTAAACAAATGTGTATTTCATAATATGTTAAGAACGAATGTGTAGGAGAGGCGGTGGATCTTGGCGCTGGTGGAGAGGAGGTCGTGGGGTCTAACCTCAGAGCCTCCATAAAAATTTTGACCAACAAAATTGCATAAAATTTTTGACCAACAACATTTCATAAGCTTTCAACCTTTTGGGGGGGCACGTAGCGGCCTCCAGGCTAGCCACATGTCGTGACCCGATTGGTCCTACCAACACCAATCAAATTGCACCAAATCACTGAAATTTCAACCAACCACTAGCTAACACTTGTTAGATTCTAATTCAACCAACTAGAGCTATATTTTGGGAATATTCCTTGGAATATACCTTTTTCTCACTGGGCTGTATGGATGCCTAGTCAACATCCCTATCACCAAAATTTGCATCTTTGTGAAAATGATCAAAATGGTCTAACTTTCTCATATGGGCTTTGTTTTGTGCGGAAAAAAGTGCATCAGAATCAGGAAGATGAGATCTATTTGGTCATTTAGGTTTCGAGCAATTCTAATCACTTTCATTTTTAGCAAAAAAATTCCCCCATTTCAGTTTATGATCATCTGAATTCCTCTTTGTTTGAGTTCACCATTTATTTATGCACTCAAAAAATGACTACCCTATTGGCTTTGATCTTCAACTCTTACGATATAGTTTATCCTCATCATTAGTGAGTCATACCAAATATGAATGAAAACTTCCAATCACGTCCACAGGGAACTTG
The DNA here is from genome assembly GCA_034641835.2 of Pinus albicaulis. NCBI lineage: Eukaryota > Viridiplantae > Streptophyta > Pinopsida > Pinales > Pinaceae > Pinus > Pinus albicaulis. The sequence goes on from CM076583.1 coordinate 266,757,958, forward strand.
AATTGCAGTGAGCAAGTTTTACCATCGCTAGAATTGCTAACTCGATTGGTCGATTTCGTCCAAAAGTTATCACTTTTCAACAACCTATAAGGTTCCACTGGACAACACTATACAATTCTCCTTATTAGTCCTTGCCTACGACAATGCAGAGACCGTAGCAATCACTTGTAGTTGAATTTATTAATTGTGTTGACCAAATCTCTTTATCAAAATTTAACCAAACGTACACGATGACAATTTTGGCTTAGAAAAATTTAACCAAAGTCTTAATTGCACATCTTATTGGAGGCTTCATGTGTCTTGAGGCACTATTAAAATGATATGCAAATTTTATACTGCACTTCCATAGGTTAAAATTAGGTATCTATGCATTCATATTTTTTATAACATGACTAATGCGAGCATTAGTCTTAGAAATTAAATGTTAGTATAATGAAATTATTGAATTAGTGATATAAAAGCTTGATCATCCACTGCTTAGGAATTTGTTTTGTTGTTTTGTTGTCCACCTCTTGATCGACCACTGCTTTTTTTGTTTTTTTACTGTCACACTTCTCCACCGAAAATATTTTTCCTTTTCTTCAAGAGGTCTCCGCACCGCCTGCTTCACTGTTTTCTTTAAGAAGGATTCCCACCAATCGCTTAACTATTTCAGTATCGAAATTTGACTTGGAATTATTCCATCTCCTCTTCATTATTATTCACCACCAACTCTTCTCTACAAAATTTTCAACTTGTGTGCTCCCAAAGTTAAATTTTACATCATTCAAAAAATTACAAACATCATTTGTTGGCTTGATGGGGCCTAGACCCAGGTTCAAAATTGACTGCGCAGTCCTACAAAACCCACTATTTCTGGTCCTTTCAGCAACGAACTGCTTGCGCAGATCGAACTCTCACCCGAGGCAATATAGGGGGATGAAAGAACCAGGTTTTTTCATCCAGATGGATAGAGGATTATGGCTCTAGGTATTTTCCTTCTTAACATAGCTTCGCAGGTCAGATATATCAATAATACAAGCATTTTTCAACACATATGTTGAACTTAATACTCGACTACATGATATTACTTATTCATGCATTAAACAAAGTAAACAACCATAAACAATACTATGTTATTCAATTATAGATCAAAACCCTTATTCAGAACAAAGATTCATAAATAGTAAGTAAAAGAAAACCCATCAATATAACTCATATATATACAACAGTTCTTTCATTAATAGCCATATATTTATTATACATTCAGTTCCACCCTACGAACATAACTGTAGACATCATAAGGTCTTCGTGCACACAACTACAGGATCCTTTCCTCTAACCCAAAACACTGACTCTGACTTAAACAATCTTACATCCAAATGCATCTCATTAGATCTATCATTTAATATTTCTTTCCTTTTTATGACTTCTATCTAGGCTCCTTATATAGGTTTGGTGTTTACGATACTGTGGTCCAAAAACAATGGGAAGATTCCAACCTTCACAAAATAATTCCATCCCATTACATTATAAGGGGATTTAACTCATTGCAAATCCCCTAAGACTCAGAATATACTCCACATTGTGTGCTCTGCTCCTTGATCTTCGAGGTCTTTCTCTACTACTTTTTTCGAGGGGATCCCATATCCAACAGGCACCGAACACAAAATTGTGACTCGTCCTAAGTCACAAAGTTGGTGTGCCTGCTATGTTTGCTTTAACATTGCTTAAGGAATCCTTCAACAGTGGAACCGCTTTGGCGCACTTATTTTCAAACACTCTGACTTCCCTTAGCAATGTCTCCGTAACTTTCTTACATTCCTTATGCTCGAATCCATTATGTGTCATGCACAATTCCTTTAGCTTATTTCCCGCAACTTGGGAGAGATGGATGAAATCAGCTCCCCATGGTGTCAATATATCTATAAGTAGCTTAGCCTTCTTGCGCAACTTATAAACATGCTCGTGTAAGAATTGACCCTCTTGGAGATGGGTAAGCCACTGCACTGGTGATAAGGTATTTGCAGTGACCTTAAACTGATCCATTTTTTCAAGCTTTTCGCGCACTTTGGCCTCTATATTTTGCACCTGAGGGTCCTCCTGCAGTGAGGCCCATGCATATATAACTTCGCCAAATACATTAGAACACTCTTGTATGCGGAACTAAACATGTTATGTGGAAATTTCCAACTCCTCCGTGCACTGTTCCCAGACTTCTCGCAGAGTGGTAGGCTTCAATTGCATTTACAACTCAATTATCTTCATTTGTAACTCAATGCGCACTTCATTGACCTTAGATTTAGAATCCTTAACTATTGTGGAAAGCTTGGCCATTTTTTCTTCTAGCACAGCTGCTGGATGATTATGGAGCTCTGGTAGCTTGTTGCAAGCTTTAGAAATAGCCTCCTCCAACTTATGTCTTTCCGCTACCTCAGTCGCACGCTCTTGGACAACAAGTTTCTTTCCCTTGGCCATGCTCTACCTTTCGTTCCTAACATCTTGAATGATGTGAAGGGAGAATTTTTGTCTGATCTTCAATTCCTCGCCAATGCCCTGGTGGAGTTCATGCAAAGCCTACAGTGGCATCACAACAAGATTCATATTTGTATTATATGAGTGGGCCACCTTCCTTAGCTGCTCTTGTGTGTCAAAAATAAATCAACCTATAGGGATAGGCACCATGTGGGTATCATAGTTCAACGCCAATTCATGTCTTATTGTGCTTGTACTGGCCTATGCTCTGCTCATCTGAACCACACTCATTTTCAACCTACTCATGCTTTCCTAAACTGTAACGCTCGCCTACACCTGGAAGTCTTGTAGACCTTTATGGACATATTCCAACACTTTCTTATATTTCTCATCGATGTTACCCCATAACTCCTCAGTGAACTGCCACACTGTGTCTCCTATGTCATAAATTTCCTCCTGAATGAGGAGCATTTTTTTCAGGCCAACATACCTATCAAATTTTACCTTATTTCTTACTCTTCCATTTTGTGGCTGTCGAATCTTGGTCGTAAAATAGGAATATGGATCTGTGCCAAGATCAACGCCAAGAGTATAATCCCCTCCAGTCTCTAGAGTTTCTCCTTCAATGTCATGTTTAGTCACATATGTGACTTTCATGTCCTTTTTTTATATTGGATTATTGGGATTCACCCCACTTGTTCCTGCCTACTTTGTGCCTTCAAGAAGTAGAGTTCAACAATCGCTCGACTAGTGACTCATGATGGATTCCACATCTTCTTCTTTGACTAGGTACAACAACTCATATGAGACCCTAACAAGGTCCTTCTTTGCTTGGATATGTATGTGGTGGAATTCCACTTATAACTCTATGACCTGTGGATACTGCTCCACAATTCTTGCTGATAACCAGGGATTTTGGTTAATAATTATTCGTAAACACATCTCAAATCCTACCTAGAAACATTTATTGGACATAATCCTCAATGGCTCTATCGAATGCCATAGTGAAGCATATATGGCTTCTTCGCATAGATCACAGTCCACAATTTTTAACTACAACTCCTCGGGCTCTTTCCATTCCATCAATGCAATGACAATCAAGAGGCACATGTAGTATAACTATTTTCCTTCTTCTTGTCCTACTCTGCAATCGGCAAGGAATTCCATACATAAGTATCTGACCCAGTTATATAAAACACCCTTGACGCACTCCATAGGTAAGGCTATTATAGGAGCGAAAGCCTCCTTTCTGAAACGTTTCCTAATAATATTTCCAACAAGAATGTGTGCGGCGAAGTGCATATTTCTATAAAAAATGGAGTTAATTAAATAACGATGAGTTCCCTTCATTAGATCGTATTCATTATTCATCTTATCAAAAAGATTCTTATCATGGATTTTTCCCACAAAATTCTCTATGGGATCCAACCCAAGCCAAGGGAGGGCTATTATTATCCTTATGAGTGTCTAGTTAATGGGGATCTTCCCCCACAACAAACAATCATCATGCACTAAGGCTAATAATTGGCACACACAAATAGTGTTGATAAGACTTCAGTCGAAGTGTGCCACATATAACATGTTGAGTATCCATACCTTTTGGATACCCTTCACCAATTTCATTAGCTCTAATATTGCCATTCCTCCTTCGTAGGCCTACTGGTGAAGATATCTACTGAGCTCGAACTGTGGGTATTTTCTCCGATCATTAAAATCCCAATCCTCCATTCTTAACTAAGGCACCTTGGCCAGTAAGTCTCCTTCAACTGGAACCTCATATGGAATCAATGGTGTAAACACCTTGTACTTTGCTACGTCGAGGTCTTTTACCAACTTCTTAGCCTCTGAATTCCAGGGAGGAATATATGGAGGAAAACCTAGAGATAGGTTCGACCTCCTCAACATCGATTTCTTCCGGGGCTTCTTTTGATTTGTCACCATATGATTCTATCTCCATGGTATTTTTATGTCAATCTTGAGCTCCCCTAATCCATTTTTACTTTAGGAGTTTCTTCCAAGGGGAAAACCTTATCACTGGTTTCTTTGGCTTTGCATATGGAGTCGCCCCTGTGGTGGGCTTATTTCTAGGCGGTCTCAGCCCTGTGGCAGTTGCAGGTGGCGTGGCTGTCATGGTGGGATATACTCTTGGCAAGAATATGTAGTTGAGCCCTACCTTGATCAGGGTCTCTCTAAATACTTCAAAATTGTACTCTGACATGAAATAGCTTGCTCAACTCTCTTCCAGAAAACAATTTTTACATCTAACACTTAGCGCGCAAAGTTTTCAAATGGGGAGCAGGATCCTTGCTTTATAGAAAATTTCGTGTTCAAATTGCATCATCTCCTTTAGATACTCCTCATAAATTCCAATTTGGTGGCATACCCACCCAGACATGCCCATTAATTATATCCCTCCCACTCCTTTTAACATCCAAGTCCTTGTCCAATCAAATATTACCATTCCAACGCTCATATTTTGGATGAACTACATGAGAATCACCCCCTCAGCGAATGCCTGCCTTCTGTGGCGCAAAAACCTCCAATTGCACCTAAATTCAGTCTGTTGCACAATATTGTGACAGTGATGAAGCCAGCCTCCAACAAAATCATTGTACGTCTGTTCATCTCGTTACCCTCAGATCTCCTTCCCCAACACAAAATTGTTGGCCGAGTCTCTCTAAGCGGAATGTTTACAACATTCTAGGGTCTATTCCAACTACACATCCTATTCAGGCTGTACTAGAGTCCTCAGATCCTTAGTAATGTGAAATACTCCTACCTTAACTTCTTAAAGGGACTCATTAATACACTCCCAACAATCAACAAATCTATATGTTAATAAGAACCATTTTATCATCTTGTCCCAATCCATAGTGCTATGGCACAACTCTCTTTTGAGATACCATTGTTGAGCTATCGTCTCCAAGGAATGAAAGGACATGAGCACCCATTCTGGTTAAGGTTCGACACCCCAAGATTCAGTCCAACGAGCCAAGTTCTCACGAGGATCCTTCTGACCATTATACTTCTTCGCAATATTCATATTAGCATGACCAAATCTCAGCCTTATGAACTTGCAAAACTCCTTCAATCCTCCTAAACTTTCTTTGTACATGCCCCATCATCGAGCTAGAGTAGATGTCAAAGTGAAGTCCAAAACTTCATATATTTGGTCCTCAGGCACCTTTGTGATTTGGATTTATGCAGGAACGCAACAGAATATAGAAATAACCATAAACATAGAGATACAACAGAAATAAGGTTTCATTTCATTAATATCAAATCACAGAAATATGCTTACAAACATGATGGAAATAAAATAGCTAGGGTGCTGGTAGCGAATCTCTAGAAGAGATGTAGCGAATACAAACCTATGAACTGTGTTATAATGAGGCTCGAGGGCCTATTTATTATGGAGAAACAATGGAGAACTCTAAACGTCCAAAAACCTAACCCTAGGAGATGAAGCACCAAAACTATGGGCCCCGTTTGGGTAAATTGGTGTTTCAACTTCCCGGGGACGTAACTTCGGCATACTATCTCTGTTTGGGGCCTAAAAATGGCTCTATGAGTTCAGGACCCGAAAAACTACTAAAAATAGTAAGTTGTGAAAAAAACTGAAAGAGACAATGTTGGGGCCCCAAGTGGAATAAGCGGGTGACCACCAATATCCACCTGGATCATTCCCCCCCCCCTTAGGAAGCAATTGTCCCCATTGCGTTGAGTTCCTCCATGAGATGAGGAAAATTATATTGAACTTGGTCCCTAGTAAATCACTTGCCTTAATGCAGGAGTTAGCCAGCTTTGACAACCCAATACAATTGGATCTTCTGTCGGCGAGTGTTCTTGATTTGCATGTCCATGATACAGTATGTGGTGGCCTGTTCCATGCAGTCTAGGTTTAACTCTTCTGGTGTGAGTTCTTCTGCAATGTCATAGGTGTCCAATATAGGTGGGAAGTAGGGACGAAGGCGGTCTACATTGAATACTGGGTGGAGACCAAGGAATGGTGAAATACTGAGGTCAAAGGCATTGTTCCCTATAGCCTTGGTGATGGTGTATGACCCATATTGAAGTGGGCGAATCTTGCGGTGGGGTCCAGTGAGGCACTCCTTCTGCAAATGTAGCCACACTTTTTCACCCACCTAGAAGTTTTGTGGCACTCGATGCTGATCATCTCGTTGCTTCTACTTAGAATTAGGTCCATCCAATATGTCATGAACCTGTTGGCGGATGTGCTAAATGCGCTCGATGAAGTTGTTTTCTTTGTCAACTTCAGACTGGACATGAGCCGAACCAGCTTGAGTAGCTGCAAATGGCATGGCTACGTCAATGGGACATAGTGGCTGGAATCCCAAGCCCACTTGAAAGGGGTTGTGGCTGGTTGAGCTGTGGAGAGCTCGGTTATAACTGTGTTGTACATAGGGAAGGCTCTCATCACATGTGCGTGGATGCTTTGAATTGTACATGCGTAGAATGTTTACAATCATCCTATTGATGACCTCTGTCTGACCATCAATTTGGGGATGTAGAGCTATGGACTTGGTGAGCTTGGTGTCCAACATTGACCAAAGGCTAGACCAAAATGTGATGAGGAACCTGCTGTCGCGATCTAATATGATAGATTATGGGATCCCAAAGTGCACCCACACTCATTCAAAGAAGAGTTTAGCAGTGGCTTTTGATGTGATATTCTTCTTACAGGCCGCCATAATGGCCATTTTTGAGAATCTATCGACGACCATGAAAACACAGTCATTTCCATGCTTATTATAAGGAAGTCCTGACATGTAATCGATGGAGATGGATTCCCAAGGTCGACTAGGTGTAGGTAGCGAAGTATAGAGCCCTTGCTTCTTGATGGTTGGTTTGGCAATGGCGCAAGCAGTGGAGGATCTAATGTACTTCCTGACATCCTGTCGAACGTTCAGTCAATAGAAATACTTCTGCAGTACTTCCACTATTTTCTCGACCCCAAAATGCCCAGCGACTCGACTGTAGTGCGTTTCACATATCATCTTGGCAAGATTTCTTGAAGGAACATAAAGGTGTCCCAGGTGACATAATAGTGCATTTTGGAGGTGAAAATTTGGAACTTGGATACTCCCCAAGAGTGCATTGTATGTGTAGCTGAATTCTGGATCGCTCTTATAGAGAAGTGGCCAATCAGAAGTCTCAAGCCCACAAGAGTTGAGAACTGTGGTTATGGCCACGATCGGTGGTTAGCTGAGGTAGTCTGCAACATTATTGGTGCTACACTTCTTGTACTTGATGTTCAAATGAAATTGTTGCAGATATGTGGACCACTTCTGATAGCGATCGTTCTGAACTTCCCTTCTGTTTGTATGAACTACAGGGGTCAGTGGTTTGTGTGGATGATTTTCTCCTTCCCCAAAATGTAATGCTTCCATTGTCGACAAGCCTGCATAATGGAATACATTTATTTGTCATAAGTGGGATACTTTGGAACTGTGTCGGACAATGTCTCACTGTGATATGCCACTGGATTCCCCTGTTGATTAAGAAATGCCCCAATAGCATAGTCAGAGGCATTTGTCTCGATCTCAAATGGTTGTTGCAAGTCTGGTAATCTGAGCACTGGGGAAGAACATAGGCGATGCTTCAATTCTATGAACGCCTTCTGTTGAGATTCTGACCAACATAAATTTTCTTTCGCTCCTCCCTTGGTGAATTGACTCAAGGGCCAAATGATATGAGAGAATCCCAACACAAACCTGCGGTAGAAATTAGCAAGACCCAGAAAGTTGCGAAGCTCTGTTAGGGTGGTTGGGGCTGGCCAATCCCAAATGACTTGGATGTTGGCTGGATCCACATGCACCCCTCTTTCATCAATAATGTGTCCCAGATATTGAACCTGGGTCATGCCAAAAGTGCACTTCTCCAAATTGGCACACAACATGTGTTGCTGCAGTGTTTGGAGGACTTCTTGGATGTGGTGGAGGTGCTCTTCCCAAGTCTGGTTGAAGATCAGAATGTCATCCAAGTATACCACTACAAATGAGTTGGTGAATGGACGCAAGATGTCATCCATCAGCCTCATGAAGGTTGCGAGAGCATTTGTCAATCTGAAAGGCATGACGAGCCATTCAAAAAGGCCCTCATTGGCTTTAAAGGCGGTCTTCCACACATTAGAGGGTTCGATTGGTACCTGTGATACCCAGACTTGAAGTCGATCTTGCTGAAATATTTTTCCCCTTTGAGTTGGTCTAGAAGGTCATCAATCTGTGGGATCGGGTACCTATTCCAGACAGTGATCTTGTTCAACGCCCGATAGTCAATACAGAGTCTCCAAGTCCCATCCTTATTTTGTACCAACACGATCGGGCTCCCACAGGGCAATGAACTTGGCTGGATGCGACCTTTCTGCAGCAACTCCTGAATCTTCCTCTTGATTTCATCACTCTCCAGAACAGAGTGCCTATAGATCGGTCCATTGGGTAGCGGCGCACCGGGGGTCAGGTCAATGGGGTGCTTAACTTGACAGTGTCAAGGCACCCCTGTGGGAGAGGTCAAGATGACCCCGTACTCCTCCACAACCTTGTCCATTTGTTGTTGTCATGCAGAGGAGCCATGTCTGGAGGTCGTGGCCACAGTCTTCTTCATTCCTTGGGGGTGGATCATTAGGAAAACAAATTTCCTAGTTTGGGAAATGAGCTTACTACATTTTTTTGCAGTAACTAAACAGATAGTGGGAGGCGGTGGTACCTCTGGTATTCTATACAATTTATTTCCCAAAGTAACAATAACAACGCGAGACTGGGACTCATACATAGCATGTCACTTCCACAAGTATGGTTGGCCTAATAATACATCAGAAACATCAATAGGATCAATGTCACAAAATACCTCATCCGTGAAGGGCTTGATGCTATAGGGAAGGCGACACTACTGGCTGACGCGGAGATCCCGTCCTTGGTGAAGCCACCCCATGGTGTATGGTTGTGGGTGCGCAGTGATTGGCAAGCCCATCCGCTTCACGACATCTAATGAAATGAGGTTATTTTGACTCCCATTTTTGACAATGAACCATAGCAGGAAACCCTTTACCCACATATGGGAGTAGAAGAGACGCTCTGCCTCCTCTGGATCTTCTGGTTCCTCCTTCTGGATCTTCGTAGTGGCAACAGTGGCGTTGGACTCCTCACCAATAATCTGCTTCCATTTTTCATTCCCCTCGTTAGGTTATGATTCAAAGTCAGAGCATGCATCTGATTCAGACGCCCTCATCTCGGCCACCAACGACTGCTTGGGCCGACACTCACTTGTGTTGTGAGTGGAGCTCTTATGGAACTCACACCACTTTCCTGTGTCCTTTGGCTTCGCGGTGTTGTTCTTTTCTTGTGTCTTTCGCAAGTTGTTTTTGGTTGTCATGCCTTGGCTTTGTCCTTTGTTCTATGGTTTAGGGGCACCTTTCCCTTGCTTTTGATTCGGAGATCCAAAGTCTCGCTTCTTTTGTTTGAATTTATGCTCAATCTTGGAAGCATACTAGTATACCGTACTAAGTGAAGAGATGTTGAGGAACTCCATTTCCTCCTGAATGTATTTGTGCAAACAGCCGAGGATACTTTAGCACCAAATGTTTCTCTGAATCTTTGATACCCAAATTTGTGCGCAGGGTATGGAACAAATTTGTTAGATCATGAAAATCTTGATCCCTTTGTTGCCGCAGCGTGGTCCATTGTATGTACTTGTCCTCATAGCTCCCCACGGGATAGTATTGTTCCTTGATGGGATCTCGAAAAGAATTCCAAGTGGGTACGAATGAGAACAAAGAGGGTTCTGTCTCATCCTTTTTCTCACAGTAGGTTTCCCACCAATCCTTGACATGGGGGGTAGCTTTGAGGAGTGCAAAAATAATCTTCTCCTGGTCAGAAAAGTCAAGAACTGAGAAATATCCTTCTAATAGAATAAAAACCATCTATCTGTGGCATTTTCATCTATTTAACCCTCAAATATGGGAATGTCAAAGTTTACTTGTACCTTAAAGGGAGTCGCGCCTCTAGAATGGCTACTAGATGCAGATGCGCCGCCAGTGGGCAGTCGTTGAAGGATCTGGGAAAAGTTATCCATCATCACATTCCTTTGTTTTTAGAGGGCCTCCTTGAGCAATATTTTGATAAGATCTCCTGCTCCCTCATCTTTCCTTTCGTCCCCCATGGGCGTTCGTCAGGGGTTGCGAGGCTGATCTTGCAAAGGTTCCACCAGATCGAGCCCTAACTGCTTATACCCCAACCTCGTTGGGGAAATGGAAAGAAGGATCAAGAAAAAGCAGACCTCTTTGATACCACTGATCCAAATTTATGCAGGAATGCAGTAGAATACAAAAGTAACTAGAAACATAGAAATACAGCAGAAATAAAGCTTCATTTCATTAATATCAAATCATAGAAATATGCTTACAAACATGATGGAAATTAAATAGCTAGGGTGCTGGTAGCGAATCTCTGAGAAGATATGTGGTGACTACAAACCTCTGAACTGTGTTACAATGAGGCTCGAGGGCCTATTTATTATGGAGAAATAATGGAGAACTCTAAAAGTCCAAAAACCTAACCCTAGGAGATGAAGCGCCAAAACTATCAGCCCTGTCTGGGTAAATTGGTGTTTCAAATTCCTAGGGACATAAATTTGGCATATTATCTCCGTTTTGGGCCTCAAAATGGCTCCAGGAGTTCAAGACCTGAAAAACTGCTAAAAATAGTAAGTTGTGAAAAAAACTGAAAGAGACAATGGTGGGGCCCCAAGTGGAATAGGCGGGTGGCCACCAATATCCACCTAGATCATTTTTCTCAAATTCTTCCAGAAATAAGACAACATTCCCCATTCCATCATATAAAGGAAAGTCGCGTACTTCTGATCAGACACAACACAAAGATTTGGTAAAACTATTACAACACTTAGTGGGTACTTCATGCAACCGATTCAGCCAGAGCTCCAACTCCTCATCATAACCTGAAACACACAAACCGTCGTGCTCACAACATATTCTACCATCTGTGGTGCGACTAATCTATTCTTCATCATTCACAATAAGCTTATATATCTGATCAATCTTAGCATCCCCATACTCATGTTGGACATGCTTTGTATAGCGCGCAACTTCTGACGGATCCAGTGGCAAACAACTTGGGTACCATTAGTTTCAAATATCATCTACCTCTTCTTTAGGTTGATTATATTATCCATGTTGTAATTCCAATCAAATCCCAGCAAGGCAGGATACATATTACTATCATCAACAATCTCAATAACTTCGAATTCAACCAACATTCTAGATCCAAAAATATCTATGTTAATCCCCTTCAATCACCCCATAAGAATGATCTTCTACTAATTTTCCATCCTCACCTGAATTAGTGACGACTACAACTTAGGCCTTCCCATTCTCTCCCATGTCTTCTTCGGTATAACATTGGCATCTGATCATTGATCTAGAATGACTTGTTCCATCTCATAATATATGATCTGCATAGTCAACTACATCTCCCAGCCGGTTCTCTTCCTGTTCTTGTACACTTTATTTTCTCCGCGATGTTCCAATTGAAACTTTTCCTTGCTGTCACAGTTATCTATCAGTTCCTGTAATTCTTCTGTGACCTTCTGATCCCTAAGAAATTTCATACACTTCTGTAGAAAGGACGTCGAGGTAGACTGATCAACTTCCTTTACTTCGACATTCTCCTTAGGCGTATTGTTCAATGGAAACAAATGTTTCTATGTGGTGGATATAAAAGATTTAGGAGTCATAAATGTCTTCCTTGCTTCCATGAATTTCTCTTTCTCACACCGCACATTAAACCCAACGTTCATATCTTCATTTCTCCTTACCCATGTCTCTGTCACAATATTTTTTCATTATGTGCGGTCTCCTATGATACTCACACCACTACGTGTTACTATGTTAACACTATGATTTTCCTAGTGCGGTTCAACCCTCATCATTTGTATATTCTAAGCCATCTGCAGGCTGCACTTCTCCTGTATTTTAGCTAAAAAAATGGGACATTCTTTGATTTCATGACCAACTTCTTAACAATACTTTCAGGAAGGTGCAGTAAAATTCTGACAATCCATGGCATAATTTTCAACCCGTCTGTAGTTGTAACATATCATCTTTCCTCATCCATGACCCACACCTCCTCCTCTGCCATGCCCTCAGCCTAGGAAACCTCCTCGCGCATTTAGAGAACCCAAGATTCATGCCCTTCTACTTGCATTATATTGTTCTACATCATTATATCATTGCTCTTACAATGTTGCTCATCATGTCCCACCGAACTGCAGAAATTGCAGAACAATTGCTTTGACGATCTCACAAAATTTTGCAGTAGGTGACAATAATCCATAGAATGTTGGCCTATAACTTCACATAAGATACACCATATATGGGGCCCTATAATTGGCCCTGCACTCAATCTGGGCTTCAATGGACTCAACATATTAGCATTCAAATAGTATTTATCAACCGAGAACTGCTCTTTATAGTGACCCTCTACTTTGCACTTGATACACCAGAATTCCAAACTTATATCAGATCAAACCTCCTTTCCCTTCTTCAGATATTGTAGCTCCATGTGCAAGCTTTCTAACTAATTTTAAATTCATTGCACTCCTATGTTTGTATCAACTACTGGCGAAGCTTCAATGTTCATCGCAATCTCTAGTGCTTCATCCTGGGTAGCAATCTTCTATTGTGATAATGTAAATATAAGACGAGGCAACAACACAACAATGAAACATTCTATATGATGTTCATTAAAGATATTGAAACTAATTGGGCTCAATAGTGTCTTAAACCTCTAATCTACCTCTCACACGGTCTTAGTAGCCAACCGATTTATTTATTCGATCTCTGTGATACATTGGGACTGCGACTTTGGTTTCTTGAATTCAACGTTCAACGTCATATTTGCATTAGCCAAAGAATCATTTTAATCCGTCGTAACATATTCGATGTACCAGGAAAATTCTCTATCATGCAGTGTTTTATCTAGCTACACATTCATCATATTTTCATCTGTAATATTCTGCGAACTCCATATTACTTCTGCAGCAAACTAAAATTGTTCCAGATCATCTGATCCCCTGAACACATGCATCTTTGGAGGATGGGCCATGGCAAATGGGGAAGGTGGAGGTGGAGGTGGAGGTGGAGGTGGAGGAATAGAATAGGATGGGGTGATGATGGGGGTGGAAGGATGGGAAATGTCGGCAGTGTTTCGCTGAATTCGAGATCTCAGACTTCTCAGGTTAGCGGGGTAGAAGAAAAGAGATATCAACGCCTTAGAAATAAGCCACTTCGAGGGTGAAACCTCCAATACATTTCATAAATGAAAAATTCTTCGATGATATAATTTACAAAAACTCCTTTCTATATATAGGATTCCATGTGGCCATAATGTAATCCTAGTGGTCCACAATGTAATGCTAGCCGACCTAACAATAATAATTTAAGGGCACAATAATAAAAAAATGGGGGTTACAAGGGTACAATAATAACAATAAGGGGGTTACACTAATAATAATAAGGGACTATACTAGTAATATAGGGACCTAACATGCCCCTCTCCTCCAAAAAAGTGTTGTCTTCAATGCTTGAGTAGCTCTGGGTGCTTCTGTATAAATTTCTCATCCTCCCATGTAGAATCTTCAGTGGGTAAGTTTTTCCACTTGATGAGATACTCTGAAATTGATCGATTTCGTAGCTGTCGAGTTCTTGTTTATGTGACCGCTTCAGGTTCCAATATGATTTTTCCTTCCTCATCAAGTTCTGGAAATATTGTTTGAACTGGAAGATTTTCACCTATAACCTTCTTTAAGCATGAAACATGGAAAACTGGATGTACTCGCGAAGAAGCAGGAAGCTCGAATTTGTATGCCATAGTACCAATCTTTTGCAACACCTTGTAAGGACCATAGTACTTTGGCGATAATTTATTATCCTTCTTAGCTTGCTTGAGGGACATTTGTTTGTATGGTTGTAGCCGTAAAAATACCCAATCTCCTACATCAAAACTTCTCTCGTTGTGATGTTGATATGCCTGTTGTTTCATTCGATTTTGTGCCAAATTCAGGTTATCCTTTAAGAGTTGGAGAACTTCTTGCTGATGCTCGATGTGATCTTCCACTGCTTGAACCTTCAAATTTTACCTTAAAGATGATGTGATGGATGGTGGATGATATCCATAAAGTGCCATAAATGGGGTCATTTTTGCTGCAGTATGGAAGGAAGTGTTATACCACCATTCGGTGAGAGGTAACCACTTGACCCATTGTGTTTGTTTATCAGATACAAAACAACGAAGATATCCTTCCAAACATTTATTTACTATCTCAGTTTGACCATCAGATTGAGGATGATAAGATGAGCTATGAGCTAATTGAGTACCCGAACAAGAAAATAACTCCGTCCAAAAATTTCCAGTAAAAATGGGATCTCTGTCGCTCACAATAACCCTTGGGCTTCCATGTAGCTTTTGAATTCTGTCCATAAATGTAGTAGCAACTGTACATGCTTTAAATGGATGAGATAATGCACAAAAGTGTGCATACTTGGTAAGTCTATCAACTACCACCATGATGACACTCTTTCCTTTGGACTTAGGTAAACCTGTGATAAAATCCATTGAAATCTCCTCCCAACATTGACTTGGAATGGAAAAAGGTTGTATAAGTCCCGGGGTCTTAATTGTCTCAACTTTATTCTGCTGGAAAACCAAACATTCTGCCACAAAATTTTGAATATCAGATTTAAGGCCATCCCAAAAAAATTCTTTCTTCACCCTGTGGTAAGTTTTTAAAAATCCCGAGTGTCCTCCTAAAGGAGAAGTGTGCAATTCTAGAAGAATATTTTGTTTTAGTTGGAAATTCTTACAAAGATATAGGCGATCTTTGTACCATAAGGAATGATTTTTCCAAATAAATGTATCATATGTACTAGGATCTTGCTGCAACTTTTGAATGAGTGTCCATAAATCTTTGTCCTTCTTCCATTCATCTCTTGCTTCGGTTATCCAATCTGGTTGGATAATAGAAATGGCACAAAGCAATGCTTCCACCTCTTCATTCTTTCTTGAGAGTGCATCCGCAACAACATTAAGCTTTCCTTTTTTGTAGATTATTTCAAATTCATAACCCAACATCTTTGTGACCCATTTTTGATGTTCTTCTGAAGATAGTCTTTGTTCCAAAAGTGTTTAAGACTATCATGATCAGTTTTTACCTTGAAGTGTCTTCCCATTAGGTAAGTTCGCCATTTCTTTAGTGCATGCAGTATTGCTAACATTTCCTTCTCATAAATAGTTTTATGTAAATACTTTCCTTTGATTGGACGACTTTCAAAAGCAATGGGTCTTCCTTCCTGCATTAAAACTGCACCAATTCCATTTCCTGAGGCATCACATTCCACAATAAAGGTTTTTGTGAAGTCTGGCGTAGCTAAGACCGGTGCTAGGCACATTGCCTCTTTAAGATGTTCCAAGGCCTTAGTTGCTTCAGGAGTCCATGAAAATGCATCTTTCTTCAATAATGTTGTTAGAGGTGCTGCTATTCTCCCATAATTCTTAACAAACTTACGATAATACCCTGTTAACCCGAGAAATCCTCGCAACTGCTTTATGGTCGTGGGGACTTTCCATTCCTTAATAGCTTTAATTTTGTTAGGGTCTACTTTAACACCCTCGTGAGATATAATATGACCCAGATATTCCACCTCTTGTACTCCAAAGAAACATTTGGATGTTTTTGCATATAATTGTTTGTCCTGCAATAGTTTGAGCACCCTGTCAACATGTTCAACATGATCCTTCCAAGACCTGTTGTAGATTAGTATATCATCAAAAAATACTAGCACAAATTCTCTAAGGAAGGGTTTGAAAATGGAATTCATCAACCCTTGAAATGTAGAAGGTGCATTGGTAAGGCCAAAAGGCATGACCAAAAATTCATAATGACCCTCATGAGTTCGAAATGCTTTTTTTGGAATATCTTCGGTCTTCATTCTAATTTGATGATATCCTGAACGAAGATCCAACTTGGTAAAATAAATTGCTCCATGTAATTCATCCAATAATTCATCAATCACAGGAATGGGAAATTTGTCTTTAATGGTTAGCTTATTGAGCTCCCTATAATCCGGACACATTCGCCATGATCCATCCTTCTTGTGTACCAATACTACAGGAGCAGAGAAAGAACTTTGACTAGGTTGAATTATACTTGCCTCTAACATTTCTGCAATCATGCGTTCAATTTCGCTCTTTTGGAAGTAAGGATATCTATAAGGCCGGATGTTTGGAGGAACACTTCCTGGAATCAAATGAATAGCATGATCATGATCACGAATAGGTGGGAGTCCTTTGGGAGTTTCAAACTCCTTGGAATGATTGTCCAAGACTTGTTGGAGATCTGCAGAAATAGATGATTTTGATGTCGGAACTTCTAGTGAGCATAATTGTGCAATTACGCCTCGTTGTTCTTTATTTAGAATCTTTGTCATGACATTAGAGCTTATTATCCTTCCCGGCTTCCCTTCAATACCCCGTAATTCGACTTCCTTTCCTTCTGAAAAAAATTTCAAGAAAAGTTCTTGAAAATTAAAAGCTACCGTCCCCAAAGATTGTAACCATTGTACTCCTAGTACAACCTCAGCACCTCCCATAGGAATGGCAAGCATTGGACTAGTCAATACATATTCCCCCATGGTTAGCTTGATATTATGGCATTTTCCAGAGCAATTTATAGTTCCTCCATTTACAACCATCACTTGACATTCTGGTGCTGGGTATAGGAAACAATTTAATTCCTTGGCTACCTTACAATGAATAAAATTATGGGTGCTACCTGAATCGATCAACACTATTACCTTTTTCTTCTTGATTTGTCCTTTTATCTTGAGAGTTTGAGGAGTGGTAATTCCTGCCAGTGCATTACACGATATGGTCGGATTCATTTCTTCCTCTTCTGGGGTTGGTTCCTGGTGTATATCCTCTTCTTGTTCATTTTCTTCTCCCTCTTCACAATCTATGTAAAATAATTTCTTCTCAGCACACTTATGACCTTTAGTGTATTTGCTATCACAACTGTAGCAAAGCCCTTTTGCTCTTTTTTCTTCCAATTGTTGTGGTGTCAACCTTGTAGGTTGTGGAAATCTAGGCGTAGCAACACTTCCTTCTTTATAGAATTGAGTGGTAGGCTTCCTTGTCGCCATAGTTTTACATTCAACTTTTCTTGCCAACCTGAATGCCTTCTCCAATGAATCAGGTTCCAGAACGCGAACTTCATGTTGAATGTTATCCTTTAAAGTGCCTATGAAGAGATCAATCCTGTGTTCCTCTGGAATATCGGTTACCCTTATATTCAATTTTTGGAAGTCCTCAATGTGCTGCCCCACTAAACCCTTTTGTTTGAGATTTATCAATTGGCTAAAGAAGGTGTTGCTCTTTGTATCCTCATAATGTGCTATCATTTCCTCCGTAAAAATTGACCAAGTGACAATTTTTTTACGGGAGCAAAGCCATCGATACCATACAAATGTGTTTTGTTATAAATGTAAAGTTGCAATGCATACCTTTTGTGTGTTTTGCACGTTATGGAGATCAAAATATTTCTCCATCTGTAGTATCCATGTTACAGGATCCTTTACATCAAACTTCCTCATATCCATTTTTGGAATATGGTGGTTCTTCCCGCCAACATTAGAGTTTATGAAATCACGATTAACATTTATTTTGTTCTCATCATGAGGTTCTTCTACTATATTTTCACCATTAGGAAACATTTCTTGTATCAACTTTTTCAACCTTCGATGTCTGCTTTTAGATCATTTTTCATGTTTTCCATGTTGTCTTTCATGTCATCCATCTTAGCTTCCATGCCAGATTCCATGCCATCCATCTTAGCTTCCACACTTGTCTTCAAACCGTCCATCTTCACTTCCACGCCTTTCTTCAAAACTTCCATTTCATTTTTTGCTGCTCTTTGCGAGAGTGAAATTTGTTGCACTTGCTCTTGTAATTTTGATAGATCATGTTGCAATTCGTCATCTTCATGAGTCACAGTAGAGCCTTCTGAAGGCTTAATGGGTGTTGAATTATTTTTACGGGGCATATTTTAGAACCCAATATTGATATATATTCTACAATATGCCCTTGGAATCAATTCAAATTTATTCTTCAAACAAGACTTGTGCAATTCGCAAAAAAATACACACCTTTTTCTTGCTTTTGAGGACATCGATATTGAAATTGGATTATCTCTGTAATTGAAGCACTTCAATATTTTAATTTTCGTACTGATTTAGCCCTCTAAATTATCTTTCGAATTCCACAGGTCTGACTTGATTTGGATTCTCCAAGACAAAGTTGTGTCCAATCTCCCACAATGACCTAATTATGGACTGGTTCAGTATAGCGAACTTGTACGAATTACCACGTGTCACTATTTCGTCCTTCGGCTCTAAAATTGATATCAAAGAAACTAAAGTCCTTGTACTAGCGACCAATTTTTACGGCACTCCAATTCGATGCTTAGAGAGAGAGTTATGAAGATTTTTCCACGATCACCTCTTTGAGATGAAATTTAGGAACCTGAAAAAGAACTACATTCCACAGATCATATCTCCAAAAATATTGCGAACCAAGATCTGGAATTTTTTGACAATGTTCCTCAGGATTTTGGCTTCGCACCCAATGAATTTTATCTTTTGAGACTTCGTAGAAATTTTTTTTATAGTGCAAATGTTACGATGACCTGTTTAGGATCTTGAAAAAAGACCTAACTTCCACAGATCATATCTCTGAAATATTGCAAACCAAGCTTTGAAATTTTTAGAAGATCTTCCTCGGGATTTCGGCTTCGCACCCTAAAAATTTTAGCTTCTGAAACTTTGTAGAAAAAAGTTATAGCGAAAATGCCACGATGACCTGTTTGGAGCAGCGAAACCCTAGAATCCAAAGCTCTGATACCGAATGTTGTGTAACCAGCTCCAAAAAATAGAAGAAAAGAGATATCAACACCTTATAAATAAGACACTTCGAGGGGGCAGCCTCCAATACATTACATAAATGAACAATTCTTGGATGATACAATTTACAAAACCTCCTTTATATATATAGGAGTCCATGTGGCCATAATGTAATCCTAGTGGGCCACAATGCAATCCTAGCCGACCTAGCAATAATAATTTAAGGGCACAATAATAACAAAATGGGGGTTACAAGGGTACAATAATAACAATAAGGGGGTTACACTAATAACTATAATGGACTATACTAGTAATATAGGGACCTAACACAGGGTTACTTTATCTTTTTTCAGACCCAAAAAATGGATGATATTTCGTTTCAATGTATGTACCCAATTACGTTATGAATCATTTACCCCTCCGCGTAGCACTTAGTTCTCTTTCTTCGAACATGAATACGAGTGCATCCATAATATACCCTTTTCACACAATAACATTCTAGTCTAGAACTTTAGTGAATTCAGGTACTTACCTATATGGCCTTTGAACAACTTGCGCTATGCTTCGCTATAAGGCATAGAATTCTCGATTGCAAACTCAGTGATAAACCCTCCAAGGATACTTTTTATCCAATAATCAACAACCCTCGTGATCTCATTATCAATATTTTCAGATTCTCAATCTATTCTTGGGTCCACTCAGTTAGCTTATTGTTGAACTGACTCATCCACATAGCTAGTCTTGATATCCACTCATACAGATCACTAGAAAATGACACAAAAGAAAACTCGTAGTGATATGTATATATATAATTCGGTAACCAATGTTTAGTAGAGATGTGTGAGTAACTTTTTTCATGCATAAAAAACTCACGTTCTTTTAGACTTATCCAATCTTCAATCTCTTTCTTAGACAGATTCCACATCCAGCTATCCCTTAGTTAGACCCCAGTCCCAACAATGGAACCATTTGTTGGCTTGATGGGGCTTAGACCCAGGTTCAAAGTGACTGCACAGTCTAACAAAACCCACTATTAACGACCCTTTCGGCAACAACCTATTGCGCAGATCAAAGTCTCACATGAGGCAATATAGGGGGATACTAGAACCAAGTTTCTGCATATAGAGAGATAGAGGATTGTGGGTTTAGGTTTTTTCCTTCTTAACAGAGCTTTGCAGGTCATATCTATCAATAATACAAGATTTATGCAACACATCTGTTGAACTTACTAACAGACTGCGTGATCTTACTTATTCATGCATTTAACAAAGTAAACAACCATAAACAAAACTGCATAGTATTCAATTACAGATAAAAATCCTTATTCAACATAGAGATTCATAAACAGTAAGTAAAAGAAAACATATAAATAGAACTCATATCTATCCATAAATTCTTTCATTAATAGCCATATCTTTCTTATACATTTAGTTCCACCTTGCACACACATCTGCAGGGGTATGAACACAAAACTAAGGACTTCCTAAGATCTACGCACACACAACTGCAAGAGCCCTTCCTCTAACCCAAAACATCAAATCTGACTTAAAAAAATCTTACATGCCAATGCATCTCATTAGATCTATCATTTAAGATTTCTCCCTTTCTATAACTTCTATCTAGACTCCTTATATAGGTTTGGAATTTATGATACCATGGTCCAAAAACCATGGAAGGACACAAATGTTCAAAAAATAATCCCATCCCATTACATAATAAGGTTCTTTGACCCACCCCAAAGCCCCTAATACTCAAAATAGACTCCACGGTGCATGCTCCACTCCTCGATCTGCAGAGTCTTTCTCTACTTCTTTCTTCGAGGGGATCTCATGTCAAACATCATTCAAATACTTAAAAATAAGGGTGTTGGATAGTCGACAGTGCTACACTGCTATATCTTATGCTCTTTTTGGATGCTCGAGATGTTTGGAATTGTGAATTTTCCATTTGGAGGAGTCGTTTGAGGTAGTTTAACTAAAACTAATTCTATTTTAATCAATTTACCATTTTAGATATCAATGCTTGTTGTTCTAGAATCAAACCTCAATAGTGATGTCTTTAAAATTTATTAGTGATTGATAACAATAATTATTATTTGAAATTTCAGACCTGCAAACATGAAAAACCATAAATGTTCCATTCAATGAAAATATGAAATACTGCAGACCCTTGTTGCAGGTTTCTTTATAAAACTAGATAGGCATAAAACAAATACAAAAAATAATTCATTTTGGAAATACTAATAGTGGTGATAGTGGTTGTGATTTTGTTGCAAAAAATGATGAAAATGTGGGATAAATGGGAGAAGCAAATAAAACATGAAGTAAGGAAATAAATGAGCATGATCATGGATCGAGATTTGAAGTCAATTCCAACCCACCAAAATATTTGTCAAAATACACAAAGGGGTTGTCATTCAATCCTTAAAAATACTCACCCATTATATGCAAACAAAGAATTGAAAATAAGTAAGCTCAAAAAATGTTGGTGGCCATCATTATGTTGGAAGTTATACTAGGCCTAGGAAACTTCTTATGCAGATTCCAAGTAAATGAGTAACAATAGGCCTAAATATAACAATTGAACCTTTGAACCTATAAGATATGGAGGGTAAAATGCCCTTAGTGACACGATTCTATACATTATTACTTTATTTATTCTTCATTAGGAAGAGCGTGTCAAAGCACAAGACAAATATCTTGGTAAGTATTTTGGTGTGCAACTACCACTATTGAATATGCTCACTATGAATCTACCCCTAGAGAATATAAAAAATCTGAACTTTTGAGGTTGAAGAGGGCAGAGGATGCAAAGGGTATTTTTCCTAGCAAAAATATCACGTCTCGAGCTAACCCATCAATACTTTTGCCACCATCATCAATGGTTGGTGCTACTTCATAAAAAAAGAGGGGTTCTCCATCAATTGAAAAGCTAGTCATAGGCTAGAGTTAAACACTCACAGTGATTCATAGTTAGTAGACTCATGTGTAGAAGAACTAGTGCATTCAAGCACTGGATTAATAACGTCCTAGAAATCGCTCAAAAATTTTCAGAGCAAGCTCAACAGTGTTCAAAGAAAAAACATAAACTAGAAGAGAAAAAACAAAAACCAGAAACCAACAGAGTGAAATGTATTTTCAAATTTCAAAAATAGAGAAAAAACCATAAGTTATTTACAAATTTTAATTATTATGTGTTAATGTACAATAATAGAAAAAGAGGAAAAAAATAAAGGAACACAAGTTTTCTTGACAGTATGTTCGATAGAAAGCAACCCAAAAATTCCAGTCGATGTGCTTACTAAATAAAAAAAATTAAAACTATATTTTATCTCAGCGATGAAACCACATTCCATCTTAGTGACGTCGTAATCAAATAAATATAATAATATAAAATTTAAATGTTGTAATCCTATGGGAATCCTTAGGGTTTTTTTTTCAGTTAGGTATTAGGAACTTAGTATTTAGTGATAACTAATTTCTGAACTGATTTCTCAATTATAAATGTAATCTAGTTCAATGAATGAATTATAGAAATCACATGGTTATTATTTAACAGTTGTATTAGAGAGCTTGAGATCCGAGGAGCCTACTAGAAGCATTGATCTTAAGGGAACAACAAATTATTTTCAACCTGTGATAACACTGCCAGCGGAGTTTGTTTTCCATCATTTTCCTCTGTTGCGTTTGCAACATTTGATTGACAGAAACCCTCATTTTTGTTCCTATCACGAATTTGCCAGCATTTTCTTTTTAGATCAGATTTTTGTAGCAGACAAATATATAATTTTAAATCAGTTTTGTTTTGGAAAAATTTGTCTCAGAAGCTACAGAAGTGCCACTTTCTAATTCTATAAATTAAAAATAAATAAATAAAAAATTCTATGCTAGTGGTAGTGGTTAAAACAGAGTTTCTTTCATAAAAAAAAAGGAGAAATGTGTGTCTTTAATCTCTACTGAATCTTCAAGATTAAACAAAGTATTTTTTAAATATCAGAGTATTTATAAGAAGAATTTGAAGTTTAGAAATGATTAAAAAGAAGTTTATTTTAATGCTGCCAGTGATTTAAACAGTTTTTTAAAAATATGAACTCCTTGGTGTCTTTAATTGGGGTTGTCCTTTCCAGAAAGGAAAATTACCAGGAGTGGTTTAGGAAAGTTAAAAATACTCTTACCTTTAATGATTTATGGGATGGAGTCTATGAAGGAGAATGAGAGAATGCACCGATGTAGCTTGATGATTGGAAACAACTCGCAATCTGGCAAAGTAAGGATAAGAAATCCCTTGCCTTAATATCCGCTTTAGTCTCAGAAGAGGTAAGAAGATACATTACTTAGAGTAAAACAAGTCAGAGTAAAACAACTTATGATGCCATAGAAAAACTAAAAGAGCTTTATGATTCACATTCTAAATTGGAGATAATTAAGTCATTGTTAAATTTATTTAATCTGGAAATGAACGATAATGATCCTCTAAAAATTGTCTCTGAAATTAAATCCATCAATCATGAAATTGAATGTACTAGAGTTAAAGTTTATTTACCACTTACTGCCTTTATAAAAGCTCTTTTCCCTAGTTATTCACACTACTTGGAATCTCTCCAAGCTAGTGGGGAATTAAAAGATATAGATTTTGACAAATTAGTAGGGAAAATTGCAGAAAGAGAGAAGGCTTTTGGCAAGAAAGAAGCATCAAATAGTTCTAATACCGAAACCCTGTGTCTTGCTCAAAAAGACCAAAAACCTCAGGAGGAATATTTCAGAAATACTAGAGGTAATAGAGGTCGAGGTAGGAAGAATTATAGAGGCACGGGGGGGCAGAAATATTCAGGGAGATAGACAACAAAATGAACAACAAATAAATTTTTCTGATAAACTAGCTATAAAATGTTCTAGATGTGGTAAACTTGGACATACTGCTACAAATTGTAGAATTCTGTGGGATAAAATTAATGAAAAAAGAGAACAATTGCTTGAAAATAAAGATCATATAATTCCAAAAAGAGGATAGTCTTCTGAGAATGCACATTATGTTGTCACACATTGTAATTTCCACGTGGAAGATGTTTTTAGTACTTATTTTTCTTCATGGTATGATAGTTGGGTTCTAGACACTGGTGCCACGTGTCATATGACCTTTCGAAGAGATTTGCTTGATCAATTTAGTGATAATATTGACGGAATAGTGTATTTTGCTGATAAGTCCCAAATCAAACCATCAGGAATTGGTTCAATTCAGTTAAAAATTATTGGACTTCCAAATTATATTTTGAATGATGTTCTTTACATTCTGCAATTCCAAAGAAATTTGTTATCTCTTATACAAATAACACAACATGGACATTCCATTCACATATTTGATGGTAAAGTAGAAATTAGAAGAGAAGCTGACAATAAAATTTTAATGTCTGGTGTGGAAGAAGATAAATTATTGAAGTTGCATGGTATGTCATCTGTTGCATTGAACACAACTTATTTGGTTCAACAAAATAATACTCTGTCATCTTCTTTATTATGGCATGCATGCTTCGGTCATTTTAATTATGAAATTATTCGAATTATGAAACAACAGGGAATTAAGGGACTTCCAACAGTTCCCAGAAAATTTACCCCATGTAATGCTTGTATTTTGGGCAAGCATCACAAACAGTCTTTTCAGAATTCTAAGTCTAGAGCTACAAGAAAATTAAGTCTCATACACTCTGACTTATGTGGTCCAATGCCTGTACCAATAGCAAATGGAAATAAATACATAATCACTTTTATTGATGATTATTTGAGGATGTGCTAGGTTTATCTTCTTAAATAAAGATCACAAGTTTTTGATGTGTTTAAGAAATTTCATCTCTTGATAACAATGAAGCACAAATTATTATTGGTACTATAAGGACTGATAATGGAGGAGAATATACTTCACATGCTTTTGAAACATATTTGAAAGAGAATGGCATCAAACACTAGACCAAAATACCATATAATCCGCAACAAAACGGTGTTGCTGAAAGAATGAACTGAACATTGCTTAATATGGTAAGGTCAATGATCTTTTTTGAGAATGTAAAATTAATGTTTTGGGGATAATCTGTGCTCTGTGCTACATACATTAGAAATCGGTGCCCTTCCTTTGTCATTAACAAAAAAACTCCATATGAAATATGGTATAGTCGTCTTCCTACTATTAAACATTTCTGATTTTTCGGTTCTCAATGTTATGCTTTGATTCCCAAACATCAGAGGAATAAGTTGAGTGAACGAAGCAGAAAATGCATATTTTTAGGGTATGCCATGAATTCTAAGGCATATCGATTATATGATGAAGCGAAAAAAGGTTTATTTTTTCAAGAGATGTAATTTTTCTTGAAACTGATAAAGATTCCCTCACCGTTGATAGGAAACTTAATCAAATAGAAAATTTTGTGCCTCAAAATTTTTCAGATAATATACTTCCCCATTTTGAAGGGGGGATTCTTATATTAGATCAATCTGTGGAGTTTCCTTCTCTTAATGATGAGAAATTGGTTGTGGTTGATGATGATAATTCCATTGTTGCTAATGAGGAATCAGTTGATGCAAGTGTTTCTACAGGAACAATGATATAAATGGAAAGAGTCGAGCCAGATGAAGAAAATAAACAACTTCCTGAACAACTTCCTACACAACCTTTGTGAAGGTCAACTCATATTTGAACATTTCCAAAGAAATATGATGAGTTTAAGGCTGGAAGTTCCTCAGGTAATTATTCTCATTGTGAATTTAATTTTTTTGTGGACTGTGAACCTACTTGCTTTGAAGAAGCTGTTAGTTATGAACAGTAGAAATATGCAATGCAAAAGGAATATGATGCTCTCATAAGAAATGGCACATGGAGGCTGGTGGATCCTCCTGTTGGCATCAAACCTATTGCTTGCAAATGGATTTATAAAACTAAGTTTAAAGCTAACGGTTCACTAGAAAAGTACAAAGAAAGACTTGTAGCGAAGGGATATGCACAGAAAGAGGGTATAAACTATACAAATACTTTTGCTTCTATAGCTAAATGGGGAGATATTAGATATTTGTTTTCTATTGCAGCTCAGAAAGAATGGAAAATTCATCATATGGATGTCACAAATTCCTTTTTAAATGGAGATTTGAAAGAAGATTTTTACATGTTTCAACCAGAAGGTTTTTTCCGTTAAAGGGAAAGAACAAAAGGTTTGCAAACTAATGAAGTCTTTGTACCTTGAAACAAGTGCCATGAGCATGGTACGAGAAGCTAACTGAACATCTTCTTAAATTAAACTATAAACATTTTTTCCTAGATGATGCAACTCTTTTCGTTAAGAAATTTGGCAGATCAGTTGTATATCTAGTTGTATGTGTTGATGATTTGATGATCACGGGAAACAATGATTAATATCATCTATAAAGAAGGAAGTGAAAATGGTTTTTTGATATGACATATTTAGGTTTACTTCATTATTATCTTGGAATTGAAGCTGATAAAAAACCACAACATATTTTCATCTCTCCAAAGAAATATGTTGATAAATTATTGAACAGATATAGTATGATGGAATGTAATCCTGTTGCTACTCCAATGGAGAAGAATTTGAAACTCACTTCTAAAGAAGGAAAATAATTTGAAGATCCAACAAAGTGTAAGCAACTTGTTGGAAGCTTTATTTATTTGTCTTTTATGTGTCCTGATATAACCTTTGTTGTCGGATTACTTTCCAGGTTTATGCATCATCCTTGTGAGGGGAAATGGGTACAAAAAAAAAGAGTTTTGAAGTATTTAAAAGGAACTCAAACTTACGGCATCAAATATTCCAAAGTTTTAGACTTCCATCTTGTTGGTTATTCAGATTCAGATTTTGATGGAGATAAATAAAATGGAGTCTCAACTTTTGGATATTCGATGAATCTTGGATCAACGACCATCAGTTGGAGATTGTGCAAGAAATCATCTCTTGCTGATTCGACCGCCGAAGCCGAATACATTTCCACAGCTCAAGCCACTAAGGAAATCATTTGGCTTCGAAAAATACTCGAACATTTGCAGGAGAAATAAAGAGCTTCAACTCCTCTATTTGTCGACAACTCTTCTGCAATTCAGTTGGCTAGGAATCCAAAGTTTCATGATCGAACCAAACATATCAACACCAAATATCATTTGATTCGACATCGTGTAGAAGCGAAAACAATTGATCTGACACATTGTTCAACTTCTGAACAAATTACAGATATTTTTACCAAAGCATTAGGACGTGAAAGTTCGAAAAATTTAGATCTTTACTTGGTATGTCAGATGTCCCTTCAAATTAAGGGGGGAAATGTTGTAATCCTACGAGAATCCTTAGGGTTTATGTTCAGTTAAGTAGTTAGGAAGTTAGTAGTTAGTGATAACTAATTTCTGAACTAATTTCTCAAGTATAAATGTAATCTAGTTCAATGAATGAATGACAAAAATCACATGGTTATTATTTAACATTAGAGAAATTTGTTAAATCGATTACAATTAGAAAACATTTCATAATCACCACCTTTAAAATCACAAATCAAACATAGGCCATTTCATTAAAGATAATTAGTGGAAAATGAAACCAAATAGCTACATCCCCTTTCTGTTACGGAACATATCATCAGCCATACTTTTAAAAATTGAAAATTCAAATCCTCTAATTTTTTATTTTTTTTAAGCATAAATCACTAAATGCCAAATTCAAATCCTGTTAAGCCAAAATTCAAACGTCTGGAAAACCTAACCGAACAATATATAAAGTGTCTAAAATAAATTTCAGCTAATTCTTTGCTCGTGTAAATTAAGTTGATTCTTATTAAGGGAAACTAGTACACCGTAGACCTTGTCCCTTCCCATAGGTGCCTTCCCCAACATTTCCAAGCTTTTCACACTTATCCATGGCTACCTAATTCAATCAATTGCAGAGACAAATCCCACATGCACATGTTGAGAAAATCCTATTAAGTTAATCTGATCCGAATCAATACACTCAGAAGAACGACCCATCGTTACAAGATACCCACCTGGCAAGGCACTCCGTTTACGGGGTTGCATGGGGTGGATTTACATATGGTCATGGAAATGGATCTGAATGAAATAAAGTTGAGGCCGAAATGCTGTGAACGAAGGAATGTTGAGACTGGTTCAAGGCTCCCCTATTGCAACCTATAGTGAGCTCATCTTGTATCTTCTCACATGCCAGAAATTAGTTAGGTGGGCAGTACATGCAAAGAGAATGTGTCAAGTTATATGGTTGTGTGGCAAAAATATTATAAAATTACAATTTGTGTTGACTTATAATAGTGACCACCATGGGTGAAGTATACTTTCATATATGGGATGCGGTGCTCATATATCAACTAATATTTTTAAAGTCAGTTCATCTTGTATCTTCTCACATGCCAGAAATTAGTTAGGTGGGCAGTACATGCAAAGAGAACATGTCAAGTTATATGGTTTTGTGGCAAAAGCATTATAAAATTACAATTTGTGCTTACTTATAATAGTGATCACCATGGGTCAAGTATAGTTTCATATATGGGATGCGGTGCTCATATATCAACTAATATTTTTAAAGTCAGTTCGTTGATTGCTCATTAGTAGACAGTTAAGTATAAATTACCTATTCTTTAAAATATTAGCGTATTATTGATTTATATTGATATGTAAATTATTATTTTTTAAATGGAAAATGGAAAACAACAATTATTTAAAGAAGTGTTGTATGTACCTTATATGTCAGCCAATCGAATTTCAGTTGGTCATTTGGCAAAGGATGGATACAAAAGGGAAATGTTAAAGACAAAGGTGTAATCAAAGATATGTGGATAGCTGGCTGAATGACTTGAATTTTCTTGTTCAGGTACTTATTGCAATAAAGAAGCACCAGGGTTCAAGGTTCCAACGTTTTTGTCTTCAATTTTTTACCATGACACGCTTTATGTCTCTGATTCTCCACTATATAATTGAACCCTGCAATAAATATATCTTCTTCAAATTCCATCAACGTGTTTATCCTACCTTCCAATAATTCTTCATCTTGCATCTTGTCCCTCCCCCAGTGCTTGGGTGGTCCTAAGAGTGCCCAAGTACGAGGACCCTTTCCATTTCATCGTGGTTCAATACGAAGCCTCATGGTGATCGATCGGCTTGGAATCAATTCACTTGAGTGAGGAAAGAAGGAATAGGAACTTTTGTGTGTATGAATCGCATTGGTGGGCCTGATGTATTATATGCTTTTATATAAATGTAGCCTAGCGAGTGAAACCTCACTACGCTCGCCCCCATTGCTTCAATGGAGTAGGGAAGCCAACTTCATGCGTTTAGTGAAGCGGAATGGAATTAGACTTGTTATGAAATACTATGTTCATATATAAAAAAGAAATCAAGCTAAATAAATTAACTATAAATTACAATAGAATTATGTTTCTCTAGGTAACTATGGGGAAGACACCTAAATGTCAAGTATCTTATTAAGAGTCGACTAAGTAAATAACTACTTTCTTGAGGCAAGACTTTGACTGATATCGGGAGCTAATATCCAACCATATTCACTATCTATGGTATAGAGTTAAAGGAGAAACACCTATACTTGTAAGTTGTAATAGATGGGTGAAATTGCAGAATGACATTGCATATCGGCAGGGACTATCGCTACGCAATTTCCTTGTTATAATTAGTTTAATGCGAATATTTTGACACAAATTAATAAAACAGAGAACTAATGGAAATACCAAGAAATTCACAAAAATCAATACATGAGCTAAATTACCCATGGTGCATCCAAAACAAACAAATAAAAAAATCATTTCTTCATACCAACACCCCAATTGTAGATGGGGTCTTGGACTTATACAAAGAATAAAACAAGAAATTTCACACTATATTAATTATTTCCAATTGTAGATAGAACTTCAAATCCGATGAACTCCATTACAGGTAGTTTCTTTCTTTTTTCGGAAATGCACATATATACAGAGAATACAATGGGGACTCGTTTCTCAGAAATATACCGAGCTCATCTTCGCTCCTTCGCTTCTCCTTCTAACTCCGACCTCTACCTACTCACTCATTGTACACACGCTATTATGTACAAGAACATTGTTTTGAAAAAGATCTCTGCAATCAAAGAGAAATTAGATAGCTATCGAAAACTGCTTATTCTGCACCTGTTACAATGGTAAAGGACCATTTGATCAGCCACTAAAACAACATAACACATCATCCTACTAACTTGATTTTTTACAATAAGACACATGGTTATGCTAACAACCCAAATTTCTACTACAATTTCCTAATTTTTTTTTTTTTTTTTAATCTCCTTCTAAAATCTACATAGCTCCATTTGAGCCTTAAACAAAATAATTTTCCTCAGTAATGCGCATGCATCATAAAATCTCTTGAATTCTCGGTTTGGAATCCCTATCAGACATTTAAACTTTCGAATGTATTTGTTATTACAAAGTTATTACAAATAAAACTCAATCGAACTCCAAAAACACTTGCAACTATTCACAAGTCTCATAGCTTTTACCTCTTAAAAATAATCATTCTAATTCAAACCCACAATAATACACACTACACTTGCTCACAACATTTAATACACTTAGATACCAATTTAATTCAAACCCAATAAGGCAACCATACCCTTGCCGTCTTAAGGTGACAATAAAAAAAATGTTACACTCTCCTCCTCTTTAACATCCAAAGAACGTTACCGCTCTATACCACTTGATGCATCCCTCCACGTTGCTCCCTATTCTTCACTCTCTTTTTTTCCAGCATACCTCTATCACCAAGGGATTGTTCTCCCTCTAT
The DNA here is from genome assembly GCA_034641835.2 of Pinus albicaulis. Lineage (NCBI taxonomy): Eukaryota > Viridiplantae > Streptophyta > Pinopsida > Pinales > Pinaceae > Pinus > Pinus albicaulis. Next base: position 266,789,216 of record CM076583.1, read on the forward strand.
TTACTCGTGGATTCACTCGGAACCCTTGCCCACAGCAAATACACACAAATAGTATTTAATGGCTGACCCTATACTTTTCGTATGCCGTGCTTTATTTCTCCTTGTCTACCGTTATGGTCCTTGGGTTTTTTCCTTACTCATTTGCAATCAAAGGATCTTGGCTACAATTTATGCCCAATATTCATTAACACTGGTCCCGCCCCTTTTGTCACGGGACCTACTACCTTTCCATAAAAACATTGAATCAAATTCTTTGGGACTTGAAGTCCTCCCACGTTACTAATAATGTAATAAAAAAAAAATGCTTCAATGCCAAGGCTTCTTGGTGCTCTTCGATGCTTCGTGTTGCAACCACAACTCTAAGCCAAGGTCCTGAACTAATGCCCTTTCAAGATTTTGTTGTGGTTTTTGGTTGGCACCAAGACTTGACTGACATACGACGTCCTGGGTGAGTCGAATATCAATGGCCACGATTATATCAGGTCGTAAGAAAACTCCATCCCTAATCTACCTCCTCGTTAAATGATGGGCTATGATTGGCTACACTACGTGGGGCCCAAGCGATATCAAACACGAAACGAACTTTCCACAACGAACTCTCTCGAAAACCCAATGCAATGTGATTGGACAGATTCCTAAGGCTGTGATTCACCATTGGTGATAGGCGAATTGTGTTGTTGCACTCTTCGAGCGAGGATCCTCTCTTGGTTCTGGCTCTCTACTCATGTAAACTATGTCACTATTCATGATATCATACCCAATTCAATTACGCTCGACTCAACACTTGTTTTTGCCTAAGTCCATTTCTTCTTAGGTTAGGTTACTACGGTTGTTGGTGATTTTATTGACCTATGACATGGGTTTAATTTAACGAATTTATCTCATGTGAAGGTTACGGTATACTCAACAATATTTTTAATTTGATTATATATTGAAAAATACTTTTAAAAATTACATTATTTAATTCTATTACCAATATATATTTAACTTAACTTTTCAATATTAAAAAATCATACTTTTACTAGATATTATAGATATTTATTTTTTCATTAACATTTTTTTTCACTTCTTTATATTTTCCATGAATTTTGAGCTCCATTTTTTATATTCTCAATATAAAAACTCTTTACCTCTTATTATAAGCTTAAAATATTATGTCATTTTTCTTCAATAAATATCTCCTAATATTGGCTGCCCAATCAAACTCAAATCAATCCATGATGAATAACCCCCTAAAAACATCCAGGTGATATGATATTGCGTGTGATATGATATTGCTGCCCAGTAAAACTCAAATCCATGATGAATAGCCACCTAAAAACACCCGTGACGCATTACCACCTAAGAAACTTTCAATTTCTCACTATGTTGCTCCTTGGTAATTCATTTATTTATTGATATTGACTTTCTGTCCCCCGTTGCTCCATTTCGGGAAGTAGCATAATAGAAGGCTAAAACATGTGATTAAACACAAAACCGTGAACAGCAAGCATATATTTTCGCTTGTAATTGATTACATATTTGGTGGTCATTCCGTAGGCCTGAGGTAATACAAACCTACAAAGTAAATATTCAATAAAACCCTTTTATTACATTTACTTCACAAAATAATACGATTACAAAAGTTTACATGGCCCTCGGCTTAGCTCTAATTGCTCTAATTCCAAGCCTACTCTAGCTCGGTTATTCTCTCCTCAAGGTATCAATCCTCATTCCCTATGAGAGATCTCCATGATGGTCACAAATATAAAAAAGTACTAATATAGCTAATAAAATGGAACATTTATCCATCAACTCAAAACTTCCTAACAGCTTTCGTTGGCACTTAGGCATTATTACGAAGGTCCATCTTGTCGATAATAAGAACTCAACAAAATAACTAGCCACTCAAATTCTCTTTGAATATGGACATTTTTATTAATGCTAAAACTAGCAATTGCACCATATGTTGCAAAGGAAACGCTGTAAAGCAGTAAAAAAGAAAAGAATAGTATAGAGGAAAAAATATGTTATGCCATTTAATTGAATATTTAACCTATAAATATGAATTATTTTATTTTAAAGAAATTATAGGCTTGGAGAATTGTTTGGATTTAGTGATGTATGATTATGCACTATAACAATGTCGCAATAACTCTAAACCACCATCAACATATGAAAAAACTACCTTTAATATTTAATGAAAATGGGAATCTTGAAAATGATCATTGAGATGAAGAAAGAAAATTGAGATGAATTATGGAAAAAAAAAAACCATGATGGGTATGCCTATGAGCCCGCCCATTTTAACATTTTTTTTTATATTCCATGTGTTGTCAGAAAAGAAATGTCAAAATAGGTTCTTAATGGAGATGTGTCTTCTTATTAGAAGAAATCAATGGAGGAAGGAATGAAAGTCTTGAAACAAAACCAAACATGTATTTCAAAGAATTGCTTCAAGGAAGAGAAACAATCAGATGCAATGGGTGTTCAAGTAGAAGTATAATGCAATAGTTGTTCAAAGAGAAATATCATGAAAATTATTATGTAGTGGTATAAAGATCTTTTGTAGTTAATAGACACTCTCATATATAAGGTGTTAATTATTAGGATCCCTTCACTCTATTGGCCCAGATAAATCCCCATAATAATGTTTCTAAACATTACGAAGAAAATGAATTACTAAAAAATGAAAATGGAATAACATAAATATAATAATTTATCATGATATTGACATTATCTATGTCATCACTATTTTAGGCACTAAATAATAAGAAAAAAGCATTATGACATATGCACGTACGTGATTAGAAACACACTTAATAATAAGAAAAAAACATTATTATAATTCTTTCTAGGCTGGATGATTACACGTACATAGATGTGATTAGAAACAAAATAAGAATTAATATTTTTGTATTCAAAGAAGCATGTATTATATTATAAATGCGTTATATATTAACCTTAACAGTTCATAATTAAAATCAACGTGTCAAATAATAATGATTTTCTTGATGGTGGCTAAAGCATTTGCAATATAATAATTTATCATAATTAAAAACAATGTGTCAAGAAAATGAAAACGATAAAACATAAATATAATAATTTATCATGATATTGACATACGCGATGCAATATATGTGCCATTACTATTTTAGGCACTAAATAATAAGAAAAAACCATGACTATAATTTTTTCTGTTAAAGGTTGATGACATTAGAACCGCACTTAATAATAAGAAAAAAAGCATTATTATAATTCTTTCGGGGCTGGATGCTTACATGTACATAGATGTGATTAGAAACAAAATGAGAATTAATATTTTTTATATTCAAGGAAACACGTATTATATTATAAATGCGTTATATATTAACCCTAATAGTTCATAATTAAAAACATGTCAAATAATAATCATTTTCTTGATGGTGGCTGAAGCATTCACTTTTTAGAATATAAATGCATTATATATTCAACCCAACAGTTCAATTTTGTCAGATAATAATTATTGATCTTAACAGTTGTTAAATTATTCGAGTTTTATATTATAAATCACAAATATATCAAATCTAACTATTTTCATAATTAAAAACAATGTGTCAAGAAAATGAAAATGGAATTGATAAAACATAAATATAATAATTTATCATGTTATTGACATACTCCGAGCAATATCTGTGCCATTACTCTTTTAGGCACTAAATATGATCCGGATTTATGTAGGAACGCAACAGAATAAACATATAACCATAAATACAGAGATGCAGTGGAAATAACACTTCATTTCATTAATATCAAGAACTGAAATTTGCTTACAGACAGAATGGAAATAAAACTAGCTAGGGCACTGGTAGCTATCTCTGAGAAGAGATGTGGCGGCTACAGGCCTCTGAACTGAGTTACAATGAGGCTCGAGGGCCTATTTATTATTGAGAAACAATAGAGAATCCTAAACATCCCAAAAACCTAACCCTAGGAGATGAAGCGCCAAAACCATGGGCCCCGTTTGGGTAAATTGGTGTTTCAACTTCCCAGGGACGTAACTTTGGCATACTATCTCCGTTTGACGCACATGATACATCATTAGAAAGCTCTATCCAAGTACTACAACTTTCGCCATGAATATCATTCCAAAATGGAATTATTTTTGCTGGAGGCGCGATGCCCAAAAAACGTCGTTTAGGGCCTCAAAACGGCTCCAGAAGTTTAGGACCCGAAAAACTGCTAAAAATAGTAATTATACAAAAATTGAAAGAGATAATGGTGGGGGCCCAAGTGGAATAGGCGGGTGGCCACCAATATCCACCTGGATCAAAATAATAAGAAAAAACCATGACTATAATTTTTTCTGTTAAAGGTTGATGACATATGTAGGTATGTGATTAGAAACACACTTAATAATAAGAAAAAAACATTATTATTATTATTTTCAGGCTCGATGATTACATGTACATAGATGTGATTAGAAAGAAAATGATAATCAATATTTTTGTATTCAAGGAAACACGTATTATATTATAAAAGCCTTATATATTAACCCTAACAGTTCATAATTAAAAACAACGTGTCAAATAATAATCGTTTTCTTGATGGTGGCTGAAGCATTGGCGTTTTAGAATATAAATGCATTATATATTCAACCCAATAGTTCAATTTTGTCAAATAATAATCATTGATCTTGACGGTTGCTAAATTATTCGAGTTTTATATTATAAATCACTTATATATTAAACCTAACTGTTTTCATAATTAAAAATTAAAAACAATATGTCAAAAAATAATCATTAAACTTGATAATGGCAGAAGTATTTGAATTGTATCGGCTTTGAACAAAAACAGAAAAAAACAAGCCTAGATTATTTTGCAAAATATAATTATTCAAAGCTAAACAATAATCAGTTTCTTGTTGGTTAGAATGGCAACAGGTGGTTCGTGTAAACCAAATAACCACACCCACTTTCAACTTGAATTGACTTCATAAACCAAAATACTCGTACCGCATTAAAATTAACTTATTATAATGCGAACCGAGCCTAACTGTACTCACGAATTTCCGAATTCTTTCTGCCAAACTTGGTACCATGCATAACACTAAATTTGTGACACTGTTACTTATTCATCAGATCAAAGAAATCACCAACCATTTGAAAATATTTGTCTTATTTCAAATCAACCATGAAACAATAACTAGATTAAAGAGACGTGTTTTTGATGTAGATTGTGCAGAGGCACCTATACCTCACATTAATATAGAAATCAAGATGAGAACATATAAGATGAACAAGAAGATCAATAGACCAGCAAAATTCAACACCAACAAACCTACCTCTTAACAGATGCAGGTGCTGGTCATAAAGCCCAGGCTAAATCGGCGTGGCCCCTCATTGAATCTTTGAATGTCCTCGCATGGTTCAGTTATCAACACACTGTCGAAATTTCTAAATGCGGGTCGAGCATGGTGGTGAGATAGTGTAACTGATTAATAACAGTTTTCAATCTAAGGATAGAAAATATTTGAATCGTCTAATCTAAATCAATGATGTATAATAGTACACCTAGCATTTAGGAGAGTTGTTTTCAAATAGTGATGCTTTATAGCGTAATTATACTATTCCAAAGTTATACAACTTACAATTAAGGGAAATTCCATGACCCTCTTAGATTCTAGAAAAAAAAAAATGAAATGTCCACAGGATTATGCTTTAGCTTTATATATATATATATATATATATATATATATATATATATATATAGATATATATAATGTTTTTAAAAAATATATAATATATAGTTGATTTTAAAATATTTTGCATAACATATGTAATGAGACATTTTATTTATGAATTATATTGTGCACATTAAAATAGTTTTATTATTATTATTATATTTTTAAGTATACATCAATATTAATTAATTTTACCTATTAAAATATTTTATTGATGTACCACATTTAATTTTTTTCTTATTATGAATATTTTTAAATGTCACGTATTAATTCGATATTAAGAATTGAATGAATTACACATCTCTGTCATTTTATTCTTATTAGGAAGTACTTAATTTTTTTAATTTTATTTTTAATTTTATTTTTACGTTATTTTTTATATTATTTAAAACAATAAAATATTTTGTTTGTAAGATCCCAAATGATTAAATAAAAAACCGATATGTCATATTAAGGTGTTCTAATAAAAATATTTTCAACAAAACATTGAACACATAATGGATCTGGAAGAATGTGGCCCTTATTTCAATTAATACTTGGAAAACGAGAGATGACCAAATACAAGAAAAATAATGGAGCCCATGCCTCGGCATACATGACTGCTTGAGCACGACTTCTTGATGAACAAGAAAATAAAGATACTGTAGCAAAAACATGAACCCTCGATGGATCCACCAAAAAATGTCACAATGCAGCTTTTGTCCTCAGATCAAGCTAGAATTGGCCACGCCAAGTTCCCAACAAAACACAAATAGATATACAAGTCATCATGATCCCAGTGTTTGGCCCCTATCCCCTTTTATAGGCTTAATGGATTTTCTATAAACCTTATCTTATTGTTTTCCTTCGAAAAATGAAGGAAAATACCATGGTCTAATACCAGAGGCGAATACCACTGTAAATACTATGGGAATATTCCATCCAATTTGACCATATCAATAAAAGGTAATATTACAAATAATCCCGCTCAAGGATTGCTTTCCCTTAGGAAATCCACTTCTATCCACTGCAAATGAATTTATAAATTGATACCAGGATCCCCTATAAACTGATGTGCTATCTCATGCCTCCATGTTAAATGATCCTAAATGGATCCTTCAATACCTAAATCCCAAACAATCCTTCAACCAATCTTTCCCTCAATATATCCACCTGGATCCTAATGTCACCTAAGTTCTAGGAACTTTGGGTTATGATGCCGCCTTAGTCCTCCATCATTGTATGTGCCTAAGTGCCCATCATGTGATATTCCCTTGGCTAAGAGTGTGCTCCTTAGAATCATCCCATCAATAGAGTTCAAACTCATAATCTCTCGCTAATCCATGCACAGGAAGGATGAATAAATGGAGAAAATATACTATGTTGATGTTGCTGGATGCCCCACTCATGTTTCTCCATCGAGTCACTGAACATGATCCATTTGAATAATTTTGCCCCACTCTCCCCAATGTATAAAGGTGGGTTTGTAGTGTTCCAAGCCTTATCTATGTACTACTATAGAGACCTACTTTGGAACTCCCAACTTTACACCTCTTTCTTCCTTGTGAAGGACTTGAGTCATTTCTCAATACTAGAAAAATTGGCCACTGATTTAACACTTTCCCCTATGAGCTCTTCAATTTTCGTATTCTCCTATAAGACAATGTCTAAGACTATCCAGACTCTCTACTTCAACATCATAAGATCTGTATTGAAATGCATGATATTTTCTCGAAAGTGCTCTACTGGAAATTCCGGTTCCCTACTGAATGCCCTTGTACTTGTATGCACTGGATGCTCAACTATCGTACCTCCAGCTTGAACTTATAACCGACTCTCCAGAAATGGTTCATCCTCCATACTATATTTTTCATGTTTCCCCTCATGATCATGCTCATCATGTATGTTTATTAATAATGGCTCCTCACTTGAGTCTCCTTAAAAGTATTCTTCAGGGCCTTTTCCATGTGCACACAGGTTTCACAATAGATCATGGCACTCGCACAACAAGCTATCTTCAACATGGATCAACAACAATCTCTAGATCAAGGCTCAACAATATGACATATCAATTAAAATTTCATTCTTGATAGAGATTCGATCACAGATATTCTTGAAAAATCAATCTTCGGAAGTGATTTATGGCCCCAATTCCATAAGAGATTTGGAATTTGAAAATAAGTAGAATTCCCAAGTGGTATTTTGACCACTTTTCAAAATGAACAAAGATAAATTCTGGTTTAGGAATTATTTTGAAACAAAATCCTACACTTGTCTTCCACAATAATTATTGGAACTCATATTTTGGTCTTCAAGCTTGATATATTGAATCTCGACTTCCAAAGGGTTAAAGGAGCTTGTCTTAACAATTGTACTTGGTATGCAAACTAAATCTTATGGAAAATAACCAATTAAGAGTACCCCTAGAAAAAACAGTTATAGACAATGTTCTGCTAACTATAAATTTTTCCTTCTAAGGTGGAACCTTTCCTTCCTTAATATAATGCTCCATTAAAATGCAATGGGATTTGATCTTCAAAATTTATCCTGAAATTAAACTCAATGACAGATAGAGAAATTTTCTAGAATGGTCTACTAAGGTGGTTGTGGATAACCATGTAAATTGACAACACCAAAACTCTCTCTCACTCTCTCCATATATATATATATATATATATATATATATTGTTGTTATTGTTTGAAACCCTTTGCCCCAATATAGATCTATATATGTTTCTTGAACTCGAAGTAGGAAAATTTTAAAAATAAATCGACTAGGGTGATATTAAATACCACCAAAGATGAAAATACCATCTAGGGTGAGAATAAATCCCACAGAAGTTCCCTGCATAAAATCCTAAGTCTGGTGGGATAGCACTGTAAAATCTGAAACGATTAAATAATCAATACATTTGTTACATTAAGATGTTCTAATAAAAATATTTTCAAAAAAAAATTGAACACGGAAGGGATATGGAAGAGTGTATCCATTATTTCAATTAATACTTAGAAAACATGATATGCCCAAATACAGGAAAATTTATGGGGCCCTTACCTCAACATACACGGTTGCTTAATGAACAAGAAAATAAAGATATTGTAGCACAAATGTGAACCCTGGATAGATCCACCAACAAATGTCACCATAGGGTTTTCATTCCAGGATCAAGCTACCACTCACCACGCCAAGTTCTCAACAAAACACAAATAGATAGACAAGTCAGGATGATCCAATTGTTTGGCCCCTGGGTGAAAATATTAAGCTGGTTTACACTTTTCCCCCTTTTTTGAGAAAAAAATATTATTTTTAGAAGTTCTTCAATTTTCTCCAAGCCAAAACAAATTTTCTGTTTAGAATCTTATTTTATGATAAAAATAAAACTTGTAAGAAATTTTATTAGCTTTCTAATACATATTTTTTGGATTTTTTTTATTCACATTTGATATGTCAACTTAACAATTCTTTGAGTGTGTGTTCTTTAATAATCAAGGGATTCATAAAAATTCATATTGAGAAGCATTGTTGTGTTCTTTGAAATCTTGGTGATTTTAGAAAAAAAGTATGTTGCAACAATCTAGATAGATTGTACTTCCGTACCATTATATTTACAAAAACCACTGATGCATATCATAATTACTAGAATTTTTTGAACTGAACTAATATGAAAAAAATACATGTTTTAAATATGTTTCTCTTCGCGTCAAGTTTCTCAACATATTAGTTATAAACTAAAAATCTAAACAATGCCCATTAGAGACAACTCACAAATGTAATGCACCATAAATTTTTCAATTTTTTTATAGTGTATTTTTAGAGATAATTTTTATTTCACTAAACCATAATGAGCTTCAGAAATTTTTTGCACCCATTTTATTACAAAATTGATTAAAATTAGTAAATATCTATGGAATTCCATAAATGTTATATCTCCTGAAAGTAGATTGAATTCTACAAATTCTAGTCCTCATTCTGAATGTTAATTCATAAAATTTGATCTTGTTTAACCATTCCAAAATTGAAGAAATTTGTTCAGAGCTGAGGTGCAACGTAGTTGCAGATGTTTTGGTTCAACAAAAATTTAATAATAGTTCAATCGAACTTCTTTCGCTGCTTTGTCCCATTAGTTTTAATGACAAATAAAGTTCGGCAAAACATTAATTAAAAGTTTTGCCGAACATTTGATTGAAAATTTCGTCAGCTGGATAAAATTCGATAAAGCCCCTCCAGGAAAAGAAATTTCGCAACTATATAAATATTCGAAAATGGAAACATTAATTTCACACATTTTTTCATTTGGACTGAATTTGCAAAGGAAATATTTTGGGCTGAATTTTGAAAGGAATTTTTTTGGGTTGAATTTGCAAAGGAAATTTTTTAGGCTGGATTTTCAAAGGTTTTTTGGGCTTCATTTTCAAAGGAAAATTTTTGGGGGTATTTTTTAAAGTGACATTTTTTTAGAGTAAGTGTTGTGGGTTGAAGTAAATCTTTTATAATGATTTTTTTAAAGTGATTTTTTGTCTAAATTTCTAAAGTGAGATTTTTTTGGAGGACTTTGAAGGAAATATTTTGAGCTTCATTTTTAAAAGACATTTTTTTGGCATAATTTTTAAAGTTATTTTTTTTAAATTAAGCATTTGGGTTGGAGTATGTCTTTTGTGAAAAATTTTTAAAGTGATTTTTTTTTTTTTTTTTTTTTAAATTAAATATTTTGTGATGATTTTTGAAATGAGTTTTTGTCTAAATTTTGATAGTGAGTTTTGTTTTGCAGAATTTTGAAGGAAATGTTTGAGATTCTGTAAAATTTTGTAGATGTTCTATGCTAGTAGCAATTTCACTTTTCATTCAGCAATCATACAAGTAGTTAAGCAAAATGCAGATAGAACATATAAGTAGATCTTACAGAAGACAAATCAGAAACAGGAAAAATGTGTGTATTCGTTTCGGCGGTCAACAGGATGCTTCAACCAGCAAAGTCTCCTTTGGTCAGCCAACCCAGCATGTGTCACAACAACCCTCCAATCTGTAGATGAGTCAACCCAAGTCAACTCTGCAAAAGTCAACGCTGTCCTGAAAAAGTCAACGCTGGTCAAAGTTTCTGCGAAACCCTAGCAGCAGCACCGTACTTCAGCTTGGCCGTACAGTTTGTCCTCTTCGTCCTTCACACGTGTGGCTGAAACTCGTCCTTCTTGGTAGCTCGTACTCTAAGATGAGAGAGGAATATGAGAGTTGTGATGATGATGAAAATCTCTCCAACTCTTCCTGTATATATATCCATCATGAGGGTGTGTGACACATCTGTTGGGCATGCGAGCCTACATTACAAAACTGGCCGACCTTGCACATATAATTTATTGAAAATAATAAATTCAAAATATAAGTTCTGCTCATCGGATTAAGACATATTTTATATGGATTTTACACCTCTCACAAAGAGGAATCCAACAAAAATATTAGCCTCTTAATCTGAGCATCTTAATATGGATTTTGGACCTAGTTGTCCAAATTTAACACTCCCTCTCAACTAGGGAGAACTCCATCTATTAGTGCAATCAACATCGTGCGTCATCCCGCCGAAACTTGCTTTGCTGGCTTCTTTATTTCAGAACAGAAGTGGGTCAGTCACAAGGACATCATCCCCCGACTGACATAATCAGTCCAGAGGTCCCAGACCTCACAAATCTTGATCCCAGATCAAGTGGTTGGACCGTGCCATCCTAGATAGAGAATACGGCAATCTCTGATGCGTCCATCAGTCTTTGCTAATAGTCTCTAACTTTTCCACACCTCATTGGCCAAATGAGAGGTACTTCCCATGAGCCCTGAACTCAATGGGTAGGATGCATACGGGGCACAGAAAATGAGAGGTGAACCGACTCAAAATCACAACGGTGGGGTCCAAGCACACCACCAAGGTTGGCAAGCCTAGCCTTGTGGTTGCCCATAGCTCCAAGAAGCTCTCCCCAAAGCCCCCCAGAGCTCCCAGAGCTCATCGTCCAACAAGACCCACATCATAGGGTCTTTCCACGACACCAAGACTCTCACGGAAGGTTAGGAACTTGACCTTCCCCGGGGGCTTTGTGAGAATATCCGCGACCTGCTCATCAGTTCCTATATGATCGAGCCTTACGGCGCCTCGCTGTACCATATCCCGGATAAAGTGGTACCTGATATCAATATGCTTGGATCGATCGTGGAACACGGGATTCTCGGACAACCGAATCCCACTCTAGTTATCACAGAGTATCACAGTCGTATCTAGCACATGTCCAAACGACTCCTTTAAAGAGCTTCCGCAGCAAAGCTTGCTTCGCCGGGCCATACCGCTGCAATGTAACCGGCCTCCGCGGTGCTCAAAGCCACGGGCTTACGCCCTGCCATCCATGAGATCGGGCGAACCAAGATTAAAGCGGCATCCGGATGTCACTTTACGATCCACCCTGCTTTGCCCCATTGTCGACGCCAGTATATCCACGGAGTATCACACTCCCGGCAGTGTATCTCAGCCCATGGTTTATCGTGCCCCGAAGATATCTCAAAAGATTCTTGGCACCAACCCGGTGAAAATGATGAGGCTCAACCATCTGTTGACTCAAAGTGTTCACTGCAAAACATATATCTGGTCGGGTGTTCACTAAGAACATCAAAGCTCCTATGAGTTGACGATACTCGGTAGGATTGGCCAAGATAGGCCCAGCAGCGCTGCCACTCAACTTCTTAAAGTTGAGTTCCATCGGTGTCGACACGGACTTACAGTCCACCATCCCAAATCTTTCCAGAAGCTTCACAATATATTTTCCTTGAGAAAGAAAAATCTCTCCAGGTCTCTGCCAGACCTCCAGGCCTAGGAAATAGTGCATCAGTCCTAGGTCTTTCATCTCGAACTCAGCAGCAAGCTCCCTCTTACATTGATGAATGAGAGGGTCATCACCAGTCAGGAAGAGGTCATCCACATATAATACTAGAATGAGAGGCTTCTCTTTCACAACCTTGAAGTATAGGTTTGGATCAGCATTACTTCGAGTGAAGCCCAGCTTCATCAAGTAACTATCCATCCTTTCGTACCAAGCTCTGGGTGCTTGCTTTAACCCATAGAGGGCTTTCTTCAACCTGCAGACATAAGTGTCTCGATCTTGAACTTCAAATCCCAGAGGTTGTTCTACATACACCTCTTCCTTTATTGCACCATGCAGAAAAGCGGTCTTGACATCCATCTGATGAAGACTCCATCCTTGCGTAGCAGCAAGGGCTATGATTGATCGGATGGTGGTATATCGTGCCACAGGTGCAAATATATCGTCATAGTCAATTCCTTCATTTTGAGAGAAGCCACGGGCAACAAACCTTGCCTTAAACTTTTCAGCACTCCCATCAGATCCATGTTTGATTTTGTAGAGCCATTTCGCAGTGACAACAGATTTGTCCTTCGGTCTCGGGACCACATCCCAGACATCATTCTTCATAATAGACTCATATTCTTCATGCATAGCATCCTTCCGGACTTGATGCTTGATGGCTTCCTCAAAAGATCCAGGTTCAGATTGTACAATAGTACTCATGGCAGCTAGATACCCTTGGTATCTACACGGCTTCTTGCTTTCTCGGAATGTCCCCCTTTGGGGCAGCATGACCCTCAGCATCTTCGAGGGTGTCCCTGAGCCATGATGGTCTCTTTCCTAGAGAAGGGGAAGGATCAATAGGGTCCATTGGCCCTTCAACATCAGGCATAGTCTCATCCTGGGGTTCTTCCAGATTTCCAGGTCTTCCTTCATGATTTTCTTCAGATCTGGGAAGATCTACAACTTTCTTTAGGGAAGCATCTTCGTCAAAAGTGACATCATGGCTTATCTCTACTTCCCTTTGACCAGGTACATAGACTCTATATGCCTTAGAAGTCTCACTATAGCCTACAAACATTCCTTTCTTCCCAGTAGCATCCAGCTTACTTCTCTTTTCTTTCGGCACATGAAAATAGGCAGGACATCCAAAAATTCTAAAATGTGAGACATCAGGTTTCTTACCAGAGAAAACCTCTTCGGGAGTTTTGGAGTCCAAAGCGGAATGAGGGCATCGGTTTTGAATGTACACAGCGGTATTTGCAGCTTCTCCCCACAGAAACTTTGGTAGACCCTGGTCACATAGCATGGCACGGGCAGCTTCCACAATAGTCCTATTTTTGCGTTCAGCAACACCATTCTGCTCAGGAGTATATGCAGTGGTAGTCTCCCTCTTAATGCCAGCTTCTTTGCAAAAGTCTTTGAACTCATTTGACTCATATTCAGTGCCATTGTCAGTCCTCAAAATCTTGATCTTCTTTCCGGTCATATTTTCCACCAAGGCTTTAAAGGTACGGAACCACATGAAAGCCTCATCCTTCTTCTTCAAGAAGTATATCCAGGTTTTGCGAGAGAAGTCATCAGTAAATGTCATATAGTAAGAACATCCCCCCAGGGATGTTACAGGCAACATACCAGAAAGATCAGAATGAACCAGTTGCAATATCTCGGATGTCTTTGTGACACTTGAGGGGAAAGGTCCCCTTGTATGTTTTCCTTCAGCACAGCCCTTACATACACCTTCATGATTATTTCCAAAATCAGGCATCCCTGTCACCACCTTCCTTGCTTTGGGAAGGGCTTTGTAATGAAGGTGTCCAAATCTTCGGTGCCATAGTTCGGTTAGTCGGATAGTATCACAAGTCATAGCTCCCAACGGACTCCCTCCAACCTGGTAGAGTGTACCAACTCTAAAACCAATTGAGATAGCTTCCTTGAAGCTCTTCTTCCACATGAGCACCTTTCCATCAGAGAAAGTTACATTGAATCCTTTGTCTTCCATAGCAGATACAGACACAAGGTTCTTCTTCAATTTGGGTACATAGAGTACATCTTGTAGACGGAGGACTTGTCCTTGAGACAAGTGAAGGGTCACAGTTCCGGTCCCTTTCACAGGATAAGTGGCATTATCCCCAAGGATAATTTCTAGATTAGTATCCCTTTCAACCATGTCGGAAAGTGCTTCCTTGAATCCAGTGATGTGTCTTGAGGCACCACTATCAATTAGCCAGACATCCATAGTGTCGGGCGGAGATGCAGCTGAGAGAGCAGATACCAGAATGTACTCATTTCTTTTATCAACAACATTAGACTCCTCATACCTGGTATTTCTAGACCTCTTAGAAGGTTGATTGTTTCCTCCAAAGTGTGCCTTCCTCTTTCCTTTGGATTTTTCATTTCTTCGATTCCCATTTCTTCGGTTGTTGTTGTTATCGTCACTATCGGGAGAATCCTTCTTGAAGGGGCATTCTCTAGCATAGTGTCCAGTCCTATGGCAGGTGAAACATTTACCCTTCTTCTCTTGAGTCTTTGTCCTTCTTTTGTCCTTAGAACCACCAAAGTTCTTCTTTCGGGAATGAGCACCATAGGCAGCATTTCTTTCATTATCAAATTCCTTCATCCTTGTTTCTTCTTGCATACATCTTGACAGAAGCTCATCAAAGTTAGGAATGGTATTATTGTTGAGAATGGTAGTTGTAAATACTTGCCATTCATATGGAAGTCCTCCAAGTGCGGTGAGAACCATCTCACGATCAGCTATTGTCTCCCCAATAGCTAGCAGATTGTTCCTGGTTTCGGTCAACTTTAGAAAGAAAGTTTGAACAGACTCATCTCGGCCCTTCTTCATATTCTTCAACTTGTTCTTGAGGAATAGCACTTGGTTCACATTGTTTACTTGAAACATAAGTATCAATTTGTCATACATCTCCTTGGATGTGCCTAGTTGAGATATGTAGGCAACCAGACTCTTATTTATGGATTCCCTGATCAGCAGCTTTGCTTTGATTTCTCCCTTCTTATACTTGTTTCTAACAGAAGCAGAGGCATTGGATGGAGGTTCTTGAATCCTCCCTGTCACATGATCCAGGAGATCATGATCTTCTAATTTGAGATCTAATATCATCTTCCAGGGATGGAAGTCATCACTTCCGGTCAGCTTGTCATTCTCCTTGAATTCAAGACTAGTGGAACCCATTTCCACGATGATGATTGCTATAGATTGAGTTTGTCTTCACCTAAGCTCTGATACCATGTAAAATTTTGTAGATGTTCTATGCTAGTAGCAATTTCACTTTTCATTCAGCAATCATACAAGTAGTTAAGCAAAATGCAGATAGAACATATAAGTAGATCTTACAGAAGACAAATCAGAAACAGGAAAAATGTGTGTATTCGTTTCGGCGGTCAACGGGATGCTTCAACCAGCAAAGTCTCCTTTGGTCAGCCAGCCCAGCATGTGTCACAACAACCCTCCAATCAGTAGATGAGTCAACCCAAGTCAACTCTGCAAAAGTCAACGCTGTCCTGAAAAGTCAACGCAGGGGCAGCAAGCTAAAAGTCAACACAGCAGCAAAACGGTCAACCCTTTGACCTCGATTTTGTGCCAGGTAGTACGGCCTTCATAAATCGAACCTTCCACCAATTTTCAGCTTGTTTGGACCAAGCGTTGACCAAAGTCAACGCTGGTCAAAGTTTCTGCGAAACCCTAGCAGCAGCAAATCCGTCCTTCAGCTTGGCCGTACAGTTTGTCCTCTTCGTCCTTCACACGTGTGGCTGAAACTCGTCCTTCTTGGTAGCTCGTACTCTAAGATGAGAGAGGAATATGAGAGTTGTGATGATGATGAAAATCTCTCCAACTTTTCCTGTATATATATCCATCAGGAGGGTGTGTGACACATCTGTTGGGCATGCGAGCCTACATTACAAAACTGGCCGACCTTGCACATATAATTTATTGAAAATAATAAATTCAAAATACAAGTTCTGCTCATCGGATTAAGACATATTTTATATGGATTTTACACCTCTCAGAAAGAGGAATCCAACAAAAATATTAGCCTCTTAATCTGAGCATCTTAATATGGAGTTTGGACCTAGTTGTCCAAATTTAACAGATTCATACTAAATTATCACGGTAAATCAAAGAAATTGCAAGAGAAAATATGACCGAACAAAAAATCGTAAGGCTTGTAGAGAAAACAGGAGAGAATATCGCAAAAAAAAAGAGAGAAGAACACTCAAATATTTTAAGGAAAAATCAACTTCAACTATAAATATTAGAAATGATATTTAAAATTTAAATAGTGTATTGTGAAACTTAATTTTTATTTGATGAACTAATTTGAAAAATATTTTGCAATGTAAACATAGAGAGATATTCCTCACAACATTGATGATGAGATAGAAAATGTTGCAAGAGAAAGTGAAAAATATATTGAACCAATGATTGAAGATGTTGAAAATGCTAAAAGAAATTAAAGTGAATAAATTGAAACACGAGGTATGCATCTATATGTTGAATGTGTATTATTGAAATTATACATATTTATTAATTTTTCAATTTCATTCAAACATTATTTTTTAATTTAATTATTTATTGAATCTTTAGACTCATTTTATACATATAATTCTCATATGTGCAAATGAAATCAATATGGATGATGAGATGTTAGAAAATGTTGACACTGACACATATGGAGATAAAAGAGCTAACCATGTTATACGACATCATGTTAAGCGCATTATTGATATGTTCTTCAAAGATGAAAATGTGGCAGTTCAAGCCCAAATTTTGAGAACTCTCTCAACATTAAAGAAATTAAAAGAAGCTATGAATCTATTGGGTATTCAAAAGTCAACAAAAGATGAAAGAATGAAGGAAAACCTGATAATAAATATAAATTTTTCTCTAAAGCCAATTGGGAGATCTAGAAAGAAAATTAATTTAGATGCACGTAGAGCAATACAAATGGCAGTGATTTCATTAAGTACTAAAAAGAATCATTTGGTAAAATCTATGGCACAAGCATTAGGGACATTACGAAAAACATTGCACGAATATTGGAAATTTCGATTGAAAATTGATGTAAGTGATGAAATCTCTAGTTGGACAGTTATTTGTACCATACAAAGATAGACTTGAATAAGATGTTAAAAAATAATATATGAATATTGGATGAAAAATTCACGGGGTTTAACCAAAAGCAAGGGATGTGATGTGACGAAGAATAACACGAAATCAGTATGAAGAACATGAAAAACATATCCTCGACACCACTCAGATAGAGTTGTTCAAGAAGTTCATATAAGAGAATTACATAATTAATATCTCAATCAGTGCTTTTGTGCAAAAAAAACCATGGGATATTAAACCTATCATTGTATGTGACACTTTTTGTTTTCATTATCATGTGGAATTTCAGTGATATTATGACACATTCCTTAATTTTGGTAAAACATTTTGGAAAAATTCACCTCCTCCTTGCACTATCTATGATTTCATATCCAAAATTCTATATGCAAGAGAAAGCAATGAATTATTTTACCAAATAAATGCGTTGGTGATAAAAACTGTGATCATTGTGGAAGTTTGACTTTATTTCAGAAAAAATGTCCTATTGATATAAATTATCAATCATTTTCCAACATAAAAGTGAAATGGAATAGATATGAATAGATTCATACATCAATTGGTTCAAGGAGTACTACAAGTGCTAAAATGATTGATTTACAAGAAGAATAAATCTTTGTTATAGAGTTTTTGAGAAAATCTGAGTCAAAAATTTATAAATACACCAAGCATTCCCATAGAGATCGATGGTAGGACTTGCAATCCAAAAAATCTCTTGAATTTGTTCCACCAAGGAAATTTTGTCAATAGTTGATTTTGGAGATAAGTTCACATTTGTTGCACAAAATGAAATATAGAGTGAATACTATCATTCTTTCCAAGTCTCCATGCTTGTCCATATTCTATATAGACACGTTGAACAAAATGTTGATCATATAGGAAGCACCAATGCAAATCGATATGTTATTATAGAATATTAGTTTTATATCAACGATGATCTTACATATGATACACATTTTGTACAACATTGTTTTGATAAGATTTGTGACTCATTCAAAGGTTGTGGAATAAAATTAGATGAACATTGAACATGGTCAGATGGATGCATAGGTCAATTCAAATATTCATGATTATTATTTTGGTTATATCATCTTCATATGAAAACATGCATTAAATATTGTTGTAATTTCTTTAAGACTCATCATGGAAAAGGAGAACATGATGGTGCAGGGCATGTATAAAATGAGCACTTTGAAGATATCAAATGGACGACTTTGCAGACCGACTTGTCTCAGTTGATCAAGTTGTTCAATGGTGCATCACTGCACTAATCCATGAGACTAACCGGTCAAGGGAAGTACGAAGGTAGATGTACATATATACAAATTAACTTACACACACACACACACACACACACATATATATATATGCAAGTTAATTTGTATATATGTACATCTACCTTCGTACTTCCCTTGACCGGTTAGTCTCATGGATTAGTGCAGTGATGCACCATTGAACAACTTGATCAACTGAGACAAGTCGGTCTGCAAAGTCGTCCATTTGATATATATATATATATATATATATATATATATATATATATATATATATATATATATATATATATATATATATAATAGATGATCTAATTTTTATTAATTTTATAATTTTAAACATTATTTATCATAACGGTTATCTTTGATCACATATAAATTTTATTTTAAATTATAACATATTTATATTCTTGTTTGAATTTTCCATATAGGTTTTTTTGACATATTTGGGTCCAAGATATAGATAGATAAATTGGAAATGATGTTGAAACAATAAAAGGGACTCGAACATTGCATTCAATTAAAACAAAGGAGTACCAAAATGTGTTTGTATTTGATAAAAGATTTTTTTTTTTTTTTCTCATGTTTACATAAATGATATAGAATCCAGTGATGTTTGTGAAAACAATATGTATGTAAAAGATTGGAAACATACAAAACTAAAGTCAAAGGGGAAACTGTTTGTCACAAACTTTTAAGAGATGCTATCAGAGGAGACTATAATATCATCTGAAGGTGATCGATTTTCTGATCTTGCTAGAGAAGCTAACATTTCAATTGTTTTCTAATTATAGGGATATAGAAATAGATAATAAAATCAAGTATACATGTTAATTTTAAAGTTAAATTTTCATGTTAATTATGATCTATTTTTTTATACTTGTTTTATTTTGCAAGAGATATTTTTGTTGTAGTTGCATCTACTAACAACGTAGAAAATTTCAAGTATTATTTGATGTGTTGTACTGAAATAAAGATGAAATTATTGGAATACTATGATGATGATGGGTTTATATATGAAAAAGATTCTATTATACTGAAAGGTTATTTTTTCCAACAAACTCATGAAAGTCAAAATATTTTACCTTCAAGACTATGAACTTGATGTCATAGGTTGTCAATATAGTCACTTGGTGTGTGCATCACACATAAAGTTGATAGAAGTTCAATCAAATAAAAAATTGAAAGTTGACCATGAACAGATCGTTGAGGATGGCATTCCATTATATTTTTTTTGATTGAACTACCCAACAATTTCTTCTCCTTGGATTCATCTTTGAGAACTTATAGAACTCAAGTACAAACTGTTAGCCTTTTTTTGGTCATTCTTAAGTTGTACATTCTTAATAATGTATAGATATACTTGAATTTATATGTATATTTTATGTTATGTACATGTGTATTGAGGATTTGATTATATTGATAAATTATGTTTGCACATGCACACAACAAATAATTTATACATGTACACATACACGCACATTCTCTGGTCTTAAACGATTTCATACTTTCTCTGGTATAAGCTAGTTAATTTTATCTCATTATTGCAAAATGTATATATCGAGCATATTTGATATAATGCAAATTTTAAGTTATGATCTTGTTTTAGAGATCTAAAGAAAATTATAATATTCATTCAAATGAAAAATGTATACTATGTTTTGTAATTTCCAGTTTTATTATATTAAAGTTTACTATCAACTGACATCCATGGTAGTCTTTCCATGTATATTAATGAAAATTTAAAATTTTATGATTATTTGACACATCTATTTACACCTAGAATTTTATGCTTGTTTTTAGATGTATCTATATGTATTGTATATTAGCATTATAAGAATGATTTCAAATGAAAAATGCTTCATATATATATTCATTGCTACATATTCATGAACTTAAATATATATATGTATTTAACCTATAAAAGCATCAAACCACAGTCACACCATGAAAATTTTACATGGTCATGTTTTATAACTTATATTTTTATGCACAACATGTGCATTTACAACTTTATATTAAAAGTTAACTATCACCTTTAGTAGACATCTCTATACATAATTAAATATAACACTCACACATTGTTCAAATACATAACATGTACCACATGTATTTTGTACCCTAGAAATTTTCTATTCATAGAAAGAGAGCAAAGGAGTCTTGCCTTTCAAGTGTGTTTTTCTCTTGAAAGGTTTCCCACATCATATGTTGTGTGAAATGAGTGTCTGAGCTTCCTTTTTTTCACTATTCCCTATTTTTTGAATAATTTTAATTTTGATGCATACTCTATTAACAATAATCAACAAATTTATAAATCAAAAGTGAAATAAATATTGCAGAATTTCATGTTTTAAATATCATTTTATCATATATATATCTAAAGATTTTTTTTTTATAATACTATAGATTTCACATTTTGAATATAACTTTATCACATGTACTAAATTTATGGATTAATTTATTTCTTTCATGCGAAAATATAAGTTAAAACTAATTTTATCTTTCTATATAAAGTTGGTGTAAAATTGAGGTGGAAATTGAAGAAATTTATTTATGAGTGACATTGTGTTTTTATTTTTAATTTGTTAATATAACTATAATTTTATTAATTTTAAAAGTAATATGAAGTGACAACATCCACCCATATTGAACTGCAGAGTGCCTCTGGGTGTAAAGAATCATAAAAATTAAATGAATTATAACATTGTTTTAAACTATATATATATATATATATATATATATATATATATATATATATATATATATATATATAATGATGCAACTTTGCCTCATTTCTAAAATTCTTGACTTGTAGATAAGATTTGCTACAAGATCAATGGTTTGTTACTCATTTCACAATCAAAATATGCTCTACATATCTAATTTAACTTAATTTCATGACATTTTTTAATTAAATTGGAAAAAAAAACATAATTTTTTTTAAGGTAGATCTAGATGGTATATTTTTACTACTATTATTAAAAAAAATTAAACATTTTTGTAAAGCCTAAATATCCACCATCTATTTAATAATTATTAATAAATAAAACAAATGTCTAAAATACTTATTCTAAAATATACCATATCAATATTATTAATTAATTTAATATTAATTAATGTGAAATTAATGTAAATCGCCATGCTAATTTTATACTTATTGACTATTGCCTTCTCAAAAATAAGAGAATGCAAAGTCCAATCGTTTTTTGAAACTTGTGTCATTAGATTGGTACACATGATATCATCGAGTTATATCATTAAAAATCCTTAGGTTATATCATTAAAACTAGTAAAGACCAACAATGCTTTGGTATTTCTTTCTATCATGTGTATATGCCATTAAACAGCTCAGGAAGTGTTAAATCATGTAATTTGGTGAACAGATACAAATAAATCGTGATCACGTGATCATCGCATTAAAGAATTAGACAAGTAAGTTTATTTAATGGATCCATATAAATCATGATCACCACCACCATGAAGAATGAATACAAATAAATCATGATCGTCCCCACGGTGAAGAATGAGACAAATTCAGATATATTGCAAATAACATTGACAACAAATATCGTGGATGCTGATATGTAACAACAATTACTACTATGCAGAGAACAATTCCCACAAAATAACAATTACTATGTAGAGAACAATGGCCAGAAAAAAAAGTAATTCTCGCAGATTGTTTAGAGATACCATGAGCGTACTCCTTTAATGACGACTGGAACATTTCAATTATCATTAATGCTTGAGACACCGGTGGACAGCGAGATTTTTCAATGCCATTGTATTCCAAGAGGTGCTGAAATCAATTTGATTCTTGATTTGAAAGATATTTTGGAACTTGAGAAACAAAGAAATATATACTGTTCAGATAAAGATGACTCTAGGAGAGAATGCACAACGAACATTCTCATATGTGGAAAAGTAGTTGTCACTGCAGCCTTAAACATGTACAAAGTCGGATACCTAATCTTCACGTTGCATAGAGAGCAGCCACACTTCTATTAATGTCATCCGACAATATAGTCCTTATTCTACAGATCAGGATCCATAAACAGACTATTGTGCAAATATGTGTCGGATCAGGATGGGTAGCAGCTACATTTCTATTAATGCTATCCGACAATACCTTCCTTACTATAAGTACCAGTATCTACAAACAAGCTAAAGTGGAGATATATAGTGTTCGGTGGATAGCAGCGACATTTCTATTTTTGTGGTCCGACAATACAGTCTTCGGATTCGATATATAAACGAATTGTTGTAGACATTTTTTGTTGGAGATATAATTTTTTTGTATTTGAGAATTGAGAATATTTTTTAAGATTAATCATATTATTATTGTTTATAATAGGCCAGTTAATAATCACTCCTTTCCTTCATACAACAACAATGAACTGTTAGTCGGTGTAGTAGTTATTAGTCGGCAGAAAAGTCTAAAAATTTAGATGATAAAATAAATGTCTGTCAGCAGAATTCACTATTGAATCTCTTTCACACTCTTGTATAAATTCCTGTGTTTGCAGTGACTTTATCAAGCTCATTTTTCACGAGTCTTCGAGGTTGTAACAAAAATAATATATTTTTTTATATGAATAAAAAAATAATTTAAAATTTTGTAAATATCTCACACAGAGAATATTCTATAGTGTTAATTTGTGCAAACTTTAAACAAAGAATCATGTCTTTAGCTCTAAACTCTATATATTTCATTGACCACACATAAGTAAGATTGATTCCACTAATATTGGAGTTTCTATATAAAATAAAACACATGGAAGGAATTTAATAGCACCACTTACACTTTCCCACTTATCCAACAAATATATTATTCTTTTTCAAGGTAACAATTGCAATGACGTTTTAAATTTTATATTGTTTTGTGGATATCTATGTAATACACTCTATTTATATAAATATAATGTTTCGCGACATAATTTTCCGTAAAGAAGATAAAACTTACTAAAATATTTTTCCATGTTAGTTGTAGGTCGAATAATTGATGCACAATGAATTATATACCAAACACTATCTCACAAAATATTTTTTTGTAAAGAAGGTAAAACTTACTAAAATATTTTTCAATGTTAGTTGTAGGTTGAATGATTGATGCACAATTCATTACATACATAACACCATCCACAGAAGACATACATAAATAACGTTATTTTTTTTTTCCAAAGCAATTTACTTATTCAATATTGAATTTTTGATAATAAGAAATTAAATCTATATTGAATAAATTTTGATAGTTATGTCCATTTTTATGTATTTATATGAATAATATGTAGAAAATCTATATAGATTCAACTGAACTTGTAATATTATTAAATAAAATATTTGAATTTATTTTACAAATTACAGAAACCAATTACAATCGCACAATCACATGAACAAGAAAGAAAATGAATTTAAATCGCACAACGCAAATATTTACCTGGAGGAAGCCTTAGCTAAAAATCTATCTATCTATATATTGCATAATTCCTGATTATGAAACAATACAATGCTTCCCTCAAGCTTGAGAGATCTCCGCACTATCTCTGATTGTCTCACTACCAACCTGTGCACAAGCTTCTCTTGGCGCACCTTTCTCTTGCAGGCTCCAGGAAAAAACATGTGCTTCCTATTTCGTGGTCTTGCCATCTTTTACTCACTAAAACAATGATTAAACTTGTGCCTTAATTCCTCCTTTCAAAGGCAATTCAAATGGTTAAAATTAGTGAATTCTTTAATTAAGGAATGATTTATTTTAGTCGTTCTTCTACCTACATGCACCACCTGTACAATTTGGATGATTATACAACTAATAGTACACTTCCCTTTAATTCCAATCTCAACTAGGTCTTTCTTAGAACTGACATGCATTAGTTATTTACTAGTGAATCATTACTTATATTATTGATTACTACATGTTAATTTATTTCAATTTAATTCACTTGACATCTCACTAGTTCCTCCATTAGTTAGAACTAGTTTTACTGATTTTAACTGAGAAAAATTAAGTTAATTAATTACAACTCAAAACAAACTCAATGAAGTTGCTAAAAAGTAGGAGAAACTCTACATGCCTCTAGTTTTACTTTTAACTGGAATTCACTAAACTAACTAAGTCTTTGTGATTATTTAACTCGTGCAAATTGTCATGTGATGTGGAATTACAATTTTTTTCTAATTTAATTAAGAGAAAATTAAATTGGAAACCTCTTATTGTTGTCATTTTCAATGTTTCTTGTTGCAAATTTCAACGCTCCCTTTCAACAAGAAAATAATTGAACTCTATCATGATTCGGTACCTTTGGAATGTTTTACATGCAATTCTTCTCTCTATTGTTGTTGCTACTTAAAATTCTAAAACTAAAAAGCATCCAAACTTAATCAATTGTGATCAATATGATGCATACTTAACCAGAGTCTCTCAGTGCTACATGTTACTACACTATCTACTGAAAAGGTTGTGTTGTTGTTGACTCTACATTGTGCCATATTCACTGCTACCAACTCTACTTTGTGCTCCCCAATATCTAACTGCTGCTAGTCTATGGGTCTATCACTTTGTCATTTCACTGCATCACTATCACCGATCCATCCTACTACTGTGTGTTGTGGGCCCTTGTAGCACGGTAATGATCCATGAGACAATACATATCAATGGACCCTTACCAAATTTCTCCACTCTTGAAACTATTGCTTCACATCGCCCCACCTCTCACTTGGAGGTATGGCTGCATGTGCTCCCTCTGCCCACTTTGCTCGAAATCCCCCCTAATGGATGTCTGTCTTGAGCGAAGGCCTGCACTCGTTCTTCTCTCCGGCTTTATAATTGTGGCTGCTCCACAAATTGTTGAGACTGATTCTGAGGTTGCATGTTCAGAGGTAATTCATGCTCCCTCTCAACCACCATGTCTCTATCCTTTTCCTTGCTCCTCAAATCTTTGCATGCATCTTTTACCTCAAGAGCATACATGTTCTTCACTCACACATTGATTTTTTTCACTTTTACTGTGGAGATGTGTCTAAGGAAAACCTCTTTTTTTTTTTAAATATCACTTCATAACCACGTTCTTCCAATACCGCGATGGAAATAAGCTTCTTCTTTAGCCCCGAAAGAAACAATACATTTGTGAGTCTCAAAAGGGAGCCAGACTCCCTCTTAAAGGTAAAAATACCAATTTAGATCGTGTTATACATTCCATCATCTCCAAACTCTATGTCATATTTGAGGTATTTCTCCTCCAATTCACTGAAGATATCTCTATTCCTCATCATATGGAACGAGGAACCATTATGAAGATACAACATGTATCCCATTAAAATGATGGCAATGAATTCAATGAGATTAAAATAAAACTTAAATTGTGAATCTAGAGGTTCACCTACTACTACAACTACATGCTCCTTACTTGCCTTCTTCTGTGGACATTTCATGGCATAGTGCCCGAACTCGTGAAAATGACAACACTTGATGTTGGAATATTATTTATTCTTTCCCTCTTTGCCTTGGGAATTATTCCCCTTTACTTTATTTCCTTTTATGAATAATGCAAAATATTCTTCTTTATCTTTGGAAAAGGTCTGGTCTTTAGTGTTCTGCCGAATATCTTCTTGTACCAAGTTGGACCACAATCACTCCCACTCTGGTAGCTTCTCCCTCCCATTTACTGAATCATGATAATTGTGTCATCTCTTGGGAAGATCTAAAAGTGCTAGGCTCACTATATCATCCTCGGGAATAGTAACACCAACACTTCCAAGCTCATCTCAACATTGAGTGTAATTCGTCAAGTATTTTGGTTTCGCCATCCTCCATCTTGATTTTTATGAGTTTGTCCTTTAGCACCAATTTATTGTGGTCACTGATGTTATGAAACAAATATGTTAAGTCCTTCCACATAGAATATGAAGTTTCCTTTCCATGGAGGTTCGAGACAATATGATCTCGCACTCCTAATAAAATTCCTTCTTGCTACATTCTTCTTCCATGCATCAAGATTTTGAACATATGTTGTTGTGGGCATGGGAATATCATTGTCTATGAATTCCCTGAACCCTTTTACCTCCAACACTGGCTCCATCCTGTCCTTCCAAGCTATATAATTCAAACTACCCTCAAGGGCCTATTCAAGTCTCAATCCACATAAAGACATCATGATCTGTTGCTAGTCCTGAAGAATAAATTTGGAAATTCAATTCAACTGTTCAAAAACAAAATTATATTCTTTTCTTCTATAATATTTCCTACTCTAATACCATGTAGAAAATATGCATATATTCAACTGATCTTATAATATTCAAAAAAAAAATACTTGAATCTATTCTAGAAATTGTGGAAACAAATTACGATCGCACAATTACATGAACAAGAAAGAGAAAGTATTTCAATCACACAACACAAAGATTTATCTACGGAAAGCCTCAGCTAAAAACCCCACTATCTGTATATATTGCATAATTCAAGAATATGAAACAATAAAATTCTTCTCTCAAGCTTGAGATATTTCTACACTATATTTGACTACCTCACTACCAACCTATGCACAAGTTTCTCTTGGCACACCTTTCTCTCACAAACTCCATGCAAAAACTTGTGCTTCTTATTGCTTGATCTCACCACTCATGCTTACCAAAATAATGAATAAACGCGTTCCTTCATTCCTCCTTTTAAATCTGATTCAAATGGTTAAAATAAATGAGTTCTCTAATTAAGGAATGATTTATTTTAGGCCTTCTTCTAACTTCATGCACCACCTGTACTTACCAAAATAATGATTAAACTTGTGCCTCCATTAATCCTTTTAAATTCAATTTGAATGGTTAAAATAAATGAGTTCTATAATTAAGGAATGATTTATTTTAGGCCTTCTTTTGACTGCATGCACCACGTGTACAATTTGGATGATTATACAACTAATAGTACACTTCCCTTTAACTCCAATGTCAACTAGGTTTTTCTCAGAATTGACATGCATGAGTTATTTATGAGTGAATTATCAGTTATCTGAATTATCATTGTATCTTAATAAAATATAATTTAATTCACTTGACCTCTCATTGGTTCCTCCATTAGGTAGAACTAATTAAACTAATTTTAATTCAAATAAATTAAGTTCATTAATTACAACTCAAAATAAACTCAATCGGGGCTCCTAAAAAGTAGGAGACACTGTATATGCATCTAGTTTGACCCTCAACTTGAATTAACTGAACTTAATAAGTCTTTTTTACTTAGTTAACTCATACAAGCTATCATGTGATGTGGAATTACAATTTCCTTGTAATTTAATTAAGGAAAAAATAAATTAGAAGCCTATTCTTGTTACCATTTTCAATATTTCTTGTTGCAAATTTCAACATAATAAGGAATTGAATCTAAATTGAATCATTTTTTATTCTTAGTAACTACTTACATGTATTCCTATTAAATGGAAAAAATATGATAACACATCTGTTATTTATATATTTGTGCAAGCGGAGCAAGAAATAATAACAACCATAAAAGTAGCTAAAAAGAACATCTTTTAGGTATTGTACATAAATCGAAACGACAAGATGAAAAGAAGACTAATTTCTATTGGAATTGTCTATAATTTTTAGAAACAAGAAAATTCACTACAACCAAAATAGTGCTTATTATTAAAATATTAAAATATAATTTTCATGCCGTAAGGCGTTATTATTTGAAAACAACTTTCCTAGCTGCCACTCTATCCGTGTTTTTTCCATTGGATGAAATGTTAGATGATTGAAATGTTTTATACCATTAGATCCAATGCCTCATTCAACCTAACTAACTAAATAACTCTCTATATAATATATCCCTGCTATCCCTTCATAGATTTCAATATTCCTAGGTCTGTTCTCTTTGTTTCCAAAACCAACAATACATTTGCTGAAATCTGCAGTTTATTTTCGTGAAGCCCTTCCATTGGAGCAGTTCACTTCGTTCATGGCTCCCATGGTGTCAATATTTTCTGTGTTGTATTTCCATCCAAAGAAACCCAGATAATTTTCCACGGGCTCGGTCTTGCACTCCATTACAGCGGAAGCAGGAAAATAAACAATTTCTTGATGGCTTTAACTACTTATTCCATCCATATTTTGCAGAAAAGTGTTTGTCATTGCACACCTAAGGAATGGCCCAAGGTTGAAGAGGAGAGCACTGAATTTTTTGTTGAATGAAGATCGCGAAGCTTTGGGAAAAAGAATCTCGAAGTTCGTTGGAGAACGGTCCTTTTTAGCCATAGCCACAGAGCGGTCCTCATCCTCTGCCACAAAATGGTCCTTTTTAACCATAGCCACAGAGCAGTCCTTTTTAGCCATAGCCGCAGAGCAGTCCTTTTTTTTGTTATATTTTTTCTTTCTATGAAAAATTAATGGGGATCTACCTAAATAGAATGAAAAATAAGAAATAAGAAGTAAACTAAAGGTTTGATGAATATAACGTCTTAATGAAGTATGATCAATAGGTGAATTACGTTCTATACGGAAAGATAACAAACATAAAGATACCAATTTTGTCAAATTGATGAATAGAATATGACCGCCCAACCAACCGCAAAAACTACTTATCATAAAGGATATATTATCGTTGTAACGAAAAAGAAATAGGTTCACCAGTCTTGTTAATACGGGATTTTCTAAAAGAAGGGGATTCAACAATTGAAGAATTAGACCACCCATAAATAGACTTAAAATTTTTGGATTTTTGATCGAATTCATGGGGTGCGTAGATTCAGGACTTGAAGGTTTTTTAAGACTTCGAAAAACACAACAGAACGTATACGGTATGACTAATAGAGTTATTGCATGAGGTTTCCACAGCGCTGCATAGATGGGCGAATAATACATGGAAAAAAATACTATTAATTGTCCCGTAATAGAACCACTTATGGCTATTATACCATAGAGAGTTTCTCCCAAAAAGAAGGATCTCATGGAATAGATTTTAGAGGGACCAAAAGGCAATGTAGCAATAAATCCATAATATAGCCCAAATAAAATGATCGGACCCGAGACTTCTACCCATGATGATAATGGATCCCATAGTAGACCAAGTACTCTTATCATATCGAAACTCCTTTTTGATCAAAATAAAAGAATGAGAAACAAGAATAGAATAAATATATGTGGTATCCCCCATATGGGAGATACGGATAGAAATAGTTATTATTTTTTATATTCATAAATTTGATTTCACAGAATAGATTCCAATATCTAACATCTGGATATATGCATATGTTATTAATACATATATTCCCTGTTATCTTATCTAGGAGTAGGAGTACTGGTATAGAACTCCTTGTTATTTCTGACCAGGGTGGTCCGATCCAAGTTATCTAAATTTTCGTTATGTCGTAGAGGGCGGGTAACCAATTCGAGTACATCTCTCGCATTGGCAAATCCATGAATCTGGGCAAAAGTAAATTCAACTGACCATTTAGTACCAATTCCTCTCACCCCTAACGGGTTAGCATGAGCCATTCCGGTGATGGCTAAGTCGGGTTATAGCTCACGCATACATCGTATCTGATTCGAATTGTCTGGTTTCTCCACAATTCGTGGTATTGGTATACACATTCTTATACATGTATCTTTTAAAAGTGCTAATTCAGCAGCTTGATACCGTTTATCCATATATGGAATACCAATTTCATAAACGATCATACCACATCTGATTAAGAATCTTGCTAGAGATATTTCTAGGAGATTATCTCCCATGAAAAAGACAGATTTTCCGCGTACCAAATCAAGATAATCTTTTAAACTCTCCCATATCCGTTCCTCTCTTTCCTCCAGACTCTGGGCCTCAATACCAAATACAGGACAAATCCTTTCGATCCAAGCACGCGTTCCGTCCCGACCAATAGGAAAAGGAGCTACGATTAATTCGCATTTTTTTCGTCTTATCAAAGTTGTTGCTGTACGACTCAGAAATGGGTTAACCCCACAAACATAAACTCCATCACCCAGTGATGGAAGATTGGCATATCTCTGAGCGGGCAACCAACCTAATACCTTGATGAATTGGTGTCTTAATTCTGTATCAAGTTGAGAAACCAAATTCGAGGGTAAAGACCCAAAAATAACTAAGGGAGGATGATTTGCATATTCCACCAATTTATTTTCCTTCAGAAGAGGAAAAGGGGATAATTTTGTTTTTGTTTTAGTTTCTTTTGATTCACCAATGGGGAATTCTTGTTTTGGAAAACGATGTGCCATTACAGCTAACACGGTATCTTCCCCCTGAGTAAAAGCATAATCAAGTCCATTTGCTCTTGCCACTAGAATTGGTACTCCAATTTCATATTCCAATTTGGGTGCCATACCTTCCAAATCCATTTTTATTATTTCTGTAGTACAAGTGCCTATCCATATGATGACGCCGGGATCTCTATCTTTTCTTATCCGAATACAAAGCGTTTTCAATTCCTCATAATCGTTCAAATGGGCCGAGATATCTCCTTCTTCTAATTCTGCCATTGCATGGCGGGGTTCTGCAAAAATCATAACTCCAAGTGCATTTTGCAGAAAATAACCACATGTTTTTGTGCCCACTACCAAAAAGAAACTGTCTTCAATCTTTTGATACAACCAGGATACACAGCTAATAGGACAAAAAGTATGATAATTACCCGTTTCACATTCAAAAGTTATAGTTTCATCAATTTTGGTCGACATAATAGGGAGGGGAATAATAAATGGCTGAGGATAAATAAGGAAAAGAAATAATGAATAAAAAGAATAATAAAAAGAAAGAATCCGATTGACAACAAATTGTGGATAAATTGTTGATTCTAAATCCTCGTAAACCCAAGGAAATTTTCCTGAATCTTTTTTTTCTGTCCCCCACCACCAATGGGATTTAGATAAAGATCAGAGAGTAAACCGAATAATTCCCGATCTGGAATCTCTTTTGGGACAATACCTTCTGGTTGGGACAATATTTGATCTGCTATGCCTAGATAATAATTACACACATAGTTAAGGGATGGTTCAGATCCAACCATTTCAAATAAGGTTTTACCCTTTACTCTGGAAACTCGGATATCCTCAATAATAGGTAATACCTCTATTACGAGCATTGGACAGGCTTCTACATATTTATTGATAAGATCTCTTCTAGATGTACGATTTCCCACCAAGCCTGCTAATCGGAGTGGATGTGTACGAGCTTTTTCCCTTATAGAGGCAGTAATACGATTAGCTGCAAATAATGCATCGAATCCATTATCCGTAATTATTACACAATAATCTGCATAGTTCAATGGAGCTGCAAAACCTCCACAGACCACATCACCTAATACATCGAATAATATAATATCATATTCGTAAAATGCATTTAATTCTTTTAACAACTTTATAGTTTCTCCCACCACATATCCTCCACATCCGGCTCCTGCGGGTGGACCCCCTGCTTCCACACAATCCACCCCTCCATAACCCTTGTGAATTACATCTTCGGGCCAAATATCCTCATAATGATAATCCTTGGATTGTAAAGTATCTATAATTGTAGGTATTAGAAATCCGGTAAGAGTAAAAGTACTATCGTGTTTGGGATCACACCCAATCTGTAACACTTTTTGACCACGTCTCGCTAGAGCGACTGAGATATTACAACTAGTTGTGGATTTACCGATTCCTCCTTTCCCGTAAACTGCTATTTTCATCCGCCAATCCTCCTTTATCTAAATCTAAAAGTTATCTCTTTATTTCAAGGTTCTATATAATCGAATTATTCCTTTTTAAAGTAATAAAAAAAATTGAATGGTAGTAATATTGAATGGTAGCAATAATAATAGATCCTATTGTATTTAGAGTTCAATAACTCTAGGGTGGGGTGTCCAAGAGTTTAGAAAAAACCTTATTGAGTTTCTCAATAGTTTATACATTGATGATCATGGGTCGGTCCAAAGAACAAGAATCTTGAATGTATATGAGAACCCTCCGTTGTTCCTCAGTAGCTCAGTGGTAGAGCGGTCGGCTGTTAACTGATTGGTCGTAGGTTCGAATCCTACTTGGGGAGATCCATTTTATTCAAAATAGAGCTCGGTTTTACCATTAGGAGTAGGTCAAACGTTACCTGTCCTTGTTCATAACATAATATATGCATGCACAATCGCCACAGGATCAAGATAGGATCCCAGTAGT
>CM076583.1:266827285-266834785 GCA_034641835.2 Pinus albicaulis
CGGGTAAAAGATACTATCATTACCACCTAGACGATCAGACATCCAACCTGTAATTGCAACGACCCAATTGCAAGAGCGGAGCTCTACCAACTGAGCTATATCCCCCGTACCCGGACCAAGTGGAGCATACATGAAAAAATAAGGTGCTTTTGCTTTTTCTTCCTACGATTTTCCCTAGTGCAGCTGGGCTATCCTGGACTTGAACCAGAGACCTCGCCCATGAAGTAAATCCTCGCACCTGCAATACTATCCAATCAACTAATTGGAAGAGAATCAATAGATTCTTTTTCAGGAGCGAATCATCCTTCCCGAACGTAGCATACAACTTCCTCTCTGTTGTACTGCGCTCTCCAAGTGTGCTTGTTCCCCTTCCTTTTCTTTTTATTTCCTTACCAAGCCAACGACGAGCAAATGGAAATCACTTTTGATGAGAAAAGGAGGCGTTGAAAGACCCTCTTGGCCCAACCCCGGGACACTCCAAGATCCTTTTTCGAACCTGCTCTGCTCCCATCGTGAGGAGATGGATAAAGAAATCCCATCCGTTGCACTGATCCAAGGGCCGTTCGTAGTGGGGGTTCAAAGACCAAGGAGTTATTTTTATTTACACCAAGCATTCTTCTATTCTTATGACTAGATCCAATCTACTGGACCCTGCGGAAAATGAATTGATAGAATTTGATTTCACATTATTCAATTAGGGAATAATGAGGAGATCCTATCGATTCCTGTTTCCTACGGACCTTCAGCAAAAGCATGAAAAGGCTCAAATGGTATGATCCCTCCGTCACCCTACCTAGAATGAAAAGGGTGATCTCGTAGTTCTTCGTCTGTGAAGATGCGTTGTTAGATGCTCTATTTTCCACATCTAGGCTGAACTTCAACCTGTGCACCGAGAGATAGCTATCCATACACTGATTGTTGAAATTTGGTACCGGAGGATAGGTGGTTCCCTAAGGCTTTGATCTTTGGCCTAGGGAAAAGTGTCCAAAAGAATTTAATTTTTCTCCTAAAGTGATTTTATAATTTTTATAAAGTCAAATCTAATTTTAAAGTGACTTTAAGCGATAAAGTTACTAAAGTGAATTTATAAAGTTATAAAGTCAAATCTAATTTAAAAGTGACTTTAAGTGATAAAGTTACTAAAGTCTAATTTTAAAGTGACTTTAATAAAGTCAATGTAAAATTAGAAAGGAAAAGCGACTTTGGAAATAAATGACTAAGTGGGTCTTTATTAAAGTGGGGTGAATTAAAAAATAAAAAGTGAGATTTAAATGAGCATTTAATCTCAGCCCTAGATCTCAATCTATTTCAGCCATTGGATTTAGGGATTCCCCAAAAGTCACTTAGGGTTAAGTTAAAGGAGGAAAAGGAGGAAAAGGTCATTCATTCTTTCATGAGCAGATTGAGAGAAGGAGAGCAAGAGAGCAAGGGAGATTTCTGGGCAGTGAGGAGAAGGAGGCAGCAGCTTGGCACGCATTCCAAGGCAGCATTTCAGCAAGACATTTCAGCAAGACAAGTTCAGCAGATTTAGCAAACAGCAGGCAGATTTGTTGAGCACGGTTTTCGAGAAAAGGAGGCCGTACAGCAGGGCCGTACAGCAAGGTTGGGCACTGATTTCGAGGCAGCAAAGGGGTTATTTTATTTGGCACATTTTTCTAGGCAGTCCATACAGCAAGTGGCTGTACCTTTGCATGGAAATCGAGGCAGATTTCGTACAGCAAGTTCTTGCTGTCTTTTGGCATGAATTTCGAGGTCCGTACAACAACATTTATTTCTGTTTTGGCACAGATTTCGAGGTGGCCGTACAACTGCATTTATTGCATATTTCTGGGCATGCAAATCGAGAAATCCATACAGCATTTATTGTTGTTCCTGTTTTTCTATTTGTACATTTTCCGAGGCGGTGGTTAAGCACGGAAAAAGAGATAAGTTGTAAAAGTCTGTTTGCTGATTTTTATTTTGCTGAGTATTTCTCTCACTGTAAAAAGCATTTTTCAGAAATAAGAAGGAGCTTTCGAACTGGTTTTCCCCAAGAGTTGTAGGGGGTTTTTCTAGGGTCACCTTGACCAAAAATTACTGTGTTATGATGTGTTGAATGGCTGTTTGTTACTGCTGTTTTTTTTATTTCTGCATTTTCCAGCATTCTGAAAAATTTCCAGAATTTGTGTTTTCAGCAAAATTTATTTTCCAGTTTGTTAAATGTATGGATATGGGAAAGGGCATTTAACTATTTTGGAGTAATAAGGTGAAAAACTGAAAACCGGGGTGGGAAACTATAAATTTTTACATGGTATCGGAGCTTGAGTGCTGAAGAGCAGTTTGGGACAGCAAGGAGGAAAATTACAGCCTGCTGATTTTTCACTCAGAAATTCCAGCAAGCTGATTTTTCACAAACAACAGTTTTATCTTTACTACAGCAGTGCTATTTTTTCAGTTTTAGGACAGCAGGATGTCTTTGGGACTGAGGGTGGAGGATAGGTTGGATGGACATTCCAATTACAACATTTGGAAGGAGAGAATGCAGAGTATCTTTGAGGAGGCAGAAGTCTGGGACATTATGGTGCATACCACACAGAACCTTGTAAATGTGCCTACTGATGCTACTCAGTTGGCAGCATATAATAAAAAGAACAACAAGGGTAAGAGATTGATTCTAGACGGAATCAAAGACCATTGCATTCCTCATGTGAGAGGGAAGAGAAATGCTCATGAGATGTGGACAACATTGTCCAATCTCTACCAGAGTACCAATGAGAACCGGAAAATGGTCGTGAAGGAGAAGCTGAAGACCATTAAGATGGGCAATGATAGTGCAGCTGGATATCTCACAAAGATTACTAATGTGAGAGATGAGTTGGCAGCGATTGGAGAGGCCATTCCACCCACTGAGTTGGTGCGGATTGCAGTGAATGGCCTCCCCAGTTCATGGATGAACTTTGCTAATGGGGTTTGTGCACGTGAGACCCTTCCCGCATGGGAGAGTTTTTGGGATGATTGCATTCAGACAGAGATCAGGAAAGGTCAGCTTGGGGCAACCAAGCCAGTTGAGCAGGATGAGGATGTAGCATTGTTGGCAGGACGCAAGAAAGGCAAAGGGAAGAAGCAAGCTTCCACAAGCAATGGTGGGGGCAAAGGCAAAGGTAAAGGTAAACAGGATAACACACAGAAGGACTATTCCAAAGTGAAGTGTTGGAATTGTCAGAAGATGGGACACTATGCAGTTGTGTGTCCGGAGAAGAAGAAGACGAAGGGGAAGAACTAGAGCATGGCAGCTTCAGCAGAGGTTGAGGACTTTGCAGATCATTTTGACCGAGAGTTTGGGTTCACTGCGTGTGAGTCCTCTAGTGCGGGATTATCTGCCATAGAGGTTCAGAGGGAGCATGCATTTCCCTCGATTAGCGGAGCATCTTCGGGTATCTGGTATGTGGACAGTGGGGCTTCACGTCACATGACAGGATTCCGTGAGTACTTCTCAGAGCTTTCAGAGAGTGGCACTAATGTAGAGGTAGTACTCGGTGATGACAGAGCTGTTAGAGCAGTCGGTGTGGTAACATTGACATTTCATAGGGAGTCCAAACCTCCCTTGAAGGTGTCAGATGTTCTTTATGTGCCAGGGATGAGGAAGAACCTCATATCCATCTCACCGTTGGAGGATAGAGGATATGAGGTACTGTTCAGGGGAGGACAGGTGTTGATGTATCCCAGGGGCGCTCCAGCTGATTCAGCTAGAGTGATAGGTGTACGCCATGCAAAGGTGTACAAGTTTGCATTTCAGTTCCTTTTGGCATTGAGCAGTAGCACTGGTAGCAGAGCTAGCAGTTCTGAGCTGTGTGAGATTTGGCACCGCAGGATGGGGCACATGTATCATGGGGCCTTGAGGACTTTGCGGGAGATCACTACAGGTGTGCCAGATTTTAGTACTGATCACTTTGATACTTGCAGAGGATGTGCGATGGGCAAGTTTGCCAAATCCCCTTTTCCCAGCAGTGACAGCAGAGCGACTGGGATATTTGATTTGATTCATTCCGATGTGAGCGGTCGGATGTCTCATGTTTCCTTGAGTGGATATGAGTACTATGTGTTATTCATTGATGATCACTCCAGGAGGACCTGGATTTATTTCTTGAAGACCAAGAGTGAGGTCTTCAAACGGTTTCAGGAGTTCAGAGCTCTTGTGGAGACACAGACAGTCGGAAGATCAAGTCCCTGAGGTCGGACAATGGGGGAGAGTACACCCTTGGAGAGTTTGTTGACTATTGTGCGGAGGCAGGCATTAGGAGGGAGCTCACTGTTCCTTACAACCCCCAGCAGAACGGGGTTGCGGAGAGGAAGAACAGATCCATCGGAGGGGTTGCCAAAGCCATGTTACATGATCAGGGGTTGCCATTGTTTTTGTGGGCAGAGGCCTGCAACACAGCTGTTTACTTGCAGAACAGGAGTCCGCATCGTGCCTTGGGGCACATGACTCCGGGGGAGGCTTTTTCTGGGAAGAAGCCTGATATTGGTCATCTTCGTATCTTTGGGTGCATTACATACTCCTACATACCCAAGGAGAAGAGGACCAAACTAGAGCCCACCGCAGAGAAGGGTATATTTGTGGGCTACAGTGAGACCTCCAAGGCCTTTCGGATTTACATTCCTGCGCAGAGGAAAGTTGTTGTCAGGCGGGATGTGATGTTCGAGGAGGACAGGGCCTTTAGGAGGTCATGGGAGTTAGAGTATCTGGATCAGCCAGACCCTCAGCAGCAGTTGAGTCAGTCGCAGGGATCCAGTGGGCAGGGATCAGGAGGATCCGGAGGTACATCTATGACGATGTCAGGTCCGTCAGTGGGGAGTGGTTCGCAGAGTCAGAGGGGTGGAGCTATGGGCAGCACGCAGAGCAGTCCACAGAGCAGTTCACTGGGGAGTCCACTGATGGACAGTTCACACGGTACCTCAGCATCTACAGGTTCAGGTGCAGGCAGGAGGACAGCAGACAGACAGTCAGGAGTTCAGGCTCCTGATGTTGAGGAGGAGTTTTATTCTCCAGCGGGAGAAGTGTGCTCAGGGAAGAGGAAGCCCAAGTGGCTTCAGGACACCTTGAGAGATGCCACATCTGTTGCTGAGCCTAAGAGGCCGGTCAGAGAGAGCAGACCACCTGAGAGGTTTTGTAGCCATATGGCAATGGCTACCAGCATCCTTGACTCTGAGCCTTCTAGCTATGAGGAGGCAGCTAGCCAGCAGGTCTGGAGAGAGGCCATGCAGGAGGAGTATTCTTCTATCATGAAGAATGATGTTTGGGAGGTGGTGCCGAGGCCTGAGGGAAAATTCGTGGTTACTTCTAGATGGCTTTACAAGGTAAAGCATGCTGCAGATGGCAGCATTGAGAAATTCAAAGCGAGGTTTGTGGCTAGAGGGTTCTCCCAGGTAGAGGGAGTTGATTATGAGGAGACCTTCGCTCCCGTGGCTCGATATACTTCGATCCGCTCCATTATATCGATAGCAGCAGAGATGGGTTGGAAAATCCACCAGATGGATGTGAAGACCGCATTTCTCAATGGTTTCATACAGGAGGAGGTGTACATTGAGCAGCCATAGGGCTTTGAGGTGCATGGGAAGGAGTCCCATGTGTGCAGACTAAAGAAGGCCCTTTATCGCCTGAAGCAAGCTCCCCGAGCTTGGTACTCTAGGATAGATACTTACTTGCAGAAGATGGGTTTCACAAAGAGTGAGGCAGATCCGAACCTTTACTATATTGTGATAGGTGAGGAGCCTCTCATTCTGGTGCTGTATGTGGATGACTTAGTCATTACAGGTGCAGAGAGACTCATAGAGCACTGCAAGAGAGATCTTGCGGCGCAGTTTGAGATGAAGGACATCAGCTTGATGCATTACTTTTTGGGTTTGGAGGTGTGGCAGGAGGAGGGGCATTTCTTCCTGGGACAGGGGAAGTATATTGTGGACATCCTTGGCAGATTTCACATGGAGGATTGTAGACCCATGTCGACACCGATGATCACCAACTAGAAGAAGCTTCATGCTTCGGATTCCGAGTTGGTGGATCCCACATTGTACAGGCAGCTGATTGGTTCCTTGATGTATTTGGTCAACACTAGACTAGATATTTGTTTTGCAGTCAACACGATGAGTCAGTTTATGTGTGAGCCTAGGAAGGTTCACTGGGTGGCTGCAAAACACATTTTGCGATACTTGCAGGGGACAATGGATTATGGTTTGAACTACAGGCAGGGGGATGGAGTGAGATTGGCAGGTTACACTGATTCTGATTGGGAAGGTTGTGCTTCTGATAGGAAGAGCACTTCAGGGTGTTGTTTTGGGTTGGGTTCGGCAGTTGTGTCATGGTTCAGCCGAAAGAAGCAGTCAGTAGCACTGAGTTCAGCGGAAGCAGAGTATATGGCAGCCAGTCTAGCTAGTTGTGAGGCCATCTGGCTTCGCAAGATGTTGTTTGGCTTATTTGGTCAGTCGTTGAGACCTTCAGTGATTTACTGTGATAATCAGAGTTGCATTAAACTCACGGAGAATCCAGTATTTCATGACAGGTGAAAGCATATCGGGATCAAATATCATTTCATCAGAGACTATGTTCAGAAGGGAGCTGTGAAGCTTGAGTATATTCCCACTGATGAGCAGGTTGCAGATATTCTTACCAAAGCCTTACCACGGGGCAAGCATGTCTACTTCGGAGACAAGATGGGTGTGGTGAGGAACACCTTCCTCGGTAAGAGGGAGTGTTGAAATTTGGTACCGAAGGACAGGTGGTTCCCTAAGGCTTTGATCTTTGGCCTAGGGAAAAGTGTCCAAAAGAATTTAATTTTTCTCCTAAAGTGACTTTATAATTTTTATAAAGTCAAATCTAATTTTAAAGTGACTTTAAGTGATAAAGTTACTAAAGTGACTTTATAAAGTTATAAAGTCAAATCTAATTTAAAAATGACTTTAAGTGATAAAGTTACTAAAGTCTAATTTTAAAGTGACTTTAATAAAGTCAATATAAAATTAGAAAGGAAAAAGTGACTTTGGAAATAAAAGACTAAGTGGGTCTTTATTAAAGTGGGGTGAATTAAAAAATAGAAAGTGCGATTTAAATGAGCATTTAATCTCAGCCCTAGATCTCAATCTATCTCAGCCATTGGATTTAGGGATTCCCCAAAAGTCACTTAGGGTTAGGTTAAAGGAGGAAAAGGAGGAAAATGTCATTCATTCTTTCATGAGCAGATTGGGAGAAGGAGAGCAAGAGAGCAAGGGAGATTTCTGGGCAGTGAGGAGAAGGAGGCAGCAGCTTGGCACGCATTCCAAGGCAGCATTTCAGCAAGACAAGTTCAGTAGATTTAGCAAATAGCAGGCAGATTTGTTGAGCACGGTTTTCGAGAAAAGGAGGCCGTACAGCAGGGTCGTACAGCAAGGCTGTACAGCAAGGTTGGGCACAGATTTTGAGGAAGCAAAGGGGCTGTTTTATTTGGCACGTTTTTCTAGGCAGGCCGTACAGCAAGTGGCTGTACC